>JAREIK010002382.1:58171-233203 GCA_029783825.1 Sapria himalayana | reverse complement strand
TTTTCATTCTTTAAATAAAATAATAATCACTAAAGGCATAAACACTTAAATCAGTAAACCCCAAAACACCTAAATATCTAAACCATTAAAATTGTATATCCTTAATAATAAATAATAAATTTCACTTTTATTTGTATTCATTATAATTTTAAATATTCATTTTAATTATTTTTTAGTTTATTTTTATAGAATTACTAATTACAAAATATATAATGAGAAAGACAAATATAATTTAAATAATATACTTTTAAGAACAAAAAATATAAACTTATAAAAAGAAGCAAAATATCAAAAACATTATTATTTAGTAATTTATTTTACTTTGTTTTTGAATATATTTAGGTTTTGTAAATATATTTTAAATAATATCTATCTTATTTATAATAGTTTATTAATTTATTTTTTTGATCATTAATATAATAATTATCAATATAATTGTTTATATTGAATTTATATGATATATAATTATTATTATTATCATAACTAAATATAGTATACACATTTTAAAAAAAATTAAAAATTGTTATATTTTCAAAGGTTATAACTTAAAAAATGAGAAAAAATAACAAAAATTAAATTTTTTGTTATATTATTGTTTTAAATAAAACTTATAAACCATTAAATACCTAAACACATAAATCTCTAAACTCTTAAACCCTGAAGCCCCTAAATACTTAAACCTTTAAACTCGTAAACCTTAAATATAATTTAAATAATTTATTGAAATATTAATTAAAAATAAATTATGAGTGATACAAATAAAATTTAAATAATTTATTTTTTATAAAAAAAATATATAATCTTATAAAATGAGACAAAAACTAATAAACAAAAATTATTATTTAGTAATAAATTTACTTTGATTTTAAATCATTTTAGTTTTTGTAATTAAATTTTAATTTATATCTATCATATTAATAATAGTTTATTAAATTTTTTTTTGATAATTGATATAATATCTATCAATAAAATTATTTATATTTAGTTTATATTATATATTGTCATAATAATTATTATTATTACTAAATATTGTATTCACATTTTTAAAAAATTCTAAAATTATTATATTTTCAAAGGTTATAACCTTTGAAAATAAGAAAAAATAAAAAAAAAATTTTTTTTGCTATTTCATTGTTTAAATAAAACCTATGAACCACTAAATGCCTAAACACTTAAATCAATAACTCCTAAATCTCTAAAACCCTAAATAATAAATAATAATCCTTTTAAACTGGTAACCCTAAATAATAAATAATAAATCTCAATATTATTTTTTTCATTATAATTTTAAATATTCATTTTAATTATTTATTTGTTTATTTTTATATAAATATTAATTACAAAATAAATTATGAGTTAGATAAATATAATTTATATAAATTATTTTTCATTAAAATGAAAAATAATTTATTTTAAAAGAAAAAAAATTTTCAAAACAACAAATTATTATATAGTAATATATTTTGCTTTCTTCTGATTCAATTTTATATAGTATTATATTTTTCATCTAAATATTATTATTTAGTAATATATTTTGATTTGATTTTAAATCATTGTGTTATGTAAATATATTTTAATTATTATTTATATTATTAATAATAGTTTATTAATTTAATTTTTGATCATTATTATAATATCTATCATTAAAATTATTTATATTGAATTTATATGATATATAATTAGTAAGATTAATATAATTATAAATGGTATTCACATTTCAAAAAATTTTAAAAATTATTTTAATTTCAAAGGTTATAACCTTTGAAAATCAGAAAAAATCTAAAATAGAATTTTAAATTTTTATTATATAAATAAAACCTATAAACCACTAAATGCCTAAAACATAAATTGCTAAACTCCTAAACGACAAAAATCCTAAATAATCAAACCATTAAACTTGTATTCCACATATAATAAATCATAAATCTCATTTTAATTTGTATTCATTATAATTTTAAATATTCATTTTAATTATTTATTTGTTTATTTTTTATAGAATAATATTTACAAAATAAATAATGAGTTAGACAAATATAAATTTAATAATTTATTTTTAATCAAAAAAAAATATAAGCTTATAAAAAGAAGTAAAAATTTAAAAACAAAAAAGTATTATTTAGTAATATATTTTACTTTTATTTTGAATCATTATATATAGGTTTTGCAATTATATTTTAATTGCTATCAATCTTATTAATAAAACTTTATTAATTTATTATTTGATCATTTTTATAATATCTAACAATAAAATTACTTATATTCAATTTAAATGTCTTATAAATATTAAAATTATTATAACTAAATATTATATTTACATTTGAAAAAAATTTATAAATAATTATATTTTCAAAGGTTATAACCTTCAAAAATGATAAAAAATCACAAAATTAATTTTTTTATTATTTTATTATTTAAATAAAACTTATAAACCACTAAATGCCTAAACATTTAAATCTCTAGACTCCTAAACCCCAAAACCCCCTAAATACTTAAACCATTAAACCTATATAACCTAAATAATAAATAATAAATCTCATTTTTATTTGTATTCATTATAATTTTAAATATTCATTTTAATTATTTTTTAGTTTATTTTTATAGAAATATTAAATACAAAATAAATAATCAGTGAGACATATATAATTTAAATAAATTATTTTTTATAAAAAAAAATATAAGCTTATAAAAATAAATAAAATTATAAAAATTTAAAATTTTATTTAGTAATATAATTTACTTTATTTTTGAATTATTTTGGATTCTGCAAATATATTTTAATTGATATCTATCTTTTTAAATATTGTTTATTAATTTATTTTTTGATAATCAAAATAATATATATTAATAAAATTTTTTATATTGAATTTACATCAAATATAATTATTAAGATTATTATAACAAAGTATTATATTCTTATCTTAGAACTATTAAAAAATTATTATATTTTCAAAGGTTAAAACCTTTGAAAATCACGAAAATTCATAAAAATAAATTTTTTGTTATTTCATTGATAAATAAAACCTATAAACACCTAAATGTTCAAACATATAAATCAATAAACTCCTTAACCCCAAAACCACAAAAAACTTAAACCATTAAATAGGTATACCCTAAATAATAAATCATATACCTCTTTTTTATTAGTATTAATTATAATTTTAAATATTCATTTTAATTATTTATCAATCTATTTTTATAGAAATTTTAAGTACAAAATAAATTATTAGTGAGACAGATATAATTTAAATAATTTATTTTTCATCAAAAAATTATATATGCTTATAAAATGAGTCAAAATTTTTAAAATAACAAATTATTATTTAGTAATATATCTTATTTTGATTTTGAATCATTTTAGATTCTACAATTATATATTAATTTATATCATTCTTATTAATACTAGTTTATTAATTTATTTATTTATCATTATTATAATATCTATTAATAAAATTATTTATATTTAGTTTACATTATATATAATTATTAAGATTATTATAACTATATATTATATTGACATTTAAAAAAATTAAAAATTATTGTATTTTCAAAGGTTACAACCTTCAAAAATTAAAAAAATTCAAAAAATTAAATTTTTCTTTTTTTCATTCTTTAGAGAATATCTATAAATCACTAAAGGTCTAAACACTTAAATCACTAAACTCCTAAACCCAAAAACACCTAAATACTTAAACCATTAAACCGGTATATCCTGAATAATAAATAATAAATCTCAATTTTATTTGTATTGATTATAATTTTAAATAATTATTTTAATTATTTATTAGTTTATTATTATATAATTATAACTTACAAAACAAATTAAGCGTAAAATAAATTTATTTATTTATAATAACAAAAATATAAAGCTATAAAAAAGCAAAACATTAAAAAATTTATTATTATGTAATATATTATACTTTGATTTTGAATAAATTTAGATTTTGCAAATATATTTTAAATAATATCTATTTTATTAATAATAGTTTATTAAATTTTTTTTGATCATTATTATAATATATAGCAATGTAATTATTTATATTGAATTTAAATGACTTAAAATTATTAAGATTATTATAACTAAATATTATATTTACATTTGAAAAAAATTTAAAAATTATATATTTTCAAAGGTTATAACCTTCAAAAATTAAAAAAATAATAAAATTAAATTTTTTGTTATATCATTTGTTAAATAAAACTTATAAACCACTAAATTCATAAACACTTAAACCTCTAAACTCCTAAACACAAAAGCCCCTAAATACTTAAACCTTTAAACTCCTAAACCTTAAATATAATTTAAATAATTTATTAAAATATTAATTACAAAATAAAGTATGAGTGAAACAAATATAATTTAAATAATTTATTTTTCATCAAAAAAAATATAAGCTTATAAAAAGAAGCAAAAAGTAAAAAAAAATTATTATTTAGTAATAAATTTTACTTTGATTTTGAATATTTTTAGGTTTTGCAATTATATTTTAATTTATATCTATCATATTAATAATAGCATATTAATTTATTTTTTGATAATTGATATCATATCTATCAATAAAATTGTTTATATTTAGTATATATTAAATATAATTATAATGGTTATTATTTCTAAATATTGTATTCATATTTTTAAAAAATTTTAAGATTATATTTTCAAAGGTTATAACCTTTGAAAATGTGAAAAAATATCAAAAATAATTTTTTTATTATTTCGTTGTTTAAATAAAACATATAAACCAGTAAATGCCTAAAAACATAAATCTCTAAAGTTATAAACGAAAAAACCTCTAAATACTTAAAATATTAAACTGGTATACATTAATAATAATTCATAAATCTCATTTTAATTTTTATTCAGTATAATTTTCAATTTTTATTTTAATTATTTATCAGTTTATTTTTATAGAAATATTAATTACAAAATAAATTATTAGTGAGATAGATCTTATTTAAATTAGACTGGTATACCCAAAATAATAAAGAATAAATCTCAATATTATTTTTTTCATTATAATTTTAAATATTCATTTTAATTTATTTATTTCTATATTATTATATAAATATTAATTATAAAATAAATTATGAGTTAGACAAATACAATATATAAAAATTAATTTTCATCAAAAAAATATGGATAAACTTTTTAAAAGAAAAAAAAATTCAAAACAACAAATCATAATATAGTAATATATTTTGATTTCGTCTAAATTATTTTAGGTTTTTTTATTATATTTTAATTGATATCTATCTTATTAATAATATATTATTAATTTATTTTTTGATCATTTTTATAATATTTATCAATAATATTTTTATATTGAATTTATATAAAATATAAATATAATGATTATTATATCTAAATATTAAATTCACATTTGAAAAAATTTAAAAATTATTATATTTTCAAATGTTATAACCTTTGAAAATATCAAAAAATAATAAAAATAAATATTTTGTTATTTTAATTTTTAAATAAAACCTATAAACCACTAAATGCATACATAGTAAAATCAATAAACTCCAAAGTCCGTAATGCCTAAATACATAAACCATTAAACTGCAATATATGACTTAATAATTAAGAAATCTGATTTTATTTTTAATTTATTATTATTTTAAATATTCATTTTAATTATGTATAAGTTTATTTTATAGAAATATTTATTACAAAATAAATTATTAGTGCGAAAAATATAAATTAAATAAATTATTTTTAATCAAAAAAAATATATACGCTTATAAAAGAAGTAAAATTTTAAAAATTAAAAATTATTATCCAGTAATATATTTTACTTTAATTTTTAATCAATTTGGGTTTTGTAAATATTTTTTAATTAATATCTATCTTTTTATTAATAGTTTATTAATTTAATTTTTGATCATTATTATATTATCTATCAATAAAATTGGTTATATTGAATTTATATGATATATAATTATTAATATTATTATAACTAAATATTGTATTCACATTTTAAAAAATTGTAAATATTATTTTATTTTCAAAGGTTATAACCTATGAAAATGATAACAAATTATAGAAAATTTTTTTGTTATTTTATTATTTTATATAAAACCTATAAACTACTAAAAGACTAAAAACATAAATCGCTAAACTCCTAACAACAAAACCTCTAAATACTTAAACTATTAAACTGGTATACATTAATAATAAATCTTAAATCTCATTTTAATTTTTATTCAGTAAAATTTTAAATTTTTATTTTAATTATTTATCAGTTTATTTTTATAGAAATATTAATTACAAAATAAATTATTAGTGAGACGGATCTAATTTAAATTAAACCGGTATCCCTAAATAATAAATATTAAATTTCATTTTGTTTCATTATAATTTTAAATATTCATTTTAATTATTTATTTGTTTATTTATATATATATATTAATTACAAAAAAAATTATGAGTTAGACAAATATTTATATATATATTTTTTGTTTCATTATAATTTATATTAATTACAACCTAAGCACTACCCTTATCCCTTTTATAGCCTTCTTTTCAGTAAAGTAAAAGTATAAAAATAACACATGATAGTGGACTTAGTCCTTTGTCCACTAATTGTTCTATTCATAACTTTGAATTTAATTCATCTTATTTTTTTTGCTTGCAAGTAGACCATGCTGCTTTAGATGAAATTTTTCTTTTCCCATATTTTAGAGTCTGCTCATATGCAATATTTTCTACTTTGCTCAGTTGTTGTATAATATCCTCCTTTTTTTGTTTCTTCTTTGCTGACCACGTTTTGGTTCTGATTTTGACCTCAGATCATTTATTCTTTTAGCTCCTGCCCTTCTCTAGTAAAGATTCTTGGCCTTGATCCTATGCAGCCTTTATAACCTCTTATTTATTTCTCCTTACTTTCACATTTCCTATTATTTATAAAACCACAAAACACAAAGAATAAAAAAACAACAGACATTAATAGTGATAGCATATTGCATCCTGCTTTGTCCTCAAAATAAACCTTTGTTTCTTTTAGCTCCGCCTCTTCAGCCACAATTTTGTTTTATTCATCCCACAGGGTTTGGGTGAGCTAAGCTTGAGGCATGTTCTGATGTACTCGTCTCACAGGACCATGATTAGCATAACATTTGCTTCTCTTAGCTCCTATCCTCTTCAATCACTATTGTATTATTTCCTTTGTTATATTTCTATATTTACAATAAAAGAACCAAAGATGAAGGAAAATATATCCATGACATCATAAAATTTCCACATCACCAACACTGCTATCCACATTAATAAATCCAAATTGCCCAAACCCTTGCACTTTCCCAGTGAACCTACTACCAGGAATTTCTTATGATGCATTTTTTATTCAGAAAGTTATTATAAATAGCACATCCCACAGGACTGGGATGAGCTAGGCTAGTAACCTGATCTGAAGTGCACATCCCATAGGACCGGGATGTGTTAAACCAAGGTTTCCCCTTGTATGAAATTTGTCAAACAAATATGATAATAAGAGCAATATATATTAATATATGTTAAAATATAAAAGTAGTTTAACTTTTAATTTTAACTTTCCTAATTATAGGAAATGTTGGTTCATCTAACATGAGAATGGCTCTATATTTATTCGGGATATTATGGGCTTCAAATTCTTTAGCTAGCTTATAGGCAGATTGATTGCACTCTCTAAAAATATGTTCTATACTACCATTTAATTTCATTACTAGTTGATTAATTTCATCTATCTCATTTATATATTTCCATAGCGATTTTTGTCCTTTAATTATAACTACTAAGGTTAATGAGTCCATTTGAATTTGTAGATTTTTTGATTTTTTGGTTTTGCACAATTTTAGACCTAATAGGAGAGCAAGAATCTCTGCTTGTAGGGGTGTGCTTGCTGTCAATTGCTTAGTGTATGCCCATAGCACCTTGCCTTCGAAGTCTCTCAGTATCCACCACCTCCAGCTATACCCATTTCTCTTTTAAAACTTTCATCTGTATTAAGATCCAGGTAATTCTATGAGGGTTTGTTCTAGTGAATGTTTATAAACTTTAAAGGTTTAGATTTTAAGATTTTTAATTGCCATCTATCTATATATTCTTTGTTTTCTATATATGTAATATTTTTTAACGGGAAAGCTTCTGATATAATTGTTATTTCTTTTTTAATTATTCTCTCGATGTCTTCTATTTTCATTTCTATATTCTCGTACCGACTTTTGTTTCTTGCTTTCCATATGCACCATAGTATTAGAGGTGAATTGGTGGTTTGGAGCCATCTTTGTGTAGATTTATCTTTAGGCCCCTTTATACATTTTTGAATTCTGCTTTTAAGGGGTTGATTTTTATATTTCAAGCCCATTTCCTTTTCAAAAATTTACCATATCGTTAAAGCTAATTTTCCTTATAAAAATAGATGATCTATGGATTCTATATTTATTTTGCAGCATTCACATCTAGAAGTTAAATTTATACCTTTTTTTGAATAAATATGTCTAAAGGAATAATGTTAGATTGTGTTTTCCATAAGAATAGATGAATTTTAAATGAGTTATTATTATTCCAGCACCATTTCCACACTTATTGTGGAGGTTTTCTATTCTTAACCAGATTCTTGGCTGATTTTATAAAGAATACGCCTTCCTCGCTTTATTTCCATTTCCAGTCGAATTTAGTTAAGACTGAGTGCTTATCTACTAATTCTTTTTTTTAGTGCTTGTTTCTATAATTGAGATTTATTGCTTAACTTCTTTATCTTATTTGTGTCATTATTAACCAAGTACTTAGCTGTCATACAACTTGCCTAGAGATTGTTATTTTCTTTTATTTTCCACCATCTCTTGTAGGCCCATGCTTCCACTAAATGTTCTAAACTAGAGAAACCAAGCCCGGCCTCCTCTTTTGGGAAGCATAGATCTTCCCATTTTATCTAGTATAGTTTATGTTTATTTCCCTTCTTGCCCCATAGGAAATTAGTTAATTTTTTTTCTATTCTTTTTATAAAGTATTTAGGCGGCTGCATAATCATAAGGTTGTGAATAAGTAGACTTTGCAGTACATGTATGATGAGGGTAACCCTCCCACTCATGTTAAGAGATCCAACCTTCCATCTTACGAGCTTATTCCTAAGCTTATCAAAGAGGAAATCTAGGCGTTCTGATTTAAATCGACCTTCGTATAATGGACAACAAAGATACAAGATAGCTCCTTTCTCATAGGAGAATCTTGTGTTTTCTTTTATTGTATGAATGAGACTTAGAGGTGCATTCTTTGAAATTTTAAGTTAACATTTATTTCTATTTAACTTTAGGCTCGTTTCTTCTTTCACTGTTTGAAAAATTTTTATTAAGTTCTTTATAGACTTCTTATTCCCATTTGTGAATAATATAATGTCATCTGCATATATCAGATAGCTTATTTGTGGAGAGTCTTTATGTTGCCTAAAAGGGAGGATATCTCTTCTACCCATTTTGCATTTTAGATATCCTATAAATAATTCCAGATATATGTTAAAAAGTGTTGGAAATAAAGGATCCCCTTGACTTAGCCCTCGAGTAGGTTTAAACTCTTTTTCTTTTTCCCCATTTATGATAATCTTAAACCGTGTGCTCGAAATGCAAATAAAAATTCGATCTAACCAATCTTCTACAAGCCCCATTTGCCTCATGGTAAAGCATAAGACTTTCCAGTCTACTCTATCAAAGGCTTTCATTAGGTCTAGTTTAAATATAACATTATTGCCTCTAGTTTTGTATGATAAATATTTCATAAGTTTTTTAGCTAGACATATATTCTCCATAATTAGTCTATTTTTCATAAAACCTAATTGTTCATTTGATATGATTTTGAGAAGAATAAGTCATGCTCAATTTTGCAGAAGTTTCGGTAGAATTTTATAAATCGAATTACATAAACTAATGAGATGATAATCTTCTTCTCCTAGGGGGTGTTTTCTTTTTAGGAATAAGAACTATATGGGTTAGCGCCCATCTTTTGTTAATCTCTGTGCCATAGAAGAAACAATGAATGGCCTAAACAAAATCTACTTTAATGATATTCCAGCAGGCTTGAAAAAACTTGTAATTCCATCCATCTGGACTAGCTGCACTGTTATTGTCCATGCTATAGATAGTTTTTTTGATTTCTTCCTCCTATGAAAATTTCTTTTACTTTTTATTATCTTCATCATTAATTTAGTTATTTATGTTCTGTAAAAGATTTTGTTTTTTAATTATGCTTTCATTGCTTAATAGTTTTTTATATATATCTTTTAGTGAGTCTTTAATTTTCTCTTTGTTTTCTAACCATATTCCTTCATTATTTTTTTTCTATAATTTTATATTTTTGATTCTTTATTTTTGAGGCCATCTAAAAGAATTTAGTATTTAGGTCTCCTTCTTTTAGCCATTTTACTTTTTCTCTTTGTTTCCATAAAATTTCTTCCATTTGTAATTTTAGTTTAAGTTCATTTTGTGATTTATTAAGTGCACAAAGATTGTACGAACTCTAATATTCTCATATGACTCTTCCAATTCATTGATTTTTTGTTCTATTTCTATGATAGATTTATTTATATTGCCAAACTTATTTTTGTTTCACTTTATTAAACATATTTTTAATCTATTATGTTTTGTCATGAGAATCTGATTTGAGTTGCCACTTACTGGTAGTGACCAAGACTCTTTCACAGTGTCTTGGAAGTCCTCATGCAGACACCACATATTCTGGAAGTTGAAGGATATGTTCTTGGGTATATTTTAAGAAAATTAATAAGTAGTAGCTTATGGTCTGAACATGTGCTATTCAAGTATTTGACTCTTATATTTCCAAAGGAGTCAATCTATTTGGCGTTAAAAAGAATTCTATCCAGTCTTGCCCATATAGCTCATTTTTTTCTAAATTTATTCATCTAGGTGTAGTTTGAGCCTAAATATTTTGCCTCAAGTAGGTTGCAGTTGGAGATGGTTATATTAAGTGTTCACTAGCTTGTGAGTTCATAATTCACCCCCCTTTTTTTCTGATGCTGTTCTAACCGTGTTAAAGTCACCTCCAATTATCCATGGAGTTTTTTTATTGAAATCTCTTCCATGATTTTCCATAACTTCTTTATTTTTTCTTTAGAATTATTAGCATAAACTACTGAAATTGTACCTTCTATTCCTTTATTTATACTAAGATTAATTATTTGATCATATTCTTCAGTGCTAGTAATATCTATGCAATTTTTCCACATGACCCATATCCTACTCACTTTATTAGAGAAATCTTTACTGAATCCTAGTTTGTTCTTAACAATTTCTAATTGGCTTATATCAACCATTGGCTCTGCTAACATTAGGAGAGAAATGGTATAGAGTTTTATTAATTTCTTTAATCTATTTAGGGATGGGAGGTTGGCTATTCCCCGAATTTTCTAGAATAAGTAACTAAACTTTATTCGAGGATTTTAATTGTGCTATTATTTTGCACTTTAATTCATGTGTTAAATTTATATTTTGTTTAGTTTTTCTGGTTTTTGTATTATGTTAGGTTCTCGGGGTTCTTTATTTTTAAACATTTGATGCATTTGTAGACTTATAATATTTAAGTCCCCTCTAGCCTTTTCTTTATTATAGGCTGTCACTCTATTTGTTTCTATATCAATATCATCTTTTGAATAGCTCAAGATTCTCATTTCTATTTTAGTTTGTATGTTATTACAAGATTTAATGGATTTAGAATCTAAGCCCATTTCTGAGGCAGAAAACAATACCACTATATTTTTTATTTGCTTTATCTTTGGTTTTCTAGTTTTAATCACTATATCTTTTATTTTGTCCATCATTGTTCTTATTTTTTTCCTTTTCCAAAGCATCAGCATCCTGTTCAAGTGGTTGTACATGATCTATGTTAGTTTTTATGCTATAATCATTAAGAATAGAAGATTATCGACTGATCATTTGACTTTCTTCCTCTTGATTTTCAATTTTCTCTTCCTTTCTGACCTAAACCTCCTTCCTCTATTTTTCTTTGTAATTATTAACAATGGTTATACATTTTCCAATTTAATGTCCCATTTTCTTACATGCATTACAGTAATTAGGAAGAGCTTTTGAAATTATAGGTTTCTTTTAAGTTTGTTTTTTATTATTATAATCCTTTCTTTTGGCGGAGGAATACCATTTTTACCAGCTAATTCTACCATTTCCCCTTTTACACCCACTTGGCAAAAAAGAAAAAAACATAAAAAAGGGCATAGGCTATCTTAAGGTTGCAATAATGTGTTCTCTAGATTTACTTATAAAAGCTCGATTTTGAAAATACGCTTTCATGCTGGACCAATGGATTTGAGCCATTCTTTAGCAGCTGAAACTTGATTCTTTCTTAGCGTTACTTTCGCCCTCATCTTCTTTTTTTTTTCCTGAGATACCTCCTCAATCCCTTTATTCATGTTCCTTTCGCAACATTAATTTTGAGACTTGTCCTATTCCATAAAAGTAGGAACAAAACCACCAGACAGATGTAGACCGACACTCACAGACACTTGAATAAACAGACTCAGAATAAAAAACTTCTAACTTACACCGACATTTATGCAAACACCTGGCAGACAGCCTACAACCCAACCACAACATGTAGACTTTAACATATGTTCGACCCATAATTACAAACTCATAAGTGACATGCACATACAGATGCTTTCAGTTTATCCTTGAATCATTTTAACCCCTTATTTCCTATCAATATATGAAGGAGTGACCCCAATCTTTCAGACCTAGAATGCTGCAAAAAAAGAGGATGTCTACCAAACTATATATTACCTTACCTATTCAGTATGTAAGCAGTCAAGAAAGCTGTAACAACATTTCCCACTTCCCTATTTTTGCAACATCGAATCAGTTACAATAAAATGCCAATCCAAACGCATATTGCTTATATAATGTAAAAATAGGCTAAGGTGCAGAATATCTGTATTCATGCTCCTAATAGTCATTCCCAGCCTCCCTTTTGCTTCAACAGGCTTGAATTACAAACTCAAACCGAACTAAACATTTAATTATTTCTGAAATAAGAAAAAGTAACTGCCAACTGACAACATTCCTTCTCTTGTGCCAGCCCAACACCCTATTAGAAAAAAGAGCAAATATGTCCCAAGAAACAGTCATCGAAGATTATGCACCACTATTAAATGTTTAAACAAAACTAGTCTTTGCAGATCCTGACATATGGAAATCCTAGTTCATCCAGCCTTACCAGGCCTTTGAATTTATCTGGAAGATCGCTTCTACCAAAAACCTGTTCTCTTATAGACTCACCCCCCTTGGCTAACCTATCCGCTAAAGTATTTGCCTCTTTATATATATGCTTAATGGTTGCATTCCCTTCTTCCATATATTTTCTTATAGACTCTATATAATCTTCATATTGCCAGAGATTTAAATATTTATTCGCTAGGTCAACTAGTAACTTTGAATCCACTTGAATCTGAAACTCTCTAATATTGAGCCAACTGCAGATTTGTAGACCTTTGTGGAGGGCTTGAATCTCTGAATATAGTGCTGAGCAACCTTTTAAATTCATCGTAAAAGCTTTAAGAACCTTTCCTTGTGAATCCCTTATAAGTCCTCCTCTCCCTGCTACCCCCATATCTCTGTTAAAGCTACCATCCGTATTGAGAGATATTTTACCATTCAGAGGTTTCTTCCACTTGATACTTTTTGCACTCAACTATCTTTCTTTATATATGACAAGCCCCAATGATTTATCAAATCCATTACTAGCTTATCTTTTCTTGTTTTAATAGGATTTGTGTCCAAAATACTAGTAATCTCCCTTCTAATATCCTTTAAGATATTCTCTGAGTTCATACGAATATTTTCAAATATGCTCTTGTTCCTATCCTTCCAGATACACCAGATTGCTACTATCGGAATCTTTTTCCTAAGCCAGGACTGAACTTTATTCCCAAGGCTAGGACCTTACCAACTCAGTAATTTATCTTTAAGCCCCTTTCCTTGACTTGCCTGACCAATGTGAATATGGTTCCAGACTTTCTCTACTATTTTACCTGTAGAAAATAAATGATATGTGCTTTCAATTTCTAAAAAGTAGCATTCACATCTAGAGGCTATTTTAATACCTTTTGTTTGTAAATTATTATCCACTAGGATAGTTTCTTGAAGGGTTCTCCACAGAAAGAATTTCATCTTTTGTGGAGAGCCATTTTCCCATCCCCATTTAAAAATCGGCTATACCCTCCTCTTGTTTCTTATCCGTTCCTTTGCAGATTTCAAGGTGAAAACACCTTGAAGATTGGAAGTCCACTTCCACCCACTCTTATTAAGTTTAGATTGAGATTCTACAAGGTTTTTTTGATTCAATAACATCTTCCATGGCCTTTAAGATTTTTTCTTATTGTCTTAATCTCTTAGTTGTATTTAGCCCTCATGAATCTTGCCCAAAAACTCTAATTTTCTTTCAGCTTCTACCAACCTTTACAGGCTCATGCTTTGGAGGCCACCTCAAGGCTAGTAAAACCCAGACCCGCCTCCTCCTTTGGATGGCATAGTGAATCCCATTTTTGCCAGTGTAGCTTAGCTTTTCCTTTCCGCTTACCCCAAAGAAAGTTAGCCATTTCAGTCTCCAGCATTTTTATCACTCTTTTCGGGGGATGGATGACTGATAAGAAGTGGGACAATGAGCCCTGTAAAACATGGGAGATAAGTGTAGCTCATCCTCCGAAACTTAATATATCCTCCTTCCAACCTGCAATTTTGCCTTTCATTTTTTCTAAAAGAAAGCTAAGATACTCCTCTTTTAATCTTCCTTCATGTATCAGACAGCCCAAATCCATCAAAGTGCCTTTTTTTTGATTGAAACATGTGACCTCTTTAACTCGTTGAATCACCTTCTCCGATGTTTTAGATGACATAATAAATTGGCATTTCTTTTTATTCATACATTGCCCCGTCTCCTCCTCTAATACCTGCATTAGCTCCATCAAATTTATTAATGACTTAGTGCTAGCATTTGTGAAAATAATAACATCATACGCATACGCCAAGCAACTCACCAACGGAGTCCCTCTTGGCTGCCTAAAAGACAAGATACTCCCTACTTGCATTCTCCTTTTAATATTTAGGAGGAGTAATTCCAGATAGATATTAAAAAGATAAGTAGATAATGGATCTCCTTGTCTTAATCCTCTTTCTGGCTTAAACTCATCTCCTTTATGACCATTAATTATAATTCTTACCCACACACTTGAGATACATCTGAACAAGAAATCTATCCAGAATTTTGAGAATCTCATCTTTCTCGTGGCATAACATATAATAGGCCATTCCACCCTATCAAAAGCTTTTGAGAGATCAAATATAATTGGCACATTATGTCCCCTAGGTTTAATACCAATATCTCTCATCATTTCAGAGGCTAAGCCTATATTTTCCATCATTATTCTATCTTTCACAAAGCCTGGGTGCTCAGGAGAGATAATATTAGGGAATATATTACTTAGCCTATTTTGCAAAGTTTTGTGAAAATTTTATAGACCACATTGCACAAGCTAATCGGTCTGAAATCCTTGCATTTTTGTGGATTTTTAGACTCAGGGTAATAAGACTAAAAAGAAAGGGCCCATGCTTTAGTAATTTTTGTGCCTGCAAAAATATAAGAGATTGCAAGGTGGAGGTCCCTCTTAATGATGTGCCAAGTATACTAAAAGAATGCACTGTTCCAACCATTTGGGCCTGCTGCACTGTCTATATTCAAGCTAAATATTGTTTTCATGACTTCTTCTTCTTCTGGGAATTCTGCTAGCCGTGCATTCTCTTCTGCAGATACGTGACATTTCAGTGCTTGTAATAATGATCGGTCTCTTTGATTCTCATTTCTGGTTAAATGATTTTTAAAATAGTTTGCTATATAAATTTTAATTTCTTCTTTTTCTACTAGCCAACGTCCTTCCGAATTTTTAATGTCTGCTATATGCTTTCTTTGAGCTTTAATTTTGGCCATAGAATAAAAGAACTTAGTATTATTATCACCCTTTTTTAGCCACTTTATCTTCGATCTTTGTTTCCAAAACACCTCCTCAATGTGTAGTTTGAGCTTTAAGGTTGCTTTCGCTTTGCTAAGTTCCTGCCTATTTTTAACATTTTAGTTTGTTTCATTTTCTTTTTCTTTATGTACAACCTCCTCTTCTGCTAGAATAATATTCTCATTAATATTACCAAAAGTTTCTTTATTCCATTTCAACAACCTGAACCTTAATCTGCATTGCTTTGTAGGTAACACTTGCAGGGGATTGCCTGATGAGGGTTCTAACCATGCTATCTCTACTAACTTTTTGAAATCAGGATGTAAACTCCACATGTTTTGGAAGTTAAAGCTTTGTATTGCTTTCTGGCTTTTTCGAAAGGATAATAGCATTGGGCTGTGATCTGAACATGCTCTGTTTAAGTTTCTAAGTGACATTACTCCATGTACAGCCAGCCATTTAGCTTTGTAGAAGACTCTATATAATCTAGCCCAAATCACTCATCGCTTCTTCCAGTTATTACACCATGTGTAATTTGAGCCAAGGAATTCTGCTTCCAAAAGATTCGTATTGGCGATAGCCTCATTAAAATGCGCCATGGCTTCTGGATCTGGTCATCTTTCTCCTAACTTCTCCCTCGGGTATCTAGTTACATTGAAATCTCCTCCAATGATCCAGGGAAGTTCTATTTGGGCTATCTCCTCCATCTCCTTCCATAAAGACTTTCTTTTTTTCTTTGGTATTTTTTGCATGTACAGCAATAAATAAAGTCTCTGAGTTTCCTACTTTAAAGTGTATAAGCTGTTCGGTAGATTTCAAAACTGATATATCTATGCTTCCATACCACATGACCCAAATTTTCCTATTACTATTAGCCGTAGCATTGTCGAAACCCATTATTTTTTCTATAATTTTCTAATTTATAGGTATCTACCATCGGTTCAGATAAAATGACTATTTTTGCTTCGTGAATTTTTTATAATTTCTTAATTCTATTTAGAGAGTGCTTATTTGCCACCCCTTTAATATTCCAATAGATACAACTATCCATTATTAGTTGATCTAGCTTGCACTCTCGTTGTGCATTTTGAGTCATACTTCATATTTAAATATTTCTTCATATTTCTTGTTGATTTTACAGAGCTAGACCCGCTTACCTGAGGCCTATTAAAACACATTCTGCCCAATTGAAGAGTCATCATCTTTGCTTCTTCCATTGCTTCCTCCCTTGTATACAATTTCCATTTCGTTATCGCCATTCTTGCATCCTCGTTCAGCTTGGACATGTACATACTATCTTCAATATTTGTTAGAGGAAGATAATCATAGCTCTTGGTCTCAAGCTCTGTTTTAGAAAAATCCAAAACTTCATCCTCGATCCAGCTATAATCTATTCGCTATCTATTGTAGGAGGTTTCTACTTGCTTCTTCTAACCCCCTTCCTTCTCCGAGACTGTTCTCTTTTTTATTTATTCCTTACTCCCTCCAAAACAACCAACCTAACCTCCGTCTTTTCACTTATCATATTCTATTTCTATTCCTCTCCTCTCTTCTCCAGAAAATTCTTCCTCCTCCACCATTTCCTTAGCCCTCTCTTCTTGTATATCCTCCTTACTTATAATGCTTGAACTCATCTTTTGATTCTCCTAATGGCTATGCTTCCTTACCCATACCTCATCCTTTCCCCTTCTCCTCCCCCATGCTATCCCTGCCCACCCTGCATGCCTCTAAATCATGCCCGAGCCTCCTGCAATTTTTACAGAAGCTTGGGACTTGCTCGGGAACAATATGTTGCCAAAAACTAGCCCCTTCCTCAGTACCAATCCAGACTTTTTGTGGGTGCTGAACTTCGAGGTTAGTTTCGATACAAATCCTTGCTCCATGAGGTCGTGTCATCGAAGCAGTTGCCTCATCCATAAGCATAGGCTTTCCGATGCACGTTGCAATAGAGTAGAGTGAAGATTTATTAAAAAAAGGAAATAGGAGGTTAGGAAGAGGATGCCATACCGGAGCTATTGGAGCTTCCTCCATGGGAAAGAATTGTGCAGTCCATTTTAGTAGACGCGTAAGATATCCAGAGATGAACCATTGCCCTCGCAACCACATTCTGTTGTAATCTTCTTCTTCCATGTATTGAAGGAAGATGTGTTTCGAGTCATAGTCTCCTATCTTGACGCTACCTTTAAGCTTGAGAGTATTGAGGAAACCTCGAATGTCATCAAAACGTGGCATGCCATGAGAGAACTTGCCCACAAGAGTGAGCTTGAATGGCTCCTCCAATCTCTTGAATTCTGTCTTGGTAAATATAACTGTCGGAAATTCAATTTTTCTCCCGAGCTTAGGTAAATTAGGCACGAGTTCTTTAAGAACCGAAGCAAATGACTTCTTCTTGAAAAAGAAGCCGTTATACTCCATTGTGAGATTGAAATCGAGCTTGAAAATGCACGAAAATGGACTTTCTCTCACTAGAGAATTCACTTTCTCTCTCTAGAATTGAAAGAGCTTGAAAATTTTTCTTTTATTTCATTCTTCTTATTCTTATTTTCTAGAATTATAGGTTGCCAGAAGCCTACTTCTTCATTCTGGCCAATCCATAACTTATTCAGGATAGAAAATTGAAGGTTTACTTCAATACAAACTCTAGCCACACTAGGCCACGAAAGATTGGTCGTGGCTCCGTCCATTAATAAAGGCTTACCGATGAGATTAGAGATGGAGAAGAGTGCAATTTTGTTAAATAAATGAATGGGCAAGAGGGGAAGAATGAACCAAACCAGCAAGAAAGGATTTTCTTGCTTGATGTTAAAATTCGGCACCCATTTGAATACTCGCATTGGATAACCCAAGATGTTCCAGGATTCCTTCATCCATAAACGCATGAAATACTCTTCCATGGATAGCAGAATCAAAACATGTTTGCCATCAATCACACCCAGCTTAATCAAACCTTTGAGTTTAAAGAAGAGAAGAAGTCTCTGATTTCTTACCTTTGCAGTCGCCCGTCAGAAAATTTTTCTATGAGAGAGTGTTTGTGAAGAGCAGAGAGGTTCTCAACTTCTTCGGGGGGGGGGGGAGGGGGGGGGAGATATCACAAGTTGCCCATTTTTCTTCGAATACTATTTCTGCAAGGTTAATTGATAAATATTGGAAAAGGATTTCTTTATAAGCAAGATAATCACTTTCCTCCAATATTTAGCTTGAATTCACCACTTTCTTCCCCAAATTGAAGCTTTCTCACTCTAGAATTTACCTTTCTCTCTCTATAAATAAAGGTGAAGGTGTTATCTTAGATTATTATTATTATTCTTATTTTTCTTATTCTTCATATTATTCTTATTTTCTAATTCATTTAATTCTTCTAATTATACTTATTATTATTATTCTTCTTATACATCTTATTATTATTATTATTATCCTTCTTATTCTTTTTATTCTTCTTATTTTTCTTATTCTTCTTATTCTTATTTTTAAAGTTTGTTTTATTACTAATAAAAGCCTTCTCTTTTGGGGGAGGAAAACCATTGTTACAAGCTAAGATACTACCCTTTGCCCTTTTACACCCTTATAAAAATTAAAGAAATAAAACAAGTAAAATCAATCTTAATCTATTAGGCCTAAATTCTTAATTCTATAAGAATCTCATAGTTTTTGTTTCTATAGAATTAAACAATAAAATCTGCTTGGGCCTTCTACCTGACCATTCTTTAGAGTTTATGCTTGAAATTTTCTTAGCTTTTTGATTGAACCTTCTGCCTATCTTTTTAGGCTTCCATTATTTTCTTTCTTTCTCCTATCCTGATTTGCTCCTTTATTTTTCCGAGATTTTTGTTTGAACACTTAGCTTTTCTAAGTCACCTCTGTCTGCCATTGTGTTCCTATCACTTGTTGTCAGTTGTCTTCAGATGCTGTTTGTTACTGCTATATCCTTTATTCCTACCAATATCTCAACTATTTCTAAAGCCCCTTCTTATTATCAATTTCAGACAAGTAGAAAATGAATAATAAAAAAATAGAACAAGTTGTGCAAGTCTCCTTCACTACTTCTTATTTGACAAGCTTCCTAGCTCTTTTAAGAAATAGAAAGCAAACAATACAATATAAGAATGATGTTCTCTTTAGCAGCATACCTAAAATTTCAGTGCACATTTTAAAGATCATAGCAAAGAGCCATCTAACTACCTTTATAATTCTCTCCCCTGTTGTTTCAGACTATCTATGGAAACATCTTTTTTTCTCCCCGTTATGAATATTGTACACCTTCTAGCTCATGGCAGTCCCTCTACTATTTCTAGAACAACTTCTATCACAACCATCATCTCTGATTATTCTTATTCTTTTTATTGTTCTTATTCATCTTATTCTTATTATTCTGCTTATTCTTATTATTCTTCTTATTCTTATTATTTTTATATTCTTCTTATTCTTATTATAATTCTTATTCTTCTTATTTGTCTTATTCTTAATATTCATCTTATTCTTCTCATTCTTTTTATTCTACTTATTCTTCTTATTCTTTATATTCATCATATTCTACTTATTATTCTTATTCTTCATTGTTTTTCTTTCTTTTTAATCTTTAATTCTTCTTATTAATCTTATTATTTTCATTCTTTTTATTTTTATTATTTTTCTTATTTTTCTTATTTTTCTTAGTTTTCTTATTTTTCTTAGTTTTCTTATTCTTATTATTCTTATTTTTCTTATTCTTCTAATTCTTGTATTCTTCTTATTCTTATTATTCTTCTGATTTTTCTTATTCTTCTTATTCTTATAAATAGTCTTATTATTGTTATTATTCGTTTTCTGCTTATTCTTCTTATTCTACTTATTGTTCTTATTCTTCGTATTATTCTTATAATTATTATTCTTTTTATTCTTTTTATTCTTTTTATTTTTCTTTTTCTCTTCATTCTTTATATTTTTCATATTCTTATTTATTTTTATTATTCTTCTTATTCTTCCTATTCTTCTTAATCTTCTTTTTTATTTTTATTCTTCTTTTTTATTCTTATTTTTCTTATTCTTCTATTTCATCTTATTCTTATTATTCTTATTATTCTTCTTATTCTTTTTATTATTCTTATTCTTCTTATTCTTTTTATTTTCTTATTTTTTTATTTTTCTTATTATTCTTATTCATATTATTCTTCGTATTCTAGATATTCTTCTAATTTTTCTAAATCTTTTTTTTCTTCTTATTTTTTTTATTCTTCATATTCTTCATATTCTTCCATTTCTTCTAATTCTTAAAATTATTTTTATTCTATTTTTCTTCATATTCTTCTAGTTTTTCTAGATCTTCTTATTCTATTTATTCTTCTTATTCCTCTAATTCTATATAGTCTTCATATTTTTTATTTTCTTCATATTCTTCAAATTCTTGATATTCTTCATATTCTTTTTTAGCTTCTTAATATGTCCATTCTTCTAATTCTTTTTATTCTTCTTATTAATTTTATTATTTTTATTCTCTTATTCTATTTTTTCTTCATATTCTTATTATTCTAGATATTATTCTTATTCTTTTATTTTTAATTCTTCTCATTCTTCTCGTTCTTCTCATTCTTCTCATTCTTTTTATTCTTCTTATTCTTCTTATTCTTCTTATTCTTCATATTCTACTTATTCTTCTTTATTCTTCCTATTCTTTTTTATTTTTATTATTCTTCTTTTACTTATTTTTCTTATTATTCTTATTCTTCTTATTTTTCCTATTATTTTTATATATTTTATTCTTTTTATTCTTCTTATTCTTATTATTCTACTTATTCTTCTTATTTTTATTATTCTATTTATTTTTCTTATTCTTCTAATACTTTTTAGCCTTTTTATTCTTCTTATTTGTCCTATTCTTCTTATTTGTATTATTCTACTTATTTTTCTTATTCTCTTATTTTCTTATTTGCTTATTTTTCTTATTATTCATATTCTTCTTATTTTACTTATTTTTCTTATTTTTCTTATTCTTCTTATTTTATTATTCTTCTTATTCTACTAAAAAGAAGAATAAGAAGAATAAGAAAATAATAAGAATAAGAAGAATATGAAGAATAATTAATTATTATTTCTATATTTATTATTCATCATATTTTTTTTATTCTAGTTATTCTTTTTTATTTTTCTTATTCTTCATATTCTTCTTATTTTTCATATTCTTCTAATACTTCTTATTGTTTATCTTTTTCTTATTCTACTTATTCTTCTTATTCTTCTTATTCTTCTTATTTTTATTATTCATCTTATTCTAATTATTTTTTTTATTCTTGTTATTCATTTAATTATTTTTATTATTCTTTTTCTTGTTATTATTATTATTATTATTATTCTTCTTCTTCTTATTCTTCTTATTCTACTTATTTTCTTATTATTTTTATTATTTTCTTATTTTTGTTATTAGTTTTATTTTTCTTATTATTTTTATTCTTCTTCTTAATCATTTTATTCTTCTGATTTTTCTTATTCGAATTATTATTATTATTATTATTAATATTTGTATTCTTCTTATTCTTATTTTTGTTATTATACTTGTTATTATTCATATTATTCTAATTCTTATTATACTTCTTATTCGACTTATTCTTATTATTTTTATTATTCTTCTTATTCTGTTTATTCTTATTAAGCTTATTATTCTTCTTATTATTCTTATTCTACACTTTCATCTTATTCATCTTATTCTTTTTATTCTTGTAATTATTTTTATTCTTGTTATTCTTATGATTTTTTTATTCAACTAAATCTTTTTATTCTTCTTATTCTTCTTATTCTTCTTATTCTTCTTATTCTTTTTATTCTTTTTATTCTTTTTATTCTTTTTATTCTTTTTATTCTTTTTATTCTTCTTAGTCTTTTTATTCTTCTATTTCTTCTTATCCTTCTTATTCTTTATATTATTTTTATTATTTTTATTCTTCATTTTTTTATTTTCTTATTATTTTTCTTTTTATTCTTATTCTTATTTTTCTTTTTATTCTTCTTATTCTTTCTATTCTTCCTATCCTTTCTATTATTCCTATTCTTTTATTTTTATTATTCTTCTTATACTTCTTATTCATCTAATTCTTTGTATTCTTCTTATTATTCTAATTTTTCTTTATATCTTATTCTTCTTATTTACTTATTCTTCTTATTTACTTATTCTTCTTATTCTTATTATTTTTATTATTCTTTTTATTCAATATATTTTTCTTATTTTTGTATTTATTCTTATTCATCTAATTCAACTTATTCATTTTTTATTCAGATTCTTCTTATTCTTTTTATTTTTCTCATTCTTCCTTTTCTTCTTATTCTTCTTATTCTTCTTATTCTTCTTAATCTTTTTATTCTTTTTATTCTTCGTATTCTTATTATTCTTCTAATTCTTGTAATTCTTCCTATTCTTTATATTCTTCTTATTCTTTTTATAATTCTTATTGTTCTTTTTATTATTCTTTTTATTCTTCTTATTCTTCTTATTCTGCTAATTCTTTTTATTTTTCTAATCATATTATTTTTATTATTTTTATTATTTTTATTATTCTTATTAATATTCTTATTCTTTTTCTTTTTTTATTCTTCTACTACTTCATCTTCTTCTTATTCTTTTTATACTTTTTATTCTTTTTATTATTTTTATTCTTCTTATTCTTATTATTTTTCTTATTGTTCTTATTTTTCTAATTCATCTTATTCATCTTATTCATTTTATTCTACTTATTCTTCTTATACTTTTTATTGTTTTTATTTTTCATATTTTTTTATTCTTAATTTTATTTTTCTTCTTTTTATTCTTCTAATTCTTCTAATTCTTTTTATTATTATTCAACTACTACTTTTTCTTCTTCTTCTTTTTCTTATTCTTCTTCTTATTCTTCATAATTTTTTATTATTCTTATGTTTTTTATTCTTGTTATTCTTGTTATTCATATTATATTTTTATACTTTTTATGATTCTTACACCTCTTATGCTTCTTATTCTAATTATTCTCGTTATTATTTATTTTTATCCTTTTTATTCTTATTCTTCTTATTATCCTTTTTACTATTGTTATTTTTGTTATTCTTCTTATCCTTTTTATTTTTGTTATTTTTGTTATTTTTGAAATTCTTGTTATTCTTGTTATTCTTTTTTATTTTTATTCTTCTTATTCTCTTATTCTTCTTATTCTTCTTATTCTTCTTATTCTTCTTATTCTCCTTATTCATCTAATTCTTTTTATTCTTCTTAATCTTCTTATTCTTCTTATTCTTTTTATTCTTTTTATTCTTTTTTTCTTATTTTTCTTCTTATTCTTCTTTTTTTTTCTTATTCTTTTTATTCTTCTTAATGTTCCTATTATTTCTATTCTTCTTATTCTTCTTTTTTTATACTGATTATTCTTTTAATTATTGTTATTCTTTTTTCTTATTATTTATCTTATTCATCTATTTCTTCCTATTTAACTGTTTCTTATTATTCTTTTTATTTTCTTATTCTTATTATTCTTATTATTCTTCTTATTCATTCATACTTTTTATTCTTGTTTTTCTTTTTATTCTTTTTATTCTCCCTATTCTTTTTATTCTTCTTATTCTTCTTATGCTTCTTATTCTTATTCTTATTCTTCTTTTTATTCTTATTAATATAATTATTTTGCTTATTCTTTTTATTTTTATTATTTTTCTTATAGTTTTTATACTTCATATTCTTCATATTCTTCTTATTCTTCTTATTCTTCTTATTCTTCTTATTCTTCTTATTCTTCTTTTACTTTTTATTCTTCTCATTCTTTTTATTCTTGTTATTACATTTATTTTTGTTATTCATATATTTTTTTTATTTTTTTTATTTTTTTTATTTTTTTTATTTTTTTTATTTTTTTTATTTTTCTTATTTTAACTATTCTTCTTATTATTCTTATTATTCTTATTCTTCTTATACTTTTTATGCTTCTTTTTCTTAATATTCTTCTTATATTTATTATTCTTCATATTCTTTTTATTCTTCTTATTCTTTTTATCATTCTAATTCTTTTTATTCTTCTTATTTTCTTATTCTTCTTATTCTTTTTATTCATTGTATTCAACTTATTCTTCTTATTTTTCATATTCTTTTTATTCTTCACATTCTTCTTATTATACTTATTCTTCTTATTCAACTTATTCTTCTTATTTATTTAATTATTTTTATTCTTCTTATTCTTCTTATTCTTGTTGTTATTATTATTATTTTAATTCTTCTCTCTTTTTTTTTAAAAAAAGGCTTTTATCATTTATTAAAGAAAACATACCCCTCACTTGTAGGCGGAGGAAAACCTTTACAACCTCAGAAAACTTATAAGACATACCATTTACAGGGCAATTCCCTAGCCGATAATACAGAGAAATTATCATTATTAAGATTAACTGAAGCGGAAGCCGCTCTCTTTGTGATTCTTCCTTATTATATGATAGTGAATAGCAGGAAGACTTTCCACACCAGCAGGTATATTCATCACAACAGCAGGAGGTCTCATGGCAGCAACAGAGTACTCTCTACATAGGCATATGCACTGTGTACATTTTGTTCTCCCATGGCAAAAATAGACTGCACATATGACAGCAACATACAACAACAGACTTTCCCCAGCTTCTTCTTTATTCTCCCATCATCCTAATATTTTGTTCAGGAAGGTTTTCCATGATATTTACTCCTTTATTTTATATTGTCTCTACATCTGTGTGGAGGCAGTTTTAGCAGCAGCCCTGGAGGCTCTTTTCTTCACAAGTTTTAGACAGCAGCAGCATCAGCACTGGAGGCACTTTAGCAGCAGCAGCAACAATGGAGGCAGTTTTAGTCAGCATATGGGGTAGTGCTGCCCATGTGGTCGGGCCTCTATCTCTCCTCTTCCCCGTGCGTCTGGCTCTTATCTTCACAAGTTTCCAAGCATCTTCCTTCCTCGTATATTCACTGCCGATCCTGTAACAAAACCAAAGAGAAAACAAAAAAAACAAAAAACGACCGTGCCTACCAGATCTTGACACCCTACTACCCTTACTTGATTAAACTTATACAACATAAGACTAAAGCTCCACAGAATTATCGAATTCTCCTCTTTAACATTCTGCAAGGAAAAGACAGAATACATATTGTCCTGCAAGGAAAATCAAGGTACATTTTTTCTAAAGGGAAAATCGAATTCTGCCGAAATACAGAATTAGCACCTATTTTGGGTATGCAGAATTTCTAAAATTACATACATATTATTTTGACAACCTTACATTTTAGCTATGCACTATTCTGCCGAAATGAAGAATTAACACATCCTACAATGGGATCTCCTTCATTTATACCCAATATGGCTCGATCTTCATCCTTCCATTCCATTTAATTGTGAGACAGAATTTCTCTGCAATGATGAATTCCCGTACAAACCAGCAGAAAGATGAGACTGTCATATCTTTGGGTTCTGTTTATTTGTTCTAATATAAGGAAAACCCATTTTATCTAAACATGCTATTCCCTTTAGTTTATTTGGCATGTATTTCTCATTATATTCTATATCTCCTCTGGTGGTGCCTATTTTAGATAGACTGTCCGCTAGATTATTAGCTTCTCTATATATATGTATTATTGAGGCCTTCAGTTCGTCCAAAAGACTAAGAATTACTTCTAGATCCTCTTCATACCTCCATAATATTTTCTTATTGATTACTGTATCAACTAGTAATTTTGAGTCTACCTGAACTTCAATGTTTTTAAAGTTTAGCTGCTTACATATCTTTAACTCTGATTTTAATGCTCTAATTTCTGATTCTAAAGCTGAGGAGGCTCTACTAGATCTGGTGAAAGCTCTCTGTACTGTCCCTGTATGATCTCTTATTACCCCGCCTCCTCCTGCTATTCTAGTGTCCCTGCTAAAACTCCCATCCGTATTAAATGAGAGTTTGCCAACCGGCGGAGCATTCCACTGTATACATTTAGCCCATTGCTGTTTTAAAACTTTGTATGTGAGATCTCATTCTTTCTCAATCTTCTTTTCTTGTTTCATTTCCTGTATAACTATCGGTTTTATTATTGATATATTACATATCTCCTTTCTAATATCTTTTATAATTTCTATTAAATTCATCCTTATATTTTCAAATTTACTTTTGTTTCGAGATTTCCATATGCACCAAATAATTATATGCGGCAATTTCTGATTAAGCCATTTCCTGGTGGGGCTTTTCATGTATTCTTTTTCCCATTTTTTAACTTTATCTAGTAATCCATCATCTATTTTGCATATTCTTTTTTCCCCTTCCATCTCTCTCCATATTTTGCTGCGATGGGTCCGTTAGAAAGCAAATGATCAGTTGTTTCAACCGCTTGTGAACAGCATTCGCATCTTGATGCCATATTTATTCCTTTCTTTTGTATATTTCTATCTACAGGTATAGCATTCATTAAAGCCTTCCATGTGAAGGAACACATTTTTTGCGGGATGTTTTCTTGCCATACCCATTTAAATAGAGTTTGAGCTGGTTTTTTCTTTCTGACCAAATCTTTTGCCGACTTGAGGGAAAAATTTCCTTGTGGTGTTAACGTCTATTTCCAGCCACTCTTCTTTAGTATAGAGTGTGAGTCTACTATCTTTTTTTGTTTTTCCATTGACTTCCAGCTGTTCGAAACTTTCTTAGTGGTCTTATTCTTTTTATCTAAATATCTTGACTGCATATATTTAGCCCAAAGATTATCGCATTCTTTAAGTCTCCACCAGCTTTTACAGTCCCAGGCAGCTGCCAAGTCCTGGAGGCTCATTAGACCTAATCCTGCTTCCTCTTTCGGATAATAGATACTTTTCCAGTCCTTCCAGCGTAGTTTATTTCTGCCTTGTTTTTTACCCCATAAGAAGTTAGCCATTTCTGATTCAAGTTTTTTAATAAATTTTTTAGGGGGATGTATCACTGATAAAATGTGTGTTAACGTGCTTTGTAATACATGTGAAAGCAGGGTAATCCTCCCCCCGAATCCCAGGAGCTCTCCTTTCCATCCTGCTATTTTCTTTCTAAGCTTATCTTGAAGGTAAGTTAGATATTCTTCCTTCAACCTTCCCTCATATATCGGACAACCTAAATACATTAATGCCCCTTTAATTTCTGCGAAACCTATAATATTTTTTATTTTATCTACTAACTTTAATTTTGCATTTTTAGCTAGCATGAACTGACATTTACTTTTATTAACCATTTGGCATGTCTCTTTTTCAAATATTTGAAGAAGATCCATAAGATTCATTAAAGACTTTTTGCTAGCATTAGTAAATATTATAAGATCATCTGCGTAAGCTAAACAGCCTATTCTGGGTGTATTTCTTGGTTGTCTGAATGACATTATTTTACCTTCGGATATTTTCTTATTCAAGTTTCGTATTAATAGTTCTAAATAGATATCAAAAAGATGGGGGGATAACGAATCCCCTTGCCTTAAACTTTTATTTGGTTTAAATTCCTCACTTAACTTACCATTTACTAGGACTCTTACCCAAGTGCTTGAAATACATCTATATATTAGATCTATGGTCAGCTCAGAGAAGCCGAACCTTCTTAACACAAAGCAAAGGGTATCCCATTCCACTCTATCGAAGGCTTTCGATAGATCTAGTTTGACCACTAAGTTTTTTCCTCTAGATTTACCTCCTATTTCTTTCATCATTTCTGATGCAAGTTTTATATTTTCAATCATTAATCTATTTTTAACAAAGCCCGTTTGTTCCTGAGATATTATTGAAGGTAAAATTAAGCTTAGCCTATTTTGTAATATTTTGTCAATATTTTATACATAGCATTACATAAACTTATTGGTCTATAATCCTCACATTTTTGTGGTGATTCTTTTTTTGGAATTAAAACTATAAAAGATTTTACCCATGATTTTGGGATTTCCGCACCTACAAAAAAACTTGCAATTGCAGGGAGTAGCTCAGTTTTAATCATATTCCAGTTTACCTGGAAAAAATAATTATTCCAACCATCAGGTCCTGCTGCACGATCTTTATCAAGACTAAAGACAGCCTCTTTAACTTCTGGTTCTTCTAGGATCAATTCCATTAATTGGTTTTGATCTTCCGTAATGGTCGCCCTAATCTCTTGCATTAGAGAATTATCTGTCCTACATGATTGACTACATAGTTGATTTTCAAAAAAATTTTTAAAGAGAGCTCCTATTTCCTTTTCATCTTCTACCCATTTTCCTTCTTTATTTATTAGACTTTTAATTTTGTTTTTTTGAGATTTTATTTTAGACATATTATAAAAAAATTTAGTATTGCGATCACCATCTTTTAACCATTTTATTTTTGCTCGTTGTTTCCAATAAATTTCTTCCATGTGTAATTTCAATCTCAATTCTCCTTTAGCCTTACTTAATTCTATCCGAGTTTCATTATTATTAGTGGAGTCAAAATCTTACTCCAGCTTGGCTACTTTTTCTTCTAGTTTTTTTAGCTCCTAGTTTAATTTTCCAAAAACCTCTTTATTCCATGTTTTTAAACAAGCTTTTAGCCTCAGGAGTTTAATTAATAGAACTTGCATCGGTTTACCCTCTGCTGGCTCTTTCCAAGACTCTCTGACAAGTCCTGCAAAGCTCTCATGCTTTACCCACATATTTTGAAATTTAAAATTAGATGTATTACCCTGGTTACTTTGAATCGTGATAAGCATGGGGCTATGGTCAGAGCAAGTTCTATTTAGGTGTCTAAGCCCCGTAATCCCTTGTGAAGTGACCCACTTTGTGTTACACATTATCCTATCCAGTCGAGCCCAGATAACTCCTCTTTTTTTCCAATTATTGCACCAGGTATATCTCGAACCAGTGAAATCAATTTCCATTAGATTAGTAATGGCTATTGTGTCATTAAATTGTTTCATGACTACCTTATCCTATGGTTTGCCACCCTTCTTTTCTTGAGGGCTTCTAATTATGTTAAAGTCGCCTCCTATAATCCAAGGTAAATTTCTACTTGCTATATCTTTCATTTCTTCCCATAAAGCCAACCTAGATTGTTTGTCATTTTTTGCGTAAACTACTGAGATTATTTGATTTGTGCTCTTATCTAATTTGAAATGTACTATTTGTTCAGTATCTTTTATTATTTCAATTTTCAATTTACTGTGCCATAAAATCCAAAGTTTACTATTTAGGTTAGCATGAGCCTTATTAAATCCTAAAAGTTCTCTATATTTATTTATTTGATCTTGCAGGACCATTGGTTCTACAATAATCAATAGTGAGATTTTATGTTCTTTAATTAAAAGTCTTAATTTATTAATCGTGGGGCTATTAGCTACTCCCCTAACATTCTAATATAGGCATCTATCCATTAAAAATTAATTTAGCTTGGGCTCGAGTTGTACACTTAGATTCATAAGACATGTTAGCATATTTTTTCGTATTTCTTACTGTTTTAGGAGTGTGAGGAATTTCATGCCTAATCTCATTATATTTTACCTGTTTTCCGAGCACCATGGCCATTTGCTTTAGGGCCTCCATGGATTGGGTTCTTGAAAGGTTCCCCCAATCTTCATTATAAATATATATATCATCATTTGCTTTCACCTCAGGCTCGTCTTGAGATACATCACCCTTATGACTTGAATGGCAACTAAAAATTACCGAATCTTCTTCAAGAAAATCCAGAAGATCCTCGTCTATCCACGCATAATCATCAAGTTTATCTTTCAATACAATTCTTATTTTAGATGTTTTTTTATATTTTCTCTTGTGTTTTACCTCCTCCCATCCTTTTTTTAAGCTAACATCATTCTCTATCCCCAAGTTAGTCTCTATCAGGGTTCCTTCTTCTTGGGTAATATTTGGATAATCTGGTGGGATGCTTGATATTATTCCATTGTCTAGATCTCCCTTTGGCTGGATATTTTGTTTGAGAAGTGAAGCCTCCTCTTTCCTTACCCATTGCATCCCCTTCCTACCTCCTCCTTCATGTTGCTACCCGTTGTTATGCTCTTCTTTCCCCACCTTGCATGATAAATTATCATGCCCGAGCCTCTTACATTTTGTAAAGTAGGGAGGGAGGCTTTCGGGGATGACAGTTTGCCAAAACCCCTCGGCATGTTCCCCTTCACCACTACCTATCCATACTTTGTCAGGCGATTTAGTTAAGAGGTTTAGCTCGACACATACACGTGCTTTATTCGGCCTTGACATGGTTCTTGTGGCTTCATCTCGTAACATGGGCTTACCCAAACACGATGAAATTGCATAGAGAGATGTTTCAGAGAAAAGATGGAGTGGCAGAAAAGGCAATGTAAACCATACCGGGACTATAGGCACCTCTTCAAGAGGAGTAAAATCCTTTGTCCACTTCAGTATACGCATGGGGAAGCCATCAACTTGCCATAATTCTCGCTGACATAGATGATATTGATCTTCCAGTAGAGAGCATTGGAGCACGACATGTTTGGCATCGAAAGATTCTAAGAGCTTTAAATTGTCGATGAATTTCTGAACTCCAATCGCGCGAGGCCTGCCGTGAAAGAACTTACCAATGAGCGTGTATTCGAAAGGTTCTAAGAGCCTTCGAGATTCCTCGGCAGAGAAGATGATGGCCGGGAGCCCGTTTTTGTTCCCTTGAATTCGTGAAATCGGTGCGGATCCCTTCACCATCGAGGCAAAAGACTTATTATTTAATAATAAGTCGGATTTTTCCATTCTCACCTTGAGTTGGGCTTGGTTTGAACAGTAATGGAGTGTTCTTCTTTCTTCGTTGCACACTCCAGCAGTTACACATAAACTATACACTATCAAACAACAATTAACGAAGCAATTTGCGCAATAAATCCCTCAACTATTCGCATAACAGTTTACTAATCGCGAGAAAATAATGCTAGAGAAAAACGCAAGAAAATCGCGAGAGGATTTTCGCGAGAGAACCAAGGAGCACTTCCGGCTTCTAATTTAGTTTATTATTTCTTACACGAAGCAATTCACACGATAGTTTATTCAATTCAAGGAGCACTTCCAGCAAGATAATCACAAGATAAAAACAATTAGAGATAAAAACAAGGTAGTTTGTGCTGACACGAACCAATGAGCACTTACACGAACCAAGGAGCACTTCCAGCAAATCACGAAGCAAGTTACACGATATTTCACCCAGCAATTCACATTAACAGTTTATTCAAGATAATCACAAGATAAAAACATTAGAGAGAAAATCGTGAGAGAACCTATATCGAACAGCAATTCACGAAGCAATTTGCACAATAATTCATTCAAGAAATTCACATAACAGTTTATTTAAGATAAATCGTGAGAGAAAAAATCTAGAAAAAATCGCAGAAGAATTTTCGCCGAGTTTTCGCGAGAGCAAGGGTTTTCGCGAGAGAAAACCGCAAGAGAAAACCGCACCGAGAAAATTCACATAACAGTTTATTATTTTAATTCTTCTCATTCTTCTTATTCTACTTATTTTCTTATTATTCTTAATATTCTTTTATTCTTATTATTCTTGTTATTCTTTTTATTATTTTTATTCTTCTATTCTTCTTAATCTTTTTATTCTTCTTATTCTTCTTATTTTTATCATTCTTTTTATTAATATTAATATTTTTATTATTCTTATTATTCTTATTCATATTATTCTTATACTTATTATTCTTCTTATAATTCATATTCTTCACACCATTCTAATTTTTATGACTTTTGTTATTCATCTTATTATTATTATTTTTTATATTCTTCTAATTATTTTTATTCTTATTATGCTTCTTATTCTTCTTATTCTTCTTATTCTTTTTATTCTTCTAATTCTTATTATTCTTCCTTTTCTTTTTATTCTTCTTATTCTCCAAATTTGCCTTATTTTTGTTATTCTTATTTATCATCATTTTCTTCTTATTCTTCTTATTCTTTTTATTCTATATATTATTTTATTCTTCTAATTCTTATTATTATTCTTATTATTCTTTTTATTCTTATTCTTATTATTCTTCTTCTTATACTTCTTATTCTACTTATTATTCTTATTCTTCTTATTCTTTTTATTTTTGTTATTATTTTTATTCTTGTTATTTTTATAATTCTTCTTATTCTACTTATTCTTTTTTTTTCTTTTTATGCTTTATACTTTTTATTCTTCTTATTCAGCATATTCTTCATATTCTTCTTATTTATATTATTCTTTTTATTTTTATTATTCTTCTTATTCTCTCTATTCTTCTTATTCTTTCTATTTTTTTATTATTTTTATTCTTCTTTTGTTTCCTTTTCTGTTTATTCTTATTCTTCATTTTTTGTATTTATATTTATCTTCTTATTCTTCTTATTATACCTATTATTCATATTCTTCTTATTCTTTATATTCATCCTATTCTTTGTATTATACCTATTCTAATTTTTTTTTTCTTCTTCTTATAGTTATTTTTCTTCTAATTCTTGTTATTCTTCTTATTATTCAAATTTTTTTTATTTATCTTATTTTTCTTATTCTTATTATGGCTATTATTCTTCTTATTCTAATTATTCTTCGTATTCTTATTTTTCTTCTTATTCATCTAATTCTACTTATTTTTCTTTTTCCTTTGTATTCATCATATTCTTCTAATTCTTCTTATTCTTCTTATTCATTTTATTCTTTATATTCTTCTTATTTTCATCTTGTTTATTCTTATTCTTTTTATTCTTCTTATTCTTTTTATAATTCTTATTGTTCTTATTTTTTTTTTATTTTCTTATTCTTCTAATTCTGCATATTCTTTTTATTCTTCTTATACTTCTTATACTTATTATTTTTTTAATGTTTAATATTTTTTTATTCTTATTATTCTTTTTATACTTTTTATTCATTAATTCTTCTGATTCTTTTTATTCTTTTTATTATTATTATTTTTTTTTTATTATTCTTCTTCTTATTCTTTTTATTCTTTTTATTCTCCTTATTCTTCTTATTCTTTTTATTCTTCTTATACTTCTTATTCTTTTTATCCTTCTTAATTTTATTATACTTATTATTCTTGTTATTTTTATTATTCTTCTTATTCTTTTAATGATTCTTACTCATCATATACTTCTTATTCTTTTTATTCTTGTTATTCTTCTTTCCTTCCTATTCTTGTTATTTTTGTTATTCTTTTTTCTTGTAATCTTTTTATTCTTTTTATTGTTCATATTTTTCATATTCTTCTTTCACTATTTATGCTTTGTATTCTTCTTATTCTTCTTATACTTTTTATTCTACTAATTCTTCTTATTATTTTTATTTTTCTTATTCTTTTTAATCTTATTATTTTTATTTTAGTTATTCTTTTAATTCTTCTTATTCTACTTATTTTACTTATTCTTATTATCCTTCTTATTCTTTGTATTCTTCTTTTTTTTATAAAATAGCATTTATTAATTATAACCCTCTCTTTTGGCAGAGGAATACCATTTTTATAGCCTACTTGCTTGCTACCCGTAGCCCTTTACACCCTTTTCTCCTACATTAAGCATTAGCTATTGTAACTTTAATAAAACATAGACAAACAGATGCTGGTTTTCCTAGGAGTGCGATTTTGAGCTTCTATAGTAAACTTCAGCATTGTATTAAACTGCACTTTGATGCTTGTTGAGATGTCAATCTTTATCCTACGATCCCTTACTTCCAACCAGCTAACTTTCCCTTCCCGGAACTTCAACTTTGTCTAACATCTTTATATAAACTGGATCTGCAGAATTTTGCAGCAAGACTATGTTAAATGTGTTGAAATCCTCCACGGGTATCTTTGTACCTGGCACCTGCATACAAGCCACAGACACCAAAAAAAAAATTCCAGCCTCCATGGAGAGAGCACTTGGACCCTTATCACTTGCATAAATGTCACAGACACCAAGCTTCTAGCCTCCAGCATTCGGCTAGTTTACATTCTCTCCGTTCTGTTCCTCAGTCCAGTAATTTTCTGTTTTTAGCCACTCCATAGCAGCTTTTTGTTGCACCCGTTTGTGCACAACAGCTATCTATATTATACCCAACCTAGCCTACTTTTTTGGATATCAAAATTACCTTAACATTATAACCCAATCTATAGAAACTTGTGACACCACTCCTAACCTTAAACTGATTAACATGACCACATCAAAACAAAGTTCAAACAGGCTTATGAACTATAAACAGAAAAGACTTGTGCGCATGATCTTTCTTCCTATTTTAGGTGACCTTGCTGCTAAGAAAAAAACAAAACAACCAAAAAGAATCTTCCTTCAGGACCAGGAAGGCTTGAGCAAATCTGAGAACTGCCTTGTGCTGCTATAAGAAAAGAGAAATTGAAAAATCACAGTGATGTTGAAAAATTATGATTTTTAGTTATTCGGATGTTTGAGAATTCTTTTTTATCTAGTTTTATAATTCCTTTAAATCTCTCTGGAAGAGAGACTTCGTCATATACATGAGGGTCTTTAAATTTTCCTTCTTTTGCTAATTTATCTGCTAAGGCATTTGCTTCCCTATATATGTGCATGGTTGATGCATTTAAGGTAATTAATAAATTATTAATTTCCTCTAGCTCTTCTTCCAATTTCCACAAGCTACTTTTGTTATTAACTAAGTCTGCCAATATTTTAGAGTCTATTTGTATATCTATATTTGTTAGTTCTTTAGAATAACATATTCTAAGTCCATCCCTTAATGCTAATATTTCTGCGTGGAGGGCAGATGACACATTATTAGGACCTGAGAAGGCAAATATCAAGTGACCACTAGAGTCCCTTAAGGCGCCTCCTCCACCAGCTAGTCCGATGTTCCTATCAAACCTACCATCGGTGTTTATAGCTAATCTATCTTTTTCTGGTTTATCCCATTTAACTCCTATGATTTTTAGTGGCTTTGTTTTGGAAACCGTGAGATTCCAGAATTTTAGAGAGTGAGATTCTAGGAGAGGGCTTTGAAGTGCAAGTGGTGAGGATTTCGAGGTGGATTTTATTTTAGACTTTATTGCTTTCCATATGTTTTCAGGGTCCATTCTTAGACCTTCATATCTACTATTATTCCTAGCTTTCCATATACACCAGATAGCAATGTGTGGTATGTTATTTTTAAGCCATTTCTGAGAGCTATGTTGAAAGCGCGCATTACACCATTTAATTAATTTGTTTCTAAGAGGGATGCATGCATGTTTTAATCACATTTCTGATTCTAGTCTCCTCCATATTTCCATGGCTACCTTCCCTTGAGAAAACATGTGATTAAGTGATTTTGGATTTTGCAAACAACATTCACATCTCGAGGCAATTTTTATGCCTTTTGTTTTTATGATTTCATCTATCGAAATAATATTTGAGAGAACTTTCCATGTATTGGTTTTTATTTTTTGACTATTATCATTATCCCATATCCATTTGAATAAAGGTTGGATTTCCTTTCTACTTATAACTTTTTCTTTTATGGTTTTAAGTGAAAAAGCTCCATCTGCACTTAAAGTCCATTTCCAACCATTTTTAGTGAGTTTGGAGTATTTTTCCACTAATTCCCTTTGTTTGAGCATTTGAATCCAAATTTGTGATGCTTTGTTCTTATTTTTGATCCTATATATATCATCCTCTATACAATATTTAACTCTCATAAATTCCGCCCATAGATTATTATTTTCTTTAATCCTCCACCATCTTTTGCATGCCCATACTTTAGCTAACTCATTTAAATCAGTGGGCCCTAGGCCTATTTCTTGTAAGGGGAAGCAAAGGTCTTTCCATTTTTTCCATATTAACTTTCTTTTGCCATTTTTTGAACCCCATAAGAAATGGGCCAATTCCTTCTCTAATCTTTTTTTATCCGACATTAGGAGATGATGAATCATCAAATTTTGCATGACTACGCTTTGTACTACATGAGTGATCAAAGAAATTCTACCACTCATTGAAAGCGTGTTCACTTTCCATCCAGCTATTTTATTTTTAATTTTCTCAAATAGGAAGTCTAGGTATATTGATTTTAATTTTTCTTCGTATATTGGGCATCCAAGATATTGAAGTGCACCTTCTATGTGTGTGAAGCCTATTATTTTATTAATTCTATGCCCTAGAGTTTTTGGAGCCTTTTTGCCAATCATAAATTGACATTTTTTGTTGTTAATTTTCTGACCCGTTTCTTCTTCTAAGGTTTTTAGCAATTCCATGAGGTTATGTAGAGATATGGAGTTTTCATTTGTGAAAATGATCACATCATCGGCATAAGCCAAGCATCCCACTAAAGATGTATTAGTAGGTTGACTGAAATGACCTATACTACCTGTGATCATTTTATTTTTTACATTCACTATTAGGAGCTCTATGTAGATATTAAAGAGAGAGGGAGAAAGCGGGTCACCCTGCCTTAATCCTCTCATCAGCTTGATATCTTTCCCTAGTTCTCCACTGACAAGAATTTTCAACCAAGAACTTAATATGCATCTATAAATCAAGTCCGCCCATGTTTTAGAAAAACCCATTTTTCTCATGACAAAACATAGAATTTTCTATTCTATTCTGTCAAAAGCTTTTGAGAGGTCTAGTTTTAGCAGTATATTATGACCTCTAGATTTGGAACCTATTTCTCTGATCATTTCTTTAGCTAAACAGATATTTTTCATTAGTAGTCTATTTTTCATAAAGCCTGATTGTTCTTTAGAAATAATTTTTGGCAATACCACAGCTAATCTATTTTGAAGTAACTTAGACAAGATTTTATATATGGAGTTACATAGGCTAATAGGTCTAAAGTCTTCTACTTTTTGTGGGTTTTCCATTTTAGGAATAAGAACCAAGTATGAACCGCTCCATTTCTTGCCTATTTCTACACCACAGAAAATCCAATGAATTGCCCGTAGGAGGTCATGTTTAATGATTGACCAACAGTTTTGATAGAACTCATTATTCCACCCATCAGGTCCCGGGGCACTATTTTTGCCCATGCTGAAAACAGTAAACTTCAGTTCTTCTTCATCCGGGAATTTGATGAGTGCATCATTATCTTCGTTGGTAATTTTATGATCTATCTTCTTTAGGAGGTAGTCTCCATTCAAATTTGTAATTCCTCTAAATTGATTTTCAAAATATTCATCTAGATGATTTTTAATTTCTAAGTTCGTGTCCACCCATTTGTTTAGTTTGTTTTTTATTCCTTTTATTATTTGTTTTTGGGTTTTGATTTTGACTGTTTTCTGGAAAAACTTCGTTTTTTTATCTCCTTCTTTTATCCATTTAATTTTAGCTTTTTGTTTCCAGAATACTTCCTCCATTAGCAATTTTAATTTTAGCTCAGCCTGTGCTTTATTTAGTTCCTTTCTACTTTCTGAATTTTGAAGAATTTCGTATTCTAACTTTTTTTTTCAACTATCTTTTCGGCTTCTATAATATTTTTGTTAATGTTACCGAAGGAATCTCTATTCCATATTATTAAATGCTTTTTTAGCCTTTCTAATTTTTTATTCCAGATTTGAGCAAGGTTACCTGTTATCTCTTGCAGCCATGAATTTTTGACCGTATTGATAAAATCATGATGTAAAACCCATGCATTCTGAAATTTAAATGACTTATTCTTAAGTTTATTTTTTTCTACTGATATACACATGATATACACATGAGCTCTTGATCAATCTCTGGGAGCTCGATGATCTCAATGGAGCTCGATCACGAGCTTTTTCCTGCTCCTTATCCAGCTCCATGGAGTTCGACGAGTTCATGGAGCTTAACGAGCTCATGAAGTTCGACGAGAGCTCGTCGAGCTCTGTGGAGACAAGTTCTTGGAGATTGACTATGAACTCTAGGAGCTCAATTAGGATCTCGACCTGGAGCACAACAAGCTCCACGGAACTCAACGAGGAGCTACTTGGAGCTCATGGTCGAGCTCCGCGGAGCTTCAGGAGGTCGATAAACTACCATTGATCTCGAATAGAAGCTTGATAGAACTTGACCATGAGCTCCATGTAGCTCCTCTTTGAGCTCCATGAAGCTTGACGAGTTTGTGGAGCTCAACGGGAGCTCATCGTGCTTCTAGCAGAGCTCCATAGAGCTCGATGAGCTTCTGGTCAAGCTACAAGCAGCTCCTCATCGAATTCCATGGAGAAGAGCTTTTGGATCTCAACCAGGAGCTCCATGTAGCTCATTAAGCTCCATGAAGTTCGATAAAAAATAATATAAAGCTTGACCAGGAGCTCGACGAGCTCCATGAAGCTCCTCGTCGAGCTCCAAGCAACTCATTATCGAGCTTCATGAAGCTCCTGGTCGAGCTCCATGTTGCTCGATGAGTGATGGGAGAAGGGCGACAAGAGAGGTGCGAGTTATAGTGGAGAGGAGTGAGGGGCGAGAGGAGAGGGGAGAGTTAGGATATTTTTGGATTAGTATAATTGATTGCACCAAAAATCAATTAGTTAAGAGTTTGGTGCACTTTCTTTAAATATTAAAAATCTAATTCATTTTTTTCAATTATTTCGAAGGAATGCACCAAAATATAATTCTCCCATATAAATGAGTTAAGTAGACCCTACCCAATTATAATTTTTACCATGCATATAGCCTAACTAGGTGAGCAAAATGAGTCTCTATCTTGCCTATTTTATTGTGGTGCTGATTCCTGAGCATAGCAGGGAGACATAGTTATCGATGTAGTTTTGTTCCCGATGACATTACCATATTATCAATTGAGCCAACATCGATCACGTTCACAATGAGTGATAATACTAAGTCACTAAAACTTAATTTATTTTTTAGAGGGTATTTATGTTTTGTACACTAAATTCAAAAAAATAAAAAATAAAAAAATCATTTTATTTTAAAATTTAAAAAAAATATTAAAATATAAAATAATTATGTTTCGATGTTATGGAAATCAAAAACATAATTATATATATATTCGCTAATTATTCGACTTGATGCATGTAGTTGGATGATTGAAGATGTGCTTTTAAAGTTAGAAGTTGTGTTGGGTAGGATGTTTGGACTGTGGTTTATTCGAAATCACAAAGTACCAGAAATAATGGTTGATTAAAAAACAAAAATAAATAATTAACAACCCAAAATAAAGAAAAAATCTCAATGTAAAAAGTCTGAAAGTTATAACTAATGAAATAGAAGTTCAAGTAACAACAATGCTAAATCAAATAATAAATGCTTAAGACTTTAAACGTATATAAAGTCCATGAAGCACAATACACCCAAAAATTATGTTTTGAATCATAATAATTTCTAGGATATAAAACCCTAAAGATCAGAAATCTAGTACAAATATATAAACTTGAGATTTTAGGGTGAATGCTCTTGATTTCTTTCGATGTTATTTTTCTGGTGATAAGGTCGATTCATTAGATTTATGACTCAGAATTAACAACATGATAGTATAGTTATTTCTAGACAAAGAAGAAATTGTATTTATAGATTTTAATTCTTCAAATTATACAAGCTTCAATTCCTTACAGTATACACTCCTACACACAAAAAATAAAAACCAATAATATCCACACTACACACATTGAAATTATAATATGTTGTTATTATACGCATAATCTGCACACACAATGCATAAAAAATATAAATCACATCAATGCACATAGATTATAATTTAAATACAACACATAAATACCTAAATGACACTATTAAAATAAATGTGTAGAGGGGAGAGAGTGTGAGAGAGAGAGAGAGAGTAAGAGAGAGAGAGAGAGAGAGATAGAGAGAGAGAGTGTGTGTGTGTGTGTGTGTGTGAGCGAGCGAGAGCGTGAGAGAGTGAGAGTGAGAGAGTGTGTGTGAGAGAGTGTGAGTGTGAGTGAGTGAGAGTGAGGGAGTGAGAGTGAAAGAGTGAGCGTGAGTGAGTGAGAACCTTGGCGGATGAGCTAGTTGAACTAGAGGTTGCATTAGCAGAAAAGTAGGATGAAGGAAGAAAAACTAGAGTAGAAAAGGGTATGAAAGGAAGGGTAGTATAGAAGATTTTGATAGGATAAAGGATGATCTTCTCTTAGATGAGTCAGAGGCTAAAAGTTTCCCCTTATTTGTTAATGATAAGGAGCCTCGTATAATAGAATTTTAAAAACCCTTAGATGGCACAGATTTGAGCATAGAGAGGAGAGGCCCCGCATCTAGAGAAGAGGCCCCGCATCTAGAGAAGAGGCCATGGAGAAAATCAAACTTATGGGCTTGCTTTTAGGAAAGAAGAGGAATAAGTTAAACATAATTGAACAAGGGCAACCTTGCTCAAGTAAACCATTGAGAAATAAGAAAAAAATATTTGAATATGCATTATGAGTTGAAATGCATGACGAGAGCTCAAGCAAAATTTACACATAATGGACAAAACCTTGTTTTGGAATAAAAGTGGGGCTGCAAATGCCTTTTCGATAAATAGACTTGAAAAATTAATTAAAATGTATAACATTAAAATATTAATTTTTGCTGAAACAATGGTGGATAAAAGTAAGATAGAGAAATATAGAGTATAGGTTGGAGAAACTCATTTGTGAATGTCAATAGTAAGCTATCAATTATGTAGGAGAATAATTTAGATTTTGAAATCATAAAAGATTCATAGCAAATTGTAACCTTTAAAATCGAGTAGACCGAAGGAAGGTTCTCAGTGGTGTATGTAAATAATGTAAAAGAAGATAGAAAAATGTTATGACAAGAAATAAAAAATTTTGCAGCTAAGAACGAGCCCTAGATTATAGGAGAAGATTTAATGTTATTAGGAATGCGTGTGAAAAAAGAGGAAGACCCCCTGATTTAGAAGCTATCGCTCAATTTAATGAGATAATAGTTAATGCAAATCTAATTGAAACAAAATGTATAGGCTCTAGTTACACATGGTGTAATAATTGGAAGACAAAAGAAGTTATCTGGGCTAGGTTGGATAGAATCTTATATAACATAAAATGGGTGGAAAGATTTAGAGCAATAAGTGTCAGGCATTTGGACAGGACTTGCTCTGATCATAGCCCACTACGTATATCTTTCAACAATGGGGAAAGAAAGTTTAAAAATTTTAAATTTCAAAATATATGGAGTCTGCATGAAGGGTTAAATAAGGTAGTCAAAGACTTTTGGTCAGAACCCGCATTTGGTAATCCAATGCAAATCTGGTCATTAATAATCCATAGATTAAAAGGATGCTTGGTTGGAAGAAACAAGAAAATTTTTGGGGAAGTTAGAAGAAATATTCAAGAGACAGAAGAAAATGTAATCGTTATGGAAAAGAGGTTTGAGGAGCAGGAAAATGAAAAAAATAGAACTGAATAAAGCTAAGCACAATTAAAGCTGAGGCTGAGATTAAAAATAGAAAAGATTTTTTGCAAGCAAAGATCTAAGATAGAATGGCTAAAGGAGGGAGACATGAATACAAAATTGTTTTATGCTGTAGTAAAAATTAGAATGCATAAATAGAAAATTAAAGGATTAATAAAAGTGAATGGTAAGTTGATAGAAAAGGAGGATATAAAAGACTCCTTTGAAGATTTCTTCAACCCCCAATTATGTAAATGAGCTAGGCATAGAGATACCACATTACTAAATGCTATAGAAAAGAAAGTATCAGTAGAATATAATAAAAGACTTGTAGAATTTTCAGAGGAAGAAGAGAAAAGAAGCCATTTTTTGTACAATAAAGAAAGTGCAGGAAGGCCAGACAGTTGAAATAATGGATTTTTTCAAACCTGCTGGAACATTATAAAAAATGATCTAGTCACAACCATTTCTTGGTTTTTTGCAGGCACAGACATCATAAAATAATGAACGAGCTTTTTTATTAGTCTGATTCCTAAGAAGGATAATCCCTAGAAATGTGAAGATTTTAGCCTATGTAATATGATATATAAAATTTTAGCAAAAGTTCTACAAAATAGATTAAGTAAGATTCTTCCTAACATTATCTCAGTGGAACATGTGGGTTTTTGTCAAGAATAAGGTTATGATGGAAAATATAAGCTTAGCATCATAAATGATAAAAGAAATTGGTGCTAAAGTGAGAGGGCATAATGTGATTATGAAATTAGATCTCTCGAAAGCTTTTGATAGAGTGGAATGAGATTTTCTATGTTACATAATGAGAAAAATGTGCTTTTTAGAATTTTGAGTGTACTTGATATATAGATGTGTATAAAGTGTATGAGTAAAAGTCTTCATAAATGGTCAGGTTAGTGGGAAATTTAAGCCAAAAAGAGGGCTAAGGCAAGGGGATCCTTTTCTCCATCACTTTTTAATATATATCTAGAACTTCTCATACTGTACTTAAAAGCGAAAAATAAGGATAGGGAAGATTTTACCATTTAAGTAGCAAAAAATACTTCAATAGTGGGCTGCCTGACATATGAAGATGATTTGATAATCTTCACTAATGCATGCAATAAATCGATGAAAAATTTGATGTACTTATTTCATACTTTAGAATAAGAAACTAATCAAGTATTGAATAAAAATAAATATCAATTTTTAATAGAAAGGAAATCACTCAAAAAAGTTGCTAAAAAATTAAAAGTGCCACTGGCTTCATGCAATAGAAAGGTACATTGATGTATTTAGGCTGCCTAATTTTTGAAGGAAGGATAAGGTATGAATACCTTTCCATCTTAATAGTAACAATGAGAGAAAGATCATAGGATAGAAAGAGAATTTATTAAGTAGGGCAGTCAAAATTACATTTATAACACGTGCTGCAGAGCTCACTAACACATTGGCATAAATAGGAGGATTTATGCTTCCCTGAGGAAGAAGCTGGACTATGTTTTATTAGTTTTAAAACTATGAAAAAATTTTGGGCATGCAAGAATTGGTGGAGACTTAAAGAGAATGAAAGTATCTAGGTAAAATTTATAAGAGCGAAATATGGATTAGGAAATAATAAATTTAAAAACCCGGGAATGCCTCAAAAATGTGGAAGCAAATGCTAAATCAAAAGGAGCTAGTAGAGAAACATTTCATACTAAAAAAGAGTGGATGGAAATGGACAATAAATGTGCATGGTAATTTTTCTTTACAAAGTATCATAATGTTAGAAATAAAAAGATTATCCATAAATCATTCAGATGGATTTGGAATAATGATAATCAACATGAGATAAATACGTTCATGTGAAGGGTGCTTAGAAATGATATTCCTATAAATTCAAAGAAAATTGATAAAAATAGTTTTAAGATGTGAATGCTGCTTTACAGCAGTAGAAAATAGTGATCATCTATTATCTGAAGGGAAAATCGCTTCTGAAGTTTGGAGACAACTAGAAAAAGCAGCAAAGATTAGGAAAAAGGATGTATCTTTAAAAGATATGTTGAAAAATTAGAGAATAGATGACACGAATTTAAAAGCACTGAAATGGGTTAGGAAAATGTCCCACATATAATAATTTGGTGTATTTGGAAGGTAAGAAACAAGAGCATGTTTGAAGGCTTCGAAATGAAAGTCAAAAATATCTTAGAAGAGATAAAAAGAGATGTTCAGTTTTCTCAGTATTTAATCCAATAAAAAAAGGGTGATAGGGTGAGAGAGTGGAGAATGAGAAAGATATGGGGTCTAACATTTGAAAAGGAAAAAGGATTAGTAATAAAAAGCTTTTTACATGGATCAAGCTCTCACTGGGCAACCTGGTCATTAATACGGATGAAAGCTTCAACAGAGTTATGAGAATTGTAGGAGGAGGAGGGGGGAGTGATTAAAAATGGAGAAGGTAGAGCAATAAAAGCTTTCACACTAAGAGGGAAAGGATGCTCGACACTGCATATCGAGATACTTGCCCTAGAAAAAGGGTTTCAAATATGCATAGAGCAGGGTCTTCAAAATATCATAGTCCAAGTAGATTCTAGTTTGTTAATGGGTCTAGTCACTAGGAAATTAGAAATGTGGAGGTACGAGGAGAAGATAGAATAAGAAGATACTTGTGAGAGTTAAAGGGATCTATAATACACATTTATAAGGAAGCAAATGTCATGGCAGATAAATTAGCAGATTAAAGGTTAAAAAATGATCGTAGGTGTTTGAAAGTTGGAATATCCCTGATAAAATAAAAGGGCTCCTGAAATTAGATAGTTTAGGATGCTTGTATATTAGGGTACAAAAAGAGAAAACTTGATGATGAGTAGAGTAGGGTTTGAAGGCCAAAAAGGCAAAGGTGAGAGGATTTTTATGCATGTACAAAAAGGTAGCGTGTGTGTGTGTGTGTGCAATGAAGAGTGTAGAGCCGCGGGGAGCAAAGGAGAGGAGGCAACAGTGCTGGAATTCATACATGGTTGGTAGCATAAAAGAATTTGTGGGTTGCAGGTGAAGACATATCTAAACAGAAGTTAAAAGAGTGCATATGGATGGAATAGAAGAAATGAAGGAAAAAGATTTCTCTGGTTTATATTTATATGAGGACATGATGTAAAAAGGGAAATGGGTAGATTTAAGAGTTGTTTTGTTCATGTGCATGTGGATTCAGGTTTGGAGGAGTGTTGGAGGCAGAGGAGTACAAAATGTAGGAAGGGATGAAAAGTTACAGTCATGTGTCTGTGGCCTTGCAGCTTTGTTGTGTTAAGTTATTTGTGGTGATTGTAAGGGCAGGGATAAAGGAAAAATGGATATTCATATAGACTTAGAATTATAAAAAATAGCATGGAAGTATTTGGTTTTGCATGTAGGAAAGGAATAAAACATATGGGAGAAGCCACTGACTTGAAGTTAGTTCAGCAACTATGGAGTATCAAAAGGCTCTCAACAGGAGGGTTGTCTGCTGTTTGCTATGTTGTGTGTGCTATTTGCTATGTTGTGCTGTTTTGTTGATAGATTATAGTAAGTAGGAATAGCCTATTGGCCGAGCATATACTCAACAAGCAGAGTAGATGCCAGCAAGGGCAGGGAGATGCTGTCTTGCTCTTTCATTATAAGTTGACTTATGGTTGTGAATGTTAAAGAAAAGGTTAGTTAGCAGGAGTAGCCTCTGTCTCGAAGGTAGATCGATCTGCATCAAAGGGTAAGAGAGGGTTCTCAGCAGGAGGGTTTATCATAATGTGTCTGCTCTGTGTGCTTTGTTTGTTCTATTATGTTGTGCAGGTATTCAACAGAGTAGCAGAGCAGTTGTACGTCAAGGAAGCAGGTAGACCAGAAATGCCACTAGAAATGGCAAATGTGTGGCATTCAAAAGCTAACAAACATAAGAAGGATCCTCAAAGAAAATGCATGATAAGGGGATATGAACTATAGTTCTAAGATACCAAGCTTTTAAAACATGTTTTGTAATTGTTTATTTTGAATTTAGTGAGTAGGTGGGGTTGTAAAAGGGTAAAGGGTAGCATACCTTGGCTTGTATTAAAGGTATTCCGTCGCCAAAAGAGATGATCGCATTAATAAAAAAAAGAAAACCTTTGGGTGTGTACACACACACACACACATTTAAATATGTAGGGTTTTATATAAATATGTATGCACACACACACACACACACACACACATATATGTACTATATTGGTTTCAAATTTGCTTTTAAAAAAATGTAAAATGGTAGTTTTTCAATTCTAAAACCAACTTTTATGAGTTTTAAACTTGGTACAAGTTTATATATGTACTATTGTATGTATGTGTGTCTATGTGTGTGTTATTTTATGATTTAAAAAAAATAAAAAAATAAAAAATTAAAAAAAATAAAAAAAATAAAAAAAATAAAAAAAATAAAAAAAATAAAAACCATGAATTCTTACGTGAAAATTGCATGCATGTGCAGCCTAGGTGTCAAAAATAGAGTTTTTTTTTAACAATTATAAAATAATATAAAAAATGACTAAATTTAGACTATCTTAAAAATTGACAAAATTTATCAACGAAAATATATTTCTCAAAACAAATTCAATGGTTAAGTTCGTTTTATCATCCGGATTCTAAAAATTTTCAAATAATTTTATCATATCTTTTAGAAAAATTATATTATTTATTTATTTACTTTTTTTTTAATTTACACAATTTTCAAATTTGCATTTAAAAAATTGTAAAATAGCTGTTTTTCAATTCTAAAACCAACTTTTATGAGTTTTTAAAAAATTTGTTTTTCAAATGGAAATCATGAATTCATCATTCATGGTTTGAAAATTGAAGAACAGTGATTTTTTGATTTGAGTTTTGGATGTGAATAATTTTTTTGAAATACAACATATATAAAAATTAATGCAAGTTTTAAAAAAATATCAAACGTAATGCGTTTGGCCGTCGTTGGTGACGATAGCCTTTTGCAAAGTTCAATGTCTAGCGTTCACAACGCTGGCATTTGAATTTTGTCATAGACCCCACAAAGATAACCAATGAAATTATTGAATTTTGCCAAAGACTGTCGTTCACAACGCCAGGCTTTGAAGAATTTAAATTTCATAAGCCGTCGTTGTTGACGACGACCATTACACTTAAAATTTATTGAATTTTTTCCCTTTAGTCAAGTTATTCATCTTTTCCACCTTACGAATTAGTTTGAACTCATTGTTTGTTGTATATATAAAATATACTATTATATTGTAACTTGTAAAGGCAAAAGGTTGGGGGGAGTAAATGTCTCAATCAGGTCAGGCCAGCACGGTCCGACACGAGGCACGGCATGATTCAGCCATGCCTGGGCCGGTCCGACATGGGAATTTCCCGTGCCCATGCCAGTGTCATGTCTGTCCACGACACCAACTATGTTGTGCCGTGACGAGGCCAACCGGGCCTAGTGCCGTGCCTGGCCCGACACGGTTCCATGGCCCGTTAACACGGTCCTCGGCACGAGCCGAGAAACCTCCCCAACGGTAGAAGATGAGGCCAACAGGTGAAATACGTCGACCCCTAATAGTGAAGAAGCATCGCGGCGGCGCGACGGTGCGCCACCAAATCCAATTTTTTTTTTAAAAGTAGGGTTCGACCCGATCGGGCCGAACCGGACGGATTTGTGCCTCGGGCCCGTGCCGGGCTGACCTCCACAGAACCATGCCGCGCTAGGCACGGCACAGTAGAATAACCATGTCGTGCCTAGCCTAGCACGGATGCATAGTCGAGCAATCTAAAAATGGATCGTGACAGCCCGACACGTCTCATTTGATACCTCTAGGGAAGAGTGAGCTAATTTTTTTCAATACAAGGGGTTTTAGAAACAATTTTTCTTTTGTGCTATTACTGTTCTGCACTATCCTAGTGTCTTTTCTATTTTAATAGTCAGTATTGTGAATGCCGGTTATTGAACTATTCAAAAGTCATCGTCACTAGCGACCACCAAATGTATTGCTTTTGTCATTAAAAAAAAAAAACTATTCACATGATCACCACCAAAACTCATGGCATTGAGCATTCAAACTCAACTAATAATTCAAATTACCGAATCAAATAAAATCAGAAAAGATAATATATATTCAAAAAAATTCGGGAAAGTTATCCGCAATAACGGTCTTGAATGCTTGGTCCAGTTGCCTCGATCGTCACCCATCCTATAATCCCTTCATCTTCCAAGAAATTTTCTGCACTGTCCACATTACAGTTTTACTGGTATCACAAAATAAAATAAAAAAATAAACTTTGAAGGCAGATAAAATACGATACGAGGCATTACTGGTTTTTTTAGTTGCATTAAGGGGGTAGGCACTGTGATACAAACATTTCTGCTTGAATTATCATTGATGAATCATGATAGCGATAAGTATGTTTTCTTCTTCTTCTTGCTTGCTTTCTCACTGCCATCTCTTTTCTTTTTTGTTTTCGAATTTTTTATTTTTTTTTTGCAAAATATTGTGTTATTTGTGTTATTATGCTTTACATATTTTTTCTGCTTTACATATTGTGTTATTTGTAAAATGTGATAATGAAATGTTCTTTCATGTTATTGTTAGAGGTTTTTATTATAGTTATTTTTTCTTGGCATTGTCTGTTGGTGCCACGTGAAAGTTCGGTTTTATTCTGTAAGCCTTGATTTTTAGTTTTTGGTTACTTTTTCTACTTTTCTGGAGTTTTCTATTGAATCTAAATCAGCGTCTTCTTGGAAATGCTTACCTACTACTAACTTTTATTTCGTCATTCGCTTCATGAAGTATCACCAGTGAACATTGGGATTGGACAGGGAAGGAATGCTGTTTACATGATTTTGATCGTGGTATGTTGAAGTGATCTTTAATTAACCCAAAAGGTAGAAAAGCCAGGAACAGAAGCGGGGTACTCATTGTCACATGGACTTGTTTGTTTGAGCAGGGGTGTCTCAATGCTTATGGAGTGAAGATCCTCTAAGGCAAGATGATCTTTCCCATGTGTTTGATGAAACAATGCCGACCAAGGCTTGTGGTGATTTAGGTTATCACATTAATCAATATGGTACTTCTCTCAAATGTTATATGTTTTTCTTGCCGTGGTTATATTTGCGTTTCCAGTTGCTTACTTAGCATGTTTTGGACTTTTTAGATATCATGGGAAAGGAAATTGAAGAACTCTTAGGGAGCCATCGACAATCAAAAAGGCGTCGAATGCTACGGTTCGATGAACAGGTTTTAAGCACTTTTAGCTGCAATTATTACCTATCATTGATGAAATTTGACCATTAGAATCCAAGCAGCTATCAGACTGCAACAGTAATAGTTGTTATGCAGTAGATTGAACATTAAGTTCCAACTTAATTGACCCATTTGGTGTTATGTATTCATCTCTCTATCCTCTGGGATGTAATATGCTTTTTGTAGATAGTCTAGTAATTCATTTTGTTTCAGTTCTAACCAATCTTTGGAGTTCAAACGTAATCTCCACATCTTTCTTCATAAACATTCGCCTTTTTGACAACTAGTCATCTGTTTCATAAGTAAAATTGATATGTTGAAACAAGCATCCTGATTTTTCTCAATTGGTTAGTTTGAATGGTAGGAGCTGTATTATGACACAAATTCTCCTAGATTTGAATTCCAAGTCTACTAGATTAGAGTGGTAAAGAGGTTAATCTCACTCAAACTTATCTGAGGGCAAGGTCGGGGGGAAGGTCATTTCTTCATGACAATAGCTCAGGTGTGTGAAAGCTGACAAGACATTCATGGCTATCAAAAATTATAATTTATAACATCTCAATAATATATATATATTTATGTTGTTTGACTTATTCATTTTATAATTAAGTGGAAGAAAGTGCCTCAAACTCACTCATTGGATAGAACTAGGAGGGTCTTGGTTTGTGGCATGGATTGACATTTGATGTGATATATACACAATGTCTAAGTAATATTTCCATAATATTTTAGATATTATTTGTAAAATCACATCTTTTCACTACTTTATATTAAAATTGTCGATGAGAACTATAAATGCAAAATATCTTCTGAAGAGAATAGATGTCTAGACTATTTACTTTGTTGCACATTAATTCTCATATATTTCTATAACTAAAATCTAAAACTAGTGTGTCTTAATTATGACATATAATTTAGATGTGTTTAAATCATTACTAATGTATTGTATCATATAATAACTTTAAAATTAAATGTGTTTGATTGCGATCACTACAAAGATGATTGATCTATATAAAAATGTATCTTATGTATTTATCCTGAGGTTGATAAGGGAGAATTGGGGGAATGAAAAATTTTTTTAAAAAAAATCATGACATGCAATTTTTAAACATTTTGAATCCTAATATAAATAATTTAAAGTAAATTGTTAAAGTAATTTTTTGTCATTATTGTTTGTTGTGATTTGTTCAGACTATTATAACTCTTTTTTGTTGTTGAGTATTCAAAATATAAAGATGTTCTTAATATATTTATTTTTGTATATACATAATATATTAATTTATATGTATATATTAATTATTTATTTTAATTTAACATGATTTTAGAGCAATAAAAAATAGCTAATTTTTGGTGATGATCAATTTTTGATTATTAATGTTCATCTCTAATTGTCATTGATTGTCATCATAGTTAAGGGCTAATTTTTTATTTTTATTTCATTAAAAGTGAAATATTTTTTTGATTATTTATTTTAAAAGTATAATTGAGCAAATTGGTGTCATTTTTTTGGCTAATTTAAAATTTAATATTGAAATTTTAAAAGTTAGATTTGGGCTAATTTAAAATTGTGTATTGATTAATTTTTTATTGACTTGATTTGGATTTGACTTATGAGTTTATGGAGTATTCGGAGTATGAGAATATTCCTATCATGTTTATTTTTTTATATGCAAGTTACATCATACTTGATTAGTCATTTAATTATAATGTATATATTTGTCTTTTAATTATGTTGATTTAATTTAGTAAGGTATCATTGTAATAAAAAATAATAATGCATTAATCTTTGGGTCTATTTTTTGAATTTATCAAATACTCTAAGGATAAGTATGTTTCAGTCACATTTATTATATATATATATATATATATATATATTGCATATACTTTATTATTTATTTAATTAATATATATATAGTTAAGGATTGATTAGGGTTCAAATTATTAGTTGAGTTCGAGGAGAGAAGAGAGGAGAAAATATGAGAAAAAATAATAAATTTTATTAAAATAAAAAATTATTTTAGAAAGTACCACAATCACTATATATGTGATTTAAAGTAATTTTAATTTCGGGTGTTCCTAAATAATGAAAAAGATAAAAAGAATGCAAACAAGCTGATACATATAACAAGTTGATTTAAAATATGTTATATAAGATTGCACGTGATTTATTAATTTTTCTAATGTTTAGTTTAATAGTAGAGTTTATTTTTTTTTATAGTAGTCAATATTATTTTAGATAAGAGATCGAAACTATGATTAAATATTATTGAGGTATTTGTATATATAAATGATTGAGAAGATTTAAGGTTAGACATTCAGAATAAAGTAGAAGTGTCAACTGGGCAGAGCAGTTTGAGTATGACCCATGATATGACACGATCTAAGACTATGACAGCCCGAGGCATGACTCTTGCCATGCTGGGCTAGTGTGACTATCTTGTGCCGGGCGAGGTACAACTCATGTGCCTAGCCCGATGACATGGTTCACCGGCTTGGTGACCTAAGATTGGGCATGGGTGGGTCTTGGGTCATGGGTCATGCCTAGTCGGGTGACGGCATGATGATGTGTTTTTTGTAAATTTACAAAAAACATCTCATTGGCCCCTACTGCTATGGCATTGTGTGGTTTTCCCTGCTAGTTGTGTTTTCACCTAGTGCTCAATGGGCATTGATAAAGATAGTGATAGGCATGACCTATTGCTATGGATGTTAGCTTTATTAAAAAATAGCAAAAAATAATCCAGTTGATGTTGGCATGAACAAGACAAATCAGCATAGTTTGCACTAGTCTCGGCATGGCCTGACATGGCCTAGGATTTTGTGGGCTAACCATGCCATGTGGGCCAACCAAGAGAACTCTTTTGTGCCATGCTCAACACGGCATGGTGGCATTGTCGTGCCTCACTAAAATGAATCATGTAGGTATGATATAACTCATCTCATATTTCTAGAATAAAGCAAAAGAGTTGCTTGAGAATAATGATACATGAGATATCTAGATCGAGGATATTGAGATCACTACTAGTGATACCTTTAGATGCATAAAATATTTTTATTTTTAGGTTAATCTAAATATTAAATATTTTTTAGTGATTAATTTAATTTTATAATACAATATAAATATGTAATACTCATTATATATGTTCTTTTTTTATCTTTTTTAATTATATTATTTTGATATGTAAATAATATATTTTTGTTTTTTAAATAAATATGAAATTAAAATTTTAAAATATTTTATTTGTGCATATTCAGTTTAAGCTATCTACTCTTCTATCCATAATTGGCATGAACTGGTATGACCTGGCATGACCCAATGCTAATAGGCCCAGTTACAAGCCAAATGGGTAGTACTGGGCCTAGTCATATTGATGTTTTGTTATGCCACCATGACATTATGGCTCGATGGGACCAAAAAAATATGGGTCATGTTGATATGATACTTTCTGTTTGATACCTCTAGTCATACCACTATTTTACATAAATATAGTTCAAACATAGCTGAATTTGATCATCCCTCAAGTTGTGCATTGGCCATCTAACTTGCGTAACATCTTTTTCATCACATATTTTGATTTATATAGATGTGATCAATTTTTTTTTAGAGGTATTTTGATTATAAGATGATTTTATTTATTATATACGTGAATAATATTTTGGTTGTAAGAAATAATGAGTTTAGAATCATTCAACTCATTGAATATTCTTAGTTATAGTTTTAGGTGAAGGATCTTGTGGGGTAGCTCAGATATTTTTTTTTGTGATAGATGTGATCTATTATAGGAGAGATATTGTTTTATTCCAAAAGAGACGTGCATTTAATATACTAGCAAAGATTGATTTGTTAGATCTAGTAAATACTATGATAAATTCATGTACTAGTTTTTTATTCTATGTGACTATTGTAGTTAACTTTATTATTTTCAGGAAAATAATATGAAATATTAACTATCTAATTATTACTAGACTAGATTTAGTTTATGTGATCAATATAGTTAATAGTTTTCTAGATTTTTTTTAACGAGTTCATATTAATGAAATTCATAACATATTGAGATATGTGAATATGTTTTCAAGATTTGAGATGTCTTTCAATAATAATGAATACTTATAATTAGTATGATATTCATATTTGAATTGGACACTAAATTATGTAGAGATAAGATCTATTATAAGTTTTTATATTATTTTTGAAAGTAATCTTATCTTTTGAAAAAATTAAAAGATATACAATTGTATTGAAATTTGGGGTAGAGTTAGATCAAGGTAATGATAAGAAAAAACATGCAAGATAGTTTCCATCTAACATTTGATTGAGGATACTTTTATCCCCCTTCACTTTTCTTAATAATGACATTCAATATGTAAGATATATAATCTTTAATTTAATATTAAAAAATAAATAAAATACACAATGATGAATTATTTCTTTCACAGAAAAAAAAATTATGATCAAATCATTATTATAGTTTATATTCAAACATAAAATAGTTAGAACACATCTTCAATAATATGAAAATAGACATCTTTACGAAAGTCTTTGAAGGTCTCAATTTATCTTTCTTTAAAATTAGATGTTTTGGATTTTTATGCACCACCTAGGGGGTGTTATAGTATGTTAGTTTGTTTTTTACCTCGTTTTCTGTTATTGATGGGAGCACCCAATATGTGGGATATATTTGTTCATTGGCTAGTATATAAAGATATCACATGTATGTTCTCACTTGAGTTTTATAGATGTTGTGGTTTTTGGTTTATTTTTTTTATAATAAGAAAATGGTCAATGACAACCAAATGTTAATGAAATTTTCTAATAAAAGAAAAATAGGAGGAAATTTATTCAATCCCAAGAATATGTTACTAGAAGATAGTTAATCTTGCAAAACTATAATGAATGAAAAATGCAATTTTTGAATTGGGATATTTTATATTTAATAACACATGATAGAATAATAAATTGTAACAAAACTTAAAAACACAGAACAAGAGATAATATGAGCACCAAGGTTAAAAGTATGGTATTCAATGTTTAAAGATTACATCATTTATTGTAATACAATGAATTTTAATATTTGATATGATTAAAAATAATGAATAATTACTTTTAATATGAATATTTGTTTTTGAATTGTTCATTAAAAAAACTGAAATATGGTGGAAAAAGTTGAGGTATTTGAAAGCTATATTTTTTATATTATAGTTACTATTCTAATGAGTAATCAACATCATGAACTTTGAGTAACAAAGTGACTTGCTCTTTAATCCTTGTTGTTTAGGAATTGCACTATATTTTGAGATATAAACTTGTGTGAGTCTGAATCTCTTATATTAAATACATGATGATGAGATTCTCTTACCTTTTTCTTTACCCTTGATACTCATTATATGACGAGGGAGTCATCATCCTTATGGTAGAATTGTATAACTTTTGTTTTCAAAAGTAGTATAGTATGTCTATGATATATAGCACGCATTGATCACATTATTCATCATGCATTGGATCATATTATCATGGTAGGTTGTTTATATATATTATTTTGAACCAGCAATTTGAAATTTTAAAAAACCCTCGGTTTGGATTTTAAATTTGGTTTGAGTCTCAAGCAAATCCAATTTTTAAGGGACTCCCAATCACCTCCTTTAAAAAAAGTAAAAGATGGGATTGTGCAGCTGTTGGTGAAGAAAAATTCCCAGGCTACCAGTGCCCGCAGCACTACTGTTTATGCTGAACGCACCATTCACACAATTATTATGTTTAAGCTGGTGTACCGATTTGACAATCTATTTTTACATCTTTTGTTAACTCTATCAAATTATTTATTTTTTATAATGTTTTTGCACCTTTATATTTAGAAAAACTAAACTTGATGTAAACATAATAATAAATCAAAAATTCTCAATATTATATTAGAAATTGAGTTTGTGCAGAACTCATACTTAAAAACTAACTTAAAGGAAAAGAAGATTCAAGCTTTATTTTTACTTTATAACATCTTGGAAATTTTTCAATATAGGTTATTTTTCAACATTCATTCTCATGCCAAGACAGGACATCTTGATTCTAGAGCATGATGTTTGTAGGACTAGAAATCTGTGGCTGACCCATGAACTCTTTGAAATATGTTAGAAATTGAGTTTGAGTCGAACTCATGCCCAAAAGCTAGCTCAAAAGGAGAGAAAATGCAAATTATATATCAACTCTGTAACAATTCAAAATTTGTTTGTTGTGGATTATATTTTAACCTCGTGCTTAGAGTTGGATATTTAGAGTGTGAAGTTTGTAGAATTGGATATTTGTGGGTGACTCATAAATTCTTTGATATCAAATTAGAAAATGGATTTGGACCGAACTCATCCCTAAACTAAACTTTTAATAAAAAAATTAAACTTGATGTGAAACATAATTGGATATTTTCCCTTTATTGTTTACAATTTTTATTTTATGATTTAAGTTGAGTCTTTTTTTTTTTTCAGGAAGTGGAAAACTCTCTCCAAGATGGGACACGGGAAGTGTCTGAATGGGTTCCTGGAGTTTCAGGTTTTTCATTTGATATTTTATGTGCAAATGGAGATGACATTTTACTTGATGGTATATAACCATAGTTCGAAACATCTGTACAGATGTGTCTGCATCAAATTGTGAGATGGATCAAACATACGTGGGGTGGCTTGCTGATTGCTTTGGCAACACTGATGTGTATTTCAATGGAGATGACATGTACTCTTCAATCATTTTCTGAACTCTGCAATTGTAGACTGTTTATATTCATGAGCATAGTCAAAATAATTTCTTTATATATATGTAAATCTTATTATTGGAGACCAGAAATCTTACAGGAGGATCATCAGATATTCAAATCAGTCTTTTGGGTATGCAATGTTTTGCTGATGAGATGTTGCATTCATGCTTTTTCTTCATGCTTAGCTTAGCATATATATATATATACATAACATTTTGGTGTTTCAGACCAATGTGGTGAGCACTTTGATAAGGAAGCTATTGTTGTTCATAAACACATTGCTCGATCCCGACGCATTGTTGTTAAAGGTGTTTCTTTATTCATCAAACATGGTCTTATTCTTTGTGAATCATGTTCCTTTGTTCCAAAGCATGCCTTTTTTTTTTTTTTTGCTTTTTGCTTCTTTAGGCACAAAGACTTTCCTGCAGATACCCAAGTTATCATCTTCTTCTGTTGCTTATCCTTTTGACTTGATCAAGCCTTGTGGTATTCATGGCGATGTTACTCTGAAAGATATAAACCAGCGGATTCTTACCCCATCTAAATTAAAATCTAAGTATGATGATCATTCTTCTTACCCTACTTCAGCCTTTTCAGGAAAGCCCGTTGTTGGCAGAACTAAAATCCACACTGAAGGAGGCAAAGGGAGCATCACGATTATGAGAACCATGGGGTGAGTGTTGTTCGACTTGGGGCAATGCCTTCCATTTTCAGGCATCGCCAGTTGGTTGTGCCCCAATTTGAAGGAGCAATGGCTTGTCTGCCCATTTTTACTTGTGATTTTGTATATGTCTAAGTGCAAGGACAGAAACTAAATCAGAATTGGACTGATCTTGCTATTCTATTAAACAAGGTGTATGGCACATTTTATCATGCATGATTCATATACCATTTTATATGTGGACATTGGGTCTTCAGTGTTAGATATATTATACTCCGAGGTACATATTTGACAACCTTGAGGATTAAAACTCATTTCCTAGGATTGGACGGTCATGTTCATTAGTCAATTGGATTATCGTATTGTTGGCTTTTTGTTAATTACTTAATGTGCATTATAAGATGTGTCAATGGGAGTACCAAAATCCTAATCTCTAGGTTATTTGGGACTGTTGTAAGCGGCACGTGGGGCAATATCACTGTTTGACTTTTATAAACTTTTTAGAATCACAGCATAAATATGATTAAATTGAATAATTAGTCAACAGTTGACAATCATGCCACACATTAAGAACAAGATAAATATGAGAGGCTGAAGCCAATGAATGGGCCATCTTATTTGCTTGCCTTCTTCCGGAATTGACCTAGAAATTTGTTCCTAGAGAAAACAAGTAAATATAATTAGACATAATTCTTTTATAATTTTTGTTAATCATTTTATTCATATTATTGGGATGGGGGATGTACCCGACCCCGTTGCACGAAGGCTCTTAAATGAATCGACTCATATTATGGGGCGAGATTGGGGGAAGAGAGAGAGAGTTTTATTCTACTTTGGTAAATCATATGATTGAAAGTTGGGTGCTTATCAACAAATTGTGATGTACGTAAATTATAATGATGTAATTATCACTTTTTTTTTCTTTCTTGTTTCTCATGAGAATTGTCGAATTAATGAATACAAGAAACATTCTATTTTATTTTATTTCCTTATATTCAAATGTTTTAAATTTATTATTACAATTACAAAATGCATAAATATAAATATAAAAAATATAAACTGTAATTATTAGAGGCTTTTAAAAGCGAGAATTATGTTTTGGGGTGCCTCCCCAAAAATTTTTAATAATTATAAACTAAACTTTTGATATTTGTAAAAAAATCACAAAACTATAAAAAAAATTAAAAATAAGGGCAATCGAATACGTTATCCTAAAATACCCTATCCCCTCTCGCCCTCGTCCTCGCCCTCCCCCCTCTCCCCTAGCCCTCGCCATCACCCTCATCCTCGCCCTTGCCCATCTGCCCTCACCACCCCCCGCACCTCTCTCCCACACCTCTCCCCCCTGCACCTCTTCATGATGGAGCTCACTGGAGCTCCAGTGAGCTCCTTTGTGGAGCTCATGGAACTTTGTCGATCTCCATATTGTTTATTAATAACAAACCCCTGTTTTAACAAGGATTTCTAAGAACATAGATGAACAGATGATGAGAAGAAGAGAAGAAGAGTGAATCTAAGAATTCCATGCAGAGAGAAAACCAAACAATTTCAAAATGGAAAATATGTCCAGTATATTAGGTAAAAGAAAAATTAGAGTATATATACTGGCTTTGATAATTGTTAAAAAAATAAAAAGAAATTACTTTACAGTTGTTTACATGCGGCTTGATAAATATTCAGTAAGGGTATAAAGATAAATTTACAAGAGGCCCAATCAACTATATCGATTATCCCAATCAACTATCTCCCCCATTTAATGTGGTTGGTAATAGTCCAAGCCTTTCCCGGAAGTAAGCTAGCTTTTCTCTAAGTAGAAGCTTGGTAAATATGTCAGCAACTTGCTCTTCAGTCCTGCAAAAAACCAACTTAACTCCATTAGTTTCAATAACATCATTAATAAAGTGATATTGTAAGCCTATATGTTTAGTTCAACTATGCATAACCACATCACTTGTAATGGATATAGTCGATTGATTATTACACAGAATTTTAGTTGGGCAGTTTAATGATTTATTTAAATCAGCCAAGAGCTTTCTTAACCATAGTACTTGAGAAGTAGCTATTGACGCTGAAACATATTCAGCTTCAGTGGTAGACAGGGCAACCGTGACTTGTTTCTTGGACTACTAAGAAATAATCGTAGTTCCCATACTAAATACGTATCCAGAGGTACTTTTATAATCCTCTTGACACCCTCCCCAGTCACTATCGCAATAACTAGAAATTTCAGTGTGCCTAATCTTGGTGTATTTTAGGCCTAAGTCAATTGCTCATTTGAGATATCTTAATATTCTTTTGGCAGCACTTAAATGTATGTGATTTGGTGCATGCATAACCCATGACAGTAAATGGACCGAATATACTATATTGGGTCTTGTTGCAGATGCATACAACAAGCTTCCAATTAAGTTTATGTATGTTTTTCCATTTACTAGTCTTCCTTGGGTAGAAAGTAGTTTTTGATTTACTTCTAAGAGGGTAGAGACAGGTTTACAATCTCTCATTCCAAAGTTATTCAATATTGACTTTATATATGTGGTTTGAGAGATAGACACACCACTTGTGTCTTGAGATATTTCAAGTCCTAAAAATTGTTTTAAGTTTCCTAGATCTGACATTTCATACTTGGTCTCCATTTCTCTTCTAAAATTATTTATTAATTCAGTTTTATTACTTGTAAAAATAATATCATCCACATATATAGAGAATCAAAATTCCAGATTTGTTATATATTTTAATGTAGAATGTAGGCGCACTCTTACTTCTTTTGAATCCTTGATTCAATAAGTGTTTATTTGTTGATATCAAGCACGAGGAGTTTGTTTCAACCCATATAAAGCCTTATTTAATTTATAAACACAGTATTCCCTTCCCTTTTTTACAAGCACAGGGGGTTGCTCTATATAAATTTCCTCATTGAGTTTTCCATTCAAGATGATGACTTTATATCGAGTTGAAATAAATTCCAACCCTTTTGTCCAGCTAAGTTATTAAAAGTCTTTCTGTTTCCAACCTTGCTAATGGAGCAAAGGTTTCTTGATAATCTGTTCCAGGTTTTTGAGAGTAACCTTTGACCACTAATCGAGCCTTATATACTAGATGATTTGAGTCAGGTTTAGTTTTAATCCTAAAGATTTGTTTTACCCCTATACTATGTTTATTTGGGGGCAGGTCAACCAATGTCCAAGTGTTATTCTGTTCAATGACAGACATTTCTGTCTGCATTACTTTTATCTAGAATTGATATTTTATAGCCTCTTCATAGTTAAGTGACTCAATTGAGGTGTAATTATATCTATGGTATATGTCCGATAGGTTTTTATATTTAACTGGTGTATTTATTCTATTTGACTCGGACAATACAGACAGATTCAGACTTAGAAATAGATTCAGAACTATATTCAGAAGCAGATTCAAACATACATTCAGTAGCATATTCAGAAGTAGATTCAGAAAAGGAGTAAAAATCATACCTTGTATTGCATATTTGTTTATTATTGTCTGTAGCATTTCCATTACAGCCTTTCTTATTTCCAGATTGGTTCTCATCAAGGTTTTCGCCCCATTTGATGTTTTCATCAATTAATATATCTCTACTCACCAGAAAGGACTTAGTTTCTTGTGAATACAGTCTGTAACCCTTAGATTGGAGACTGTATCCTACTAGAATACACTTTAGACCCTGAGTCTAACTTAGTTCTGTGTGCATTTGGTATATGGGAGTATCAAACACTCCAGAATACCCTTAAGTGTTTAACACTGGGTTTTCTACCAGTCCAGGCTTACACTGGAGTAAGATTGTCCAGTACTTTAGTGGGGTACCTATTGAGCAGATACACTGATGTGTTCACTTCTACCCAGTAGTTTTTTTGTAGATACTTCTCATTTAGAATTGACCTAGCCATCTCTATTATAGTCCTATTTTTTCTCTCCACAACATCATTTTTGTTGTGGTGAGTAAACAGTGGTTAATTGTCTATTTATCTCTTTTAATTCACAAAAATTAGTGAATTTTTGAGAGAGGAATTCACCCCCTCTATCTGTTCTAAGTATTTTTACACTTAGTCCAGATTATCTTTCGACAAGGGATAGCAGCTTCTTGAAGCAGTCAAGTGCCTTAGATTTGTGCTTCAAAAAGAATACCCACATGTGTCTTGTAAAATCATCGACAAACAGTAGAAAATAACTACTATTGCCTAGTGACTGAACTGACATTGGTCCACAAATATCAGCATGCAATAGTTCTAGTGGTTCAATGGCTCTCCAGGAAGAGTACTTAGGAAAACTTTTCCTAGTTTATTTCCCAGTGAGCATTCCTCATAGGCAGAATTGGGGATGACAAGGTTTGAGGGCACTCCTTTTACTATATCTGTTTGAAAAATATGTTTTAGACTTAAATAGTTTAAGTGCCCAAACCTCCTGTGCCAGAGAGAGACTTTAGACTTAACATTCATAGTTAATTCCTTGTCTGTTCTTTTAATAAATCTCAGTGGAAAACTTCTTCCATTGGACATTTTCACTGTCCAAGCGGGCTGATCACTTTCGTCATCAAATATTTCACATGCATTATTTTTAAATAGTAGTATGTATCTGCTTTCAATTAATTGACCAACACTTTGTAAATTCTGGTCCAAGGCTAGAACCAGAAGTACATCCTTAATAAATTTAATTCCAGTACAAGTGGGTACTACCACTTTACCTTTGGCTTTTGCCTCAACTAAGTCACCATTGCCTAGTTTCACTTGTGAATTTACTACTGGAAGTAATTCCACAAATATTTTCTTGCTCCCAAACATGTGATTTGAGCAACCACTGTCCAGAAACCAAGTGTTTGGTAAAGATGGCTCACCTTGTTCATTTGTATACAACAAATGCTCTGCAGAGACTACTCGCTCTGCAAAGTCAACATTCAGTTTAGGATTGCTTTTACAATCCTTTGAGTTATGCCCAAAATTTTTATAGTTTAGGCATTGGTTTTGTTTTCGATCCAACACTTTGTTGCAGTGTGGTTAGATATCTTGCATATGGTGTAAGCGACATATGAGTCTTTATATGAGTCAACTGAGAGTGTAGACGAAGAATAGCCAGTTTTAGTGTTATTTTTATTTTTAAATTTATAAGCATATCTCGGTTTTGGTCTTCTATTTTTGATTTCTCTGGGTTGAATATCTTCTTTGGTATACTTACTTTCCCATCTCGACTGCATTGTAGTTTCTCTAGAGCCTTCTGCTCTCTTTAACAGTCGACTTTCATATGACTTCAGTGAGCTTAGGACTTGTTGAATGGTTAACTTTGAAAGATCTTTGGTTTCCTCTATCATTGCCACAATGACATCAAATTTATCAGGCATACAGATTAATAGTTTTCCAACTAGATGAGTTTCAGAGATGTCTTTTCCATGTATTTTAAGTTGGTTAACTATGTCAAGGAACTGAGTTGAAAACTCAATAAAAGAATCTGAGTTTTTTATGCTCGGATTTTCAAAGTCCTTTCTCAGAGAGTGTAAAAGAACTCCTCGAGCCTTCTTATCTCCTTAATATTCTTTGATTAAGAGGTCTCAAGCCTCTTTGGCTTTAGCACAACCAAGAAATCGAGGAAATATAGCATTACTCATACTCTGTTGGATGAAAAGTAATTCTTTCACATTTAATTTCCTCAGTTCTTTCTCATGTATTAATTCCTTATCATCCAGAGCAAAGAAACCTGAGGCCTGTTCATATCTAGAGACCATGATTTCCCATATATCTTGTGAGATAATAGGGTTCACATTTTAACAAGCCAATAGTCAAAATTCTCACCATTAAACAAGGGAATAGAGATTGACCCAGAGTTTGATAAGTTTTGATTTTTGGAAAACATATTTATTTGAAAAAACTTGAAAATTTTGAAAAGAAGTTTGGGGGTTTTGTAGAAAATATAATTTAAACACCACAAAACCTTTTGATCTTAGCAAATCTGGTCAGATCTATGCTAGATCTAAAGAAATCACGATAAATAAATTTGGGTTATAGAGATCGTCTATTCTGGAGAAATTAATTTCGAACAAATGTTCAGAAAATAGTTTCAATCTCAGATAGATGCTCTAATACCAGATTGTTATTTATTAACAACAAAGCCTTGTTTTAATAAGGATTTCTAAGAACAGAGATGAACAAATGAGGAGAAGAAGAGAGAATCCAAGAGTACCGTGCATAGAGAAAACCAAACAGTTTCATAAAAAAAATCCAGTACATTAGGTAAAAGAAAAATTAGAGTTTATATACTAGTTCTGATAATTGTTAAAAAAATAAAAAGAAATTACTTTACCAATGTTTACACATAGCTTGATAAATATTTAGCAAGGGTATAAAGGTAAATTCATAAGAGGCCCAATCAACTATATTGAATAGCCCAATCAACACTCCAGTAAGCTCCACCTCGAGCTTGCTGGAGCTCGACGGAGCTCCAGTGAGCTTGACTGTGGAGCTCACTGAAGCTCGATGAGCTTTGACGTGGAGCTCGTGGAGTTCCGTCGAGCTACACGATGGAGCTCGAGGAGCTCCACGTCGAGTTCAATGGAGCTCCACGAAGGAGCTCATCGAGCTTCTGTGAGCTTGATTGTGGAGCTCACTGGAGCTTGACGGAGTTCCATGAGCTCCACGAAGGAGCTCGATGGAACTCCATGGAGCTTGACGATAGAGCTTGTTGAGCTATAGTGACCTTAACGATGGAGCTTGTCAAGCTCCAGTGATCTCGACGATGGAGCTCAGCGAGCTCCAGCGAGCTCGACAAAGGAGCTCACTGGAGCTCTTTAGCTCCATCGTGGAGCTCGACGGAACTCCACGTCGTAGCTCCTTGAGCTCCATGGTCGAGCTAACTGGAGCTCTAGTGAGCTCCATCGTGAAGAGGTTCGGGGGAAGTAGTGTGAGGGAGAGGTGTGGGGGTGGGGATGGCAGACGGGCGAGGGCGATGGCCACGGGTGAGGGGCGTGGGCGAGGGTCAGGGGAGAGGGTATATGGTATTTTAGGAATTACTTATTCGAGTGTCATTTTTAATTTTTTTATTATTTTGTGTTTTTTTTTACAAATATCAAAAGTTTAGTTTCTAATTGTTAAAGATTTTTGGGGAAACACCCAAAACATAATTCCCCCTTCAAAAGCAACAAAAAGATATGTCATTTTTATAATAAAAAATTAAATACAATATTACTTTAAAAATATTATGACAAATTTTAACAAAAGTGAAAGACCCAAGAGCCCATCAGCATGAATCCATTGGCATGGCCATGGCCAGTTCTCACTGTCCCACACGACATGTTCTAGGGGACTAAGACGAAACGAATGACACACATGCTTATGGCATTTGCTAGGGCACTTATTATTATTCTTGGGTTAGCATGCCCTAGCATAATTTTCAAGCGGGATCGCTTGATCATGCATGTTGGCCCATCCAGCCAACTAAAAATTGGATGTTTATGTGGTAGTCACATCATTGGTTGTTTGAACTAAAAAAAAAAAAGTAAATGATAAAATATAAGCACCTTGAAAAACTATTAACTTTAAATTTGTCTAGTGAAACACGACACTTGAAAAGTCATGGATGGAAAACTGTATGGATCCATGTATATAATGAAGTTTCAAACAAATTTCAATAATTCAACTTCATTCCAATAGTAATGATAGGATAGCTACTTGGGCGTATGTTCTTTATGATGCTAGGGAGTTAATATATCATTTAATTAATATTATTGATTTAGACATTAATGCTGGCAATTGTTCATTTTATTACCAATTTTACAAAGTTAATAGAGTACTAATTATCTTACCACTTCTCAATTCCCAACCTAGCCCAACTTGTGTTGTCTCTTGGCTCATATATATGCTTAGAGGTATTGGGGATGGAGAAGGTAAGACATCAATCTCAATAACATGATAAATCCAACTGATAGACATCCCGTGATATTATTTTAAAATGCTTATTGCATTAAAAATAAAAAATTAAATTTTTAAAATTTTGTATTGTATTAATATTTGATATGCGATGGATAAGACACAAATAATTTAAATGTAATTGCACATTATTTAGAAAAGAATTTGTTTTTACAAACATAGGCTATAAAATAATGTATCATTATCATAATGTAGAACATAATTATGAGTGTATTTTAAATATTATTGGTAAATATTATTATGAAGTTTAATTATCTCTATAACTTTAGATAATAATTCTGCTAATATTAAGAATGAAAAATTAATTTGAATAATGTAAGATCAACTATCTCTTGGATAAGTGTCTCAATCACAATAACTTAGTTTCAAATATATTGCATGACTACAAATCTAAAAATAAGAAAGCTTGAATGTGATTTATCCATTACATGGAACTTTTATAACATTAAAAAAGATGAATCAAAACATCATTATTTTTCTTTATAATTCAAAAAGAGTGTGTGTGTGTGTGTGTGTGTGTGTGTGTGTGTGAATGATTTTATTTAGTTAGTTGTTGAAAAAAATTGAAAATTTTAAAAGTATGTTAGAATGTTATTGTTACTTTGTATTGTTTATGTCATTCTACTTCTCATTTCTATTTGTTTAGTATGTTAGTATAAAAGTCATTATTTATAAGTAATATAGTTATGAAGGTAAAATGGATAGAAATTTTAAGAACCCAACCTTAAGACTAGAGGGAATTTTCTCACTTAGACTTACCTGGAGGAAAAACTATATGAAATGATCATCTTCCCTAATGGGATTTAATCAAGATAAATGCAAGTTGGCTCGGACTGATCATTTATTTATTATATTTATTTTAGTCATTTAAAATATTTATAATGTGTTCATAAAACATTTTTATTTTATATTTGGCAAATGATTGTTTCGTTACAATTGAAGTTATATATAAGTTAAAAGTTTGCAAATTCAAAAAGAAACCAATAAAAGACAATAATAACAAAAAATAATATTAGTTGGAGTCTCATTTTTTTGGCTGGACTGATCGAGAATTATGCAAATTGCTGGATAGATCATTTCTTCATTATATTCATTTATACTCATTTAAAATACTTAGCTACTTAGCATGAGTTATTAAAACATTTTTGCATGTTAGAAACTCTTTTATTTTAGATTTTTCAAATGAATGTTTCGAAACAATTGTATAGTTATTTGAATTATATGATGTTATATATAAGTTAAAAGTATGATAGTTCAAAAAGGAAGCAAGAAAACACAACAAACACAATAATAACAAAAAATTAGTAGTTGGAGTCCCATTTTTTGGCTGCACTGATAAAGATATGTGCAAGTTGGCTGGACTGATCTTTTCTTCATTATTTTCATTTATACTCATTTAAAATACTTAGAATGAGTTATTAAAACATTTTTGCATGTTAGAAACTCTTTTATTTTAGATTTTGCAAATGAATGCTTCAATACAATTGAAAAGTTATTTGAATTATATGATATTATATATAAGTTAAAAGTTAGATAGTTCAAAAAAGAACCAAGAAAACACAACAAACACAATAATAATAATAATAATAATAATAATAATAATAATAAAATTATTAGTTGGAGTCTCATTTTTTTGTCACCCACATCACTATCTCCATTCCATCCCATATTATTCCTCAACCTTACATATATGAGAATTGAGACCCCAAGGTCAGAGCAAAAAAGATTCTAGTCCAAATAGTATGAGTAGGTCATTATTCTCATATTCATTTTACATCATTTTTTAGTTCAATATCAATACAAATCTCCTAGAACATTGAACTAAATACCTATCTTGAAGGTGTTTTTTTAATATATAGTGACAATACAAACTTTAACATTTTCGAATTGTAAAAAATTAATAAAGGATCATTTAAACTAACAAGCATTCAGAAATCCTATTAACCTAAGGCATGGTCATGCCAAAGGAAATGACCCATGGAACCAAATCCTTGTGAACTAAAGAAAGTATTTATTGAAATGCTTTTCAAAAATTGCTTTCAAGTCAAAGAATTTAACATTCAATGTCATGATCACCGTTTACCACTAGATTCTTAATCATCTTCTAGCTTCTAGGTTGTATTGTTATTTTTTAGGTATCAATCCAATCCATGCAATAAAGTTTTTCTTTTCAAAGGTTTTGATCCATTCCTCAATATTTACATTGCCCAAGATTTGTTTTTTTGGTTTTAGCTTCTCAAATATCTTATAGGTGAAGGAGGAGAATTTCTTTTTTGTTCAGTTAACTATTGAATTTGTTGGGCATATTCTATAGCTAAATGTGAAAATGTTTTCATTACCTCATCATTCCTAAAATTTCTATATTCATTTTAGTACTTCCCCTCATATCATTGAGTAAGCCGCTTTGGTCTCTTCTAAGGGTCATTTATGTAATACTAGCAATATCCATATTTAGTATATTATGCATACTATGAAATATAAGTAAATATATATGCATAAGTAATTTACATATTTTTGTAAAACAATAAAAATTAGTAAAAGGATATCTATGATAGAGTTTCAACTTCGTAAATATTAATTTTCTCCAATATCATAAATTATAGCACAACTTACTACATTCCGACCACTTATTTTACAAGAGGAGATTAAACATGTAAATATTAAATTTATTATATCAAATTGGGATTGTTGTTTTATTTATTTTCTTTTCAAGTTTTTGATTTCTAGTTGTATTTCTTAGTAAGATTTTTTTTTGGGTACAACTAAATTTACTTATATTCTTGAATTGTATCCTGACTTCATATATCTTTTAATTATTATTCATTTAATTTTTAGTTGTCCAAAATGTAAGGGGTAGAATTTCATTTAGCTAGTGTTGAAATTGATTTATACTAAAAGTCATTCCTGTTTGTTTTTCTATTTTCTTAATTTATATATTTTTCATGTTTTAATAAAAAAATTTATAATGAACTAAATTTATGAAAATGAATATGTCCTTCATATAATACTGTAGATGATTTGGTGCTTAGAGTTCAGCTTATACATAGAAGATCAAACCATTACTTCTTGTGGAATATAAGTTTGTTATTCATGATCTAGGAAAAGCTAGACAGTCTATTGATAAGATATTAGTATTAGATTTTAATAGATCTATCTTGAATATAATGAATGGTGATGTTCTAATTTCTACTACTAGTACACTTGAGTATATTGAACTGGAATACCATGATGCACTGACTTGTAGAATAAAATACACCACTATTATTATAAATAATATTATTTTTATTCTTAAAATAATTAATATTTGCAAGTACATGTTACTTATTATTTTGATTCATAATGAGTAAAGTCTAGAAATAGATTAAGAAACTTTATGTATTGGATACTTTTATAAAGTATATGATGAATATTAATTATTGATGGAATCTATGTCATGTTTGAAGGATTGATGATATCCCATTGAGGAAAATTAGAAGTTTTAATACTGCCAAATCCCGTAGATAAATTTTGATCTAGTATTTCAAATAAGTTAAGTGGAAAGTGTTAAAAAAATACTTAGAGATTAATTTAATTAGATTATCAATGATTTAATTCAATTAATGTATATTTGTAATCTTAACATAAGAAATTTTATAAGTATTAAGTAACAAAGGGTACAAATTATTTTAAATAAGTGAGTACAATAATAATTCTATAGTAGAATGGATTAAACTTAATGAATTTTATAGAGGAAAATAATTTATAATGGGAGCTTGAAATCTTATTTAGGGTAGGGTCCCTTCCATAGCCTTATATAGAGTATTAAAAATATTTTAAAGACTTTTATTTATTTAAATTATGTGAATGTATATAATTAAAATTAATTGAGTGAATTAAAGTTGAATTATTTTATTTTATTATTAACTCAAATTAACTAGTTCATATTAAATTAATTTTGTTTACACACACACACACACACAAACATATCTATATAAATAATTAATTTTTTAATATTGGTTTTTACATATTAAAATGAAATTATGAAATATCACATTTAATGTGAAGTATTTTTTTTCTTATTATTTAAAAATTATGGCTCCGACGATGCTGTACACTGTTGCATTGTCATCTTCCACACCAATCCTAGAACGAAGGTGATATGGAAGAATATTCTGCTAGTGCCAATGACCTTGAGGTATGTTATTTTTGTTACTAATATATATGAAATCTATTCAAAATAAAAACAACTTATCTTATGTGCATTATTGATTTGAAGTTTTTTTTTAATTTGATTCTCCGTCAGCTAATTCATTGATAACTTTACTAGGTTTGAATTTTTTAGCATTCAAAATAGTAATGCTTTTATGAATCTTAAATCTTAATTAGTAGCTATGTGTCGTTAGTCCATGTTTCATATCAATAAGATATTCTTTATATAATTATATATACTATGTATATCTCCATTGATTCTCAACTTCATTAATGTTGTAATAGTCTGAGCTATGATTTAATTTTCTTGGGTGTGTGTGTGCATGCATGCACATGTATTACTATGCTTAATACCTCAATTTATAATCAACATATGATATAACTTTAGTCAAGCACATATATGATTTGCATTATAATGATAAAAATAATGCAAATAACAATTCTAATTTGAAATAGTTCGATGAGATTCGGGTCAGTGAATTCTCCTCCAATCATATACATAACTCTGGTGTAAAATAGTTTTTTTTTTGGCTTCCACATCAGAAACCAAACTCTAAAGGTAATAGTTTTCCTATAAACAAAATAAGCAATAATAAAATCACAATTCAAACCATGTTTTTCATTTTAAAATTCATAATAAAAATAGTTAAAGGAATAATTATGTATTCAATAGTATTTAAACAAATATTTGATCATTAAATCTATGTTCTTATTGTACAATAAAATAAATTCGTACAAAATATAATAAATCATTCAAATATCTCATCCTCATTCCTAATAGTGGATATGTATCAAATCACAAGCACATCAATTTGAATACATGAGTTTTATAACTCTTTTTTCTCATCATTATTTTCACCAACATTATATACAATATTTATATTTACATACTTGGTATCAAATTTTCTATATGAAAATATGTACTATAACTATTTAATTGATTCCACTTTTTTTCAAAGTATCTATTCTTAGAAGATATATTTATTTCATTTCTTTTAAAATTTATAAAAAATTATTTTCATATATATAATAGGGGTTGTCTAAGTATTTAGCATTTATTAGTGTCTCATGCAAGTGGCATCACCATCAGGCATCAATATTAATGAATTTTCTTGATCATGATTGGCAATCCGATCATCACTCTCACAGATTATCAAGCTTTATGGATTTCCTTACTTTGCTTTAAGAAAACTAAAGTCATCTTTGGATTCTGCTTTAGCAACCATTTCCCTTTAAAGGCAATTACCCTAGTCTAGTGCCTATCAAAAAATTTAAATAAATAATTAAAATACACTTTATTAAATAAAAATACAAATAGCCATGATATTATTTTTTTAAAAAAATTGTAGTCTTATATTTCAAACGCTAGGCAAAAAACATGTCATAATACATAATATAGAATACATCCTAGAGTAAATATGAATAAGATGATAATATATATTCAGTTTCAAAGTAGAATGATATCATTAGATATAAATTATGAATCAACAATTCAAGTATCATTATGATGTTACTTCAATTCTTCACAGTGTACCATGTATCTAGTTGCCCATCAAAATGCTCCTAATCATGGGTACATGATAAAATTTTTCCATCTTGCTCATTAATAAAAGTTTTCGCTTATTTAATATTTTTTCCCAACTACTAAATATTGATTCTGTGGAATCAAAAGAAATGACCATAACTAACACGTCTAATATTAGTTGTGTTAAAAAAGAAAACATATATTGATAAAGCTTATATCATGTCAAGATGAGAACTTTTTTATCTAGTTATTTGAGATTGAATAATACTTTTGAACATGTGCACTTCTTTAGCTTGAAAAATATAGATATTAAAAAAAAAATACTTGAACTAAAATGTGAACTAAAAAATTGGCTACATTTCAAATGACAAATCTTTTTTCTCCAACTTTAGACACTCATTGATTATTATTAATTTTTTTATTTTATTTTAGAAAATTAATGACAATTTAATAAGTATGTTTTTAGCATGAACATATTAATTTTCATATTCAATACCAACTAAATCTCAAAGTAAAATAGGAATGCAATCAATTCCAAAATTTATTATTTGATCTAAAATATATCCTAATATATCCTATTAGATTTATTAAAGTTCATTTTTGAGTCTTAGCTACAAATTTTAAAAGTATTGGTTCTCATGTATAAAATTATTAATATCAGTTTCTCATTAACAACAATAATATATAAGTTAAAATAAAATATTATCTCTAATATGTGATGTAATGCAAAGAAAGCAGTATGAAAATATATGCCACATAAAATAATCATGTAATCAATAAATATTTTTGAGAAATTATATATGTTTAGTTTTTTAATTATTATCTAAAATATTTTCAAATGGAATTTTTGGACAATAAAAAAATAACTTTTGTAGTCATTTATAATCGTACTCTACCTCCATGTTTAGTATAAAACTTTTAGGTTTCAAGTTTTTAACTTTCCAAGATCTTTGGAATGTAACTTGTTTAAGACTAAAACTATTTATCAAATAGTCATATTCTTAAAATTTTAGGGATTCACAAATGATTTTTATTTTTGATCTAATCATTAAATTTATTATATGGCATGCACACCTCTGATACAAAAATAATTTATCAATATATGATTCCAAAATTTTATTCAAAAATATTTTCATTGCCCTCTTGTTGGATGTCACATTATTGAGGCAATTGAAATTAATTAATAATTAATGTTATACTTATCTAGAGCATCAATAATATGATCAAATATATATTTTGTTATGTGATTAATTTGTTAATGTGTGAAATCTGATTTTCTATTTTTATTTTAGAAAATTTGAGTCTAGATAAAGTGGAATCACACTCGAATAACTTTTCTCCAAATATATGAAGTCAAGGCAATTGAAAGTTTTGGGCAATTCATGTCACCAATTAGAGACACGCATCTTAGCATGCTACATAATTGAATTGATTCTAATATTATTTTTGCATACTTTTTAATATTGAGAATATAATTATCTCTTTGCATGATCCTCTTTGTAGGAAGACTATTCCAAACTCAAATGATAAATTAATTACTTAAATTAAACAATATAATTGTTCCTTAGTAAGTAAGATATCATGCTACAACAAAATTGCTAATTAGTGAATAATCTTTATTAACTCTTAACATTTGTTTATTTTAAATATTTAATAACATATTATAGCACATTTCTCACTATATGTTAGTAAATATCATGTGCCACAAGCTAGAAAGACTACCACTTAATAATTTTATTTAATATATTTTTTTTTCTAATTTTTATGCAAGTTTTTTTTTCAATAGTTTTCAAATTTATATCAAAATAATTAGATGCATATGATGTATATGACTTTGCATATTTTTCTCAATTATCCTAGCTGAAGTCTGAGTCGTATTCATAAATTATTGAATATCATTATCACTTTCCTAAATTTTCTCACCAATAAGAATAACATTAATATTCTCACTCTCATGCTCATTGCTTATAAGATTGTCCACACGTATAATATTTATCAAAATGCTAGTTATTTAATTCATATAAGATCTTGTGGGTGGTCTTAGGGTAGGTTACAATGTTCATCTTGATCATTACTAGAGAGGGGATTTTATTTTAATTGGTTAACCCAACTTAATGGTCGGTTTCTATAGGCTGGGTTTGGGCTATAAAAAATTGAGTTTCATTCCAGGAAAACTACTTTCATCCTACCGGGAGTATGTTTCACCCATATTGAATACCCTCCAAACTCTACTACAATCATTCTTACACATTGAACATGTTTTTTCATTACCCCCGGATTCGTTCTTTGTCATCAAGTATTCACATTCATTTCATAATAAAACTTTGAAGATAATAAATGCTAAAATAAAAACTAAAAGTGCTAGTAGTTTATGATGTGCACAACTAAAATAAAACTTACTAGAATATAAATTTCTAAAACTTAGAATGAGAATCTCCATATTTTTAGGTTGTGTATTTTGTTTGTCCATATCCACACACAAATATATCCAATTGTATTTATTCACACATCACAACAACTTATGTCTATCCACTCATAATGAAATATATTTCATTGGCTATAAAGTCATTTCTAACTACTATATATGTACCACATGCACACCATTATTGTGCTACTGCATTATAGTATTTTGTGGACAACTAGGCAACAACCACAATCTTTTTACCTAGTGCAACAAATAAATCATACTTTCTAAAAAAATAACTTTTGGCAAAGCATACATACCACTATTTATATCACAACAATTAACAACACATCACATTTATTTGCAATCAGAATATATATATGTGTGTGTGTGTGTATTGTGTGTATGCATGCGTTCATGTGTGTGCCTATGCAACATCATACATTACTACATTGAAAAATAAATGTATGCCTTCATTGTAGTAGTAATGTGATGCTTCCAAGAAAAAATAGCTACTTTCATCCTTACAAGTAATATCCTTATCAAGCATTCACATTATATCATATTAAACAATTTTAAGATAATAAATGCTGAAAATAAACTAAAAGTGCATGCAATTTATGTTGTGTGCTACTAAAATATCACTTACTAGTATATAAATTTCTGAAACACTGAATGGGAAGCTCCATGAATCTATGTTGTGCATGAGCTTGTCCATATCAATAGACAAATACATCCAATTGCATTTATTTAGACATCACATTAACTCCTACATGTGTACCACATGAACAACAATGATAGGGTGCCACTCCATTACAATAACCATGAGATAACACTAGGCAATAACCACTAACTATTTACCTAGTGCAATGAATAGTTCATACTTTTCAAAAAAAAAAAAAAAGAACATTTGACAAAGCATGCAGACCTATCTCCATAACACAAAATTAACACCTCACATTTATTCTCAATCATAAATATTTGATTTCTAGCAACACATCATTAAATATGTACATGTGTCTATAAGATATCAACCATTGTAAATTACTATATTGAAAAAGCAATGTGCAACTTCATTGGATTTCTCTACCTTGTTTTTTTATCAGCATCATTATATTTTTGTTGATGTATTTTCCTACAATTATAATAAATACTTTTTAATTGATTATTTTTATCATTCTTTATAAACCAAAATATGTAGAAATTTTTCTCATAAATTCTTCTTGTTGGCCTTATCTAATCACTACAAGCATATTTAAATAAATTAATAAAGTTAATCATCTAAATTTGAAGTCCCTTTCATATGAAACATAATTTCTAGATGGAAAATTTTTAGGATGTTGAAATTTACTCTATGCTTATAGTCTTTTTTATTTCACCCCTCCAAAATCAACTCATATATATTATCACTTAGTTCATATATATGCTTTAGAACCCTAGGGTCGAAGTAGGTAAGATACCTACCCCAATAGCATGATAAAGTGAATTACACCCTTGAGTGCATAATCAACATCCTAAATATCAAACTCATGATTCCAAGAGTGGTTGCTTGTTGTGACTTTGTTACATTGTCCACTTTATAGGATTAGTCAATGTATCAAATTCGTATTGGGTGAGTCTTTCATCCAACAAATTCCTTAAGCATATAGGTTATACAAGTAGTAAAGTAGACTTTTATCTAAAAATCGATCTCACAAGGATTATACAAGTCAATTCGATCAATTAACAATGAGTCAACTACTATTCTAATTGAAAGGATACTATGTTTTTGGTAAGAATTTTAGATTTTATGGTTGGTCCATTTCATTACTATGATGACCTTCCTAAATAGCATGATTATTATTATGCATAGTTATTAAATAAAAATTAGACTATTATAAAAATATTCTAGTACCCTAATAACATACACAATTATTGCCAACTATTGTGTTCTTCCTAATGATGATCTTTTCATAGTTGTCACCTTAGTAACCACCAAAAAGAAAAAACATCCCTACTTGAGGGCCATTTCTAAGTCTATATATTTTAAGAAATTCTTTAACTTCCTTTAATAATTATTTCATACGTGCATTCTTATTCTTCGACATATCGTATCATATAAATGTAACTAATGTAGTATTAAAATTATTTGAACTTTTATCTTAGTTAGCACCATACTCACACAATTAACATTTGATTTCCCTCAAATCTCACTCATATGAGTCATAAAACATAAAGTAACTTACAGAACTATCACTACCTTATGAGTCACATCCACTTGTATGTGTATCATGACTTACCCATCATCATCTACGATGATATCATGTAACTTTCATACATAAGGTAAAACTCTTCGGACAACATTCTATAAAACTCTTAAATGATTTGAGCGTAAGTTCTTCATAGACATGCACAATTGATTAGTTTATAAAAGTATTCAAGTTATTATCTTCGTAAGTACTATACTCATATGATTAAACTTACCTTAACTTTGAGTTTTAACTTAAAAGTTTATCTTGTATGTCATGATCGAAAGGGATGTCAATTCCTTCCTATCATTATGCATACGACTACTTCATGGTTTACCTATTACTATGTACCATGATAATATGCACAAACTCACTTATAGTAGAACTTTAATTTCAATTTTACATCAACACCATATCTATCAATAATGAAACTATAATAAAATCCAAATATTATATTTAATTAATTAAGCATCCATCATATGAAATAAATAGATAAATCCTTAACCTTTTGTTAGATTGATATTAGGGAAGAATTCACATGAAATAATTTGTAATATAGCTTAGTAATTTTTAGGTTCTCAATAATAACCCTCAAGAGTGTTAAGGAATCAAATCCTAAACCCACAATTCTCATTTGCATGCCTTAGATATTTTCCTAGATGAGTGTCAAAATTCATGCTCCACCCCTTAGGATTTATGTTTGTGTATTGCATCACCTCTTTGCTTGTAGATCTCCACTAGGTTTGGGAAAAATTATGCTCCCAAAATCCTTAATTTTCATCTAATCTTCATGACCTAATTTTTTTTTTAAATTCTTATTTTGCACCTTTATACTCGAATGGTTGGATACAAAATTTAAGTGGAAAGTCATGAATTTTAGGAATACTATAATTTAAAATTTTCATCTCTATAATATAAAGTCATATTGTTGGAAATGAGTCATGGATTTGGTCTGTTTCTCACTTTAGATTGCTACAGCACTAGGAATGACCATGGATGTACATTTAAACTTTGTAATATAAATTCATAGTGTTGTGAATACCTATTGCTTGTCCATTTTATCTATTAAACCAAAATTTATAACACTTTGAATGAGTTGCAACTTTGGTCTTTTCTTAAGAGAAAAAAATTATAGCCCTAGAAATGACTATGACTTTGATAAATACTCTCTAGAATTATCTTTAACTAAAAGCCAAAATAATAGAGAAGCATTGTAGCTTTTGCCTTAGTCTTGGTGGCTCTATAATGAGAAAGTCATGGTGCTAGAAGATGTAGAAAATTTAATAGCAATGAGGCATTTGATTGCTGCAACATAAAATTATTATTGCAACCATAAAAAATATTATGAGTTGTGTAGCTATGACTCTAAGAATGGTTTGCTGCCAAAAAAATATGTTGCATAATATTATGGCTGTACATTTCTTCTTATTCTTCTTATTCTTATTATTCTTGTTTGTTTTTTTTATTATTGTTATTCCTATAATTTTTCTTATTCTTTTAATTCTTCTTATTCTACTACTTCTTTTTATTCTTATCTTTCTTTTTATTCTTCTTATTCTGTGTATTCTTCTTATATTTCTTATTATTCTTATTCTTCTTGTTCTTCATATTTTTTTAATTTTTTTTATTTTTTTATTTTTTTATTTTTTTTATTCTTTTTATTCGTTTTATTCTTTTTATTCTTTATTTTCTTCATATTCTTTTTATTATTTATATTCTTCTTTTTTTCCTTTCCTTCTTATTCTTCTTTTTTTCTTATTCTTCTTTTTGTATTTATTCTTCTCATTCTTTCTATTCTTTCTATTATTTACTTTTTTCTTATACTTTTTATTCTTCTAATTAGTATTATTCTTCTAATTCTTCTAATTCTTATTATTTATCATATACTTTCTATTCTTATTATTTTAGTATTCTTCTTAATTTATTATTTTTCTTATTTTATTATTTATATTATTATTATTATTATTATTCTTCTTCTTATTCTAATTATTTTATTGATCTTGTTTTTCTTCTTATTATTCTAATTCAAATTATTTTTATTTTTATTCCAATTCTTCATATTCTTCTTATTCTTCTAATTCTTCTTATTCTTCTTATTCTTCCTATTCTTCCAATTACTATTATTCTTCTCATTATTCTTATTCTTTTTATTCTTTTAATTAGTATTATTCTTCTAATTCTTCTAATTCTTATTATTTATCATATACTTTCTATTCTTATTATTTTAGTATTCTTCTTAATTTATTATTTTTCTTATTTTATTATTTATATTATTATTATTATTATTATTCTTCTTCTTATTCTAATTATTTTATTGATCTTGTTTTTCTTCTTATTATTCTAATTCAAATTATTTTTATTTTTATTCCAATTCTTCATATTCTTCTTATTCTTCTAATTCTTCTTATTCTTCTTATTCTTCCTATTCTTCCAATTACTATTATTCTTCTCATTATTCTTATTCTTCTTATTCTTCTTATAATTATTATTTTTCTTATTCGTGTTATTCTTCTTATTCTTCTTATTTTTCTAATTTTTATTTTTCTTATTCTTTTTTTTCTTCTTATACATCTTATTGTTCTTATCTTTCTGATTTTTTATTCTTCTTATACTTTTTATTTTCTAATTCATCTTTTTTTAATTTTTATTCTTCTTATTCTTATTCTTATTCTTCTTCTTCTTCTTCTTATTCTTCTAATTCTTATTTTTCTACTTTTTCTTCGTATTCTTATTCTTCTTAGTATTCTTATTCTTCTTATTTTTTTTATTCTTATTGTTCTTGTCATTCTTATTTTTCGTCTTATTCTTCTTTTTTTTTCTTACTTCTCTAGATTGTTCTTATTCTTGTTATTATTTTTATTCTTGTTATTGTAGATATTCTTCTTATTCTTATTCTCATTATTGCTATTCTTTTTATTTTTTTATTCATTTATTCTTTATATTCTTTTTATTTGTCTTATTATGCTATTTTTTATTCTTCATATTTTTCGTATTTTCTATTTCTTCTTATTCTTCTTATTTTTCTTTTCTTCTTATTATTTGTATTCGTTTTATTCTTTTAATTCTTCTTATTCTTCCTATTCTTCCGTTTCTATTTATTTTTCTTATTCTTCTCATTATTCATATTCTTCTTTTTCTTGTTATTCTTGTTATTCTTATTATCCTTTTTTTTAAATTATTTTTATTATTATTATCACCCTCTCTTTTGGCGGAGGAATATCATTTTTACAAACTACTTCTACCCTTAGCCCTTTTACACCCATCTAACACCTTAATCCTAGAATAATTCAAATTAACACTAAAATTGATAATATATTAGACATAGGCCTTATTTATTTCCTGAATATTCCTTGGAGCTTCAGGCTTTTATTTGGTCTTTACCCTAGATTTGGGTACTCATCCATGGGCTTCTTAAAATTCCAGCCTCTTCCAACGCTTTGGGCACTCTTCGGTCATGTTTCTTAAAAATCCAGCTTTATAATTTAGGCACCCTTCGGTCATGTTTCTGCCCATTCGAAGACCTTGCTCGCTTTACTTATTCATCAACCTTTGCCATAATATGAGTTTCTGTTCTCTTTCGCCCTTCTTTCCGAGCAGACGAGTAAATAGACCACGTTTATAGAAGCATTACCATACAGACTCCGCAAGAAATTCATTACACACTCCCGTAAAACCCAAACTCGTTACCATATAGACACGAACTTACCATAGACTACTCATTATAAGAGAAACACTTAGTACCATCCAGGAACCTTATCCACTCTCGCCGAAGCTAGCATACTAGGAATCCTTATTTAATTGGTTTCCTTCTCTCTTCGCTTGGCTTTATTCCCTTGACTGCATAAACAAACTAAATACAGCATATATAAAACCATAACATACATATTTATTCATTTTGTGCTTCACTCCACCATCTGCTCACTGCACAGAGAAGTTAAAATCCAGCATATATAAACCATAAACCATATACCTTATTACATTTTATCTTCCCCACAGAACCAAGGATAATTTCCTTCTCTGTCAGTGGTTAGTTAAACTTAAAAAATGGGATAATTATTTATCCATTAGTTACTTCCACTTGAAATGCAAATCAAATCAAGCCTACAAACAACATTATAAAAACTAATCTCTAATATACTTCTTAAGTTACGACCTTTAAGCTAGGATTTTTGAATCCTAATATACGAGAATTCAGCTTTATCTAGTTCTATTAGCCCTTTTACTTTTTCAGGTATCTCATCCCCTTCAAATTCTTGTCTTCCTTTCTTCATCCCTTCCTCAGCTAGTTTATCTGCCACCACATTGGCCTCTCTATATATATGTTTAATCTCTCCTTTTAATTCACTTAAAATATTTTTAATATCATCTATTTCTTTTTCAAACAGCCATAATTGCAACTTATTTTGAGCAAGCTGAACCAATATTTTCGAGTCAACTTGTACTTGAATATTTGCATAGTTATTTTTTTTGCATATTCTTAAGCCATTATGCAGGGCAATTATCTCTGCATGTAATGCCGATGAAGCAGTAGTCGATAATGTAAAAGCTTTTAATACTTTGCCCTCCTCATTTCTTATAACTCCTCCTCCACCTGCCTCCCCAATTTCTCTTTTAAAGCTTCCATTTGTATTAAGCATTAGGCTTCCTAGTGAGGGTTTGTTCCAGCTAACTTTTTTGATGATTGGCATTTTCCTCGCTAATATTGTTAGATTCCAAGCTCTTCTTCTATCTTCATCCATGGTCATTCTTTTCACTTTTATTGGCTTACATGCAGTAATAAAAGTAATTTCTTTTTTAATTTCTTCCAATATATCTTTAACTTTCATTTTCACATTTTCAAACCTACTTCTATTTCTAGCTTTCCATAAGCACCAAACCGCTATATGAGGAGTGTAATTTCTAAACCATTTTCCTCACTAATATTGTTATTCTTATTATTCTTATTATTCTTCTTTTTCTTCTTTTTCTTCCTTTTCTTCTTTTTCTTCTTTTTCTTATTCTTCTTCTTATTCTTCTTATTCTTCTTCTTCTTTTTCTTCTTTTTCTTTTTCTCCTTCTTTTTCTTCTTTTTCTTCTTTTTCTATATATTCTTCTTATTCTTCTAGTTATTATTATTCTTTTTATTCTTCTTATTCTTCATATTCTTCTTATTTTTTGCATTATTCTAATTCTTTTTATTCTACTTATGCTTCTTATTCTTCTTTTTCTTCTTATTCATCTATTTCTTCTTCTTCTACTTATTCTTCTTATTTTTCTAATTCTTCTTATTTATCTTATTCTTCTTATACTTCCTATTCTTGTTTTTATTTTTATTCTTTTTTATTCTTTTTATTCTTTTTATTCTTTTTATTATTATAATTCTTCGTATTTTACTTGTTCTGCTCATTCTTCTTATTCTTTTTATACTTCTTATTCTACTTATTTTTCTTAGTTATCTTAATTTTTTTTATTTTTTTTATTTTTATCCTTGTTATTCATATAATTCTTCTTATTCTTCTTGTTCTTCATATTATACTTATTCTTGTTATACCCCTTATTCTTTTTATTCTTCTTATTCTTCATATTATACTTATTCTTCTTATACCTTATATTCTTTTTATTCTAATTATTCTTTGTATTCTTCTTTTTATTCTTATTTTTCTTCTTATTCTTCTTATTCTTCTTATTCTTTTTATTCTTCTTATTCTTCATATTATTTTTTTTCTTCTTTTTCTTCCTATTCTTCCTATACTTCATTTCCTTTTTATTCTTCTTATTGTTCTAATTCTTCTTATTCTTTTAATTATTTTTATTCTTCTTATTTTTCTTATTCTTCTTATTTATTCTTCTTATTTATATTATTATTCGGATTATTTTTTTTATTTTTTTTATTTTACTTATACATCGTATACTTCAATATTTTTTTATTCTTCTTTACTTATTATTCGACTTATTCTTCTTATTCTTTTTATTCTTATTATTCTTGTTATAATTTTTATTCTTTTTAATCAAATAATTCTTATTATTCTTCTTATATTTTTATACTTCTTGTTCTACTTATTTTTTGTATTCTTCTCATTATTTTTATTCTTCTTATTCTTTTTATTCTTCTCATTATTTTTATTTTTCTTATTCTTCTTATCCTTCTTATATTTCTTATTCTTCTTATTCTTATTATTTTTTTTATTATTTTCATTCTTCTTATTCTTCATATTCTTCTTATAATTTTTATTCTTCTTTTTTTCCTTTCCTTCTTATTATTCTTCTTTCTTATACTTATTTTTGTTATTATTCTTCATATTCTTCATATTCTTCCTATTTTTCTATTAATCATATTTTTCTTATATTTCTTATATTTCTAATTCTTGTTATTCTTGTAATTTTTATTATTTAACTTATACTTCCTTTTCTTGTTATTTTCTTATTGTTCTTATTTTCTTATTCTTATTATTCTTATTATTGATATTATTCTTCTTATTCTAATTATTTTTCTTATTCTTGTTTTTCTTCTTTTTCTTCTAATTCTAATTATTATTTTTATTCTTCTGATTTTTTTTTTATTCTTCTTTTTCTTCTAATTCTTCTTATTCTTCTTGTTCTTCTTATTTTTCTGATTCTTCGTATTCTTCGTATTCTTCATATTATTGCTATTCTTCTCATTATTCTTATTCTTCTTATTCTTCTAAATATTATGATTCTTCTTAATTGTGTTATTCTTGTGATTTTTTTTATTCTTCTTATTCTTTGAATTCTTCTTATTCTTCTTGTTCTTCTTATTTTTCCGATTCTTCGTATTCTTCATATTCTTCATATTATTGCTATTCTTCTCATTATTCTTATTCTTCTTATTCTTCTAAATATTATGATTCTTCTTATTTGTGTTATTCTTCTTATTCTTTTATTCTTCTAATTCTTCTAATTCTTTAATCTTCTTATTCTTCTTATGCATCTTATTGTTCTTATTTTTCTGATTTTTTTATTCTTCTTATTATTTTTAGTTTCTAATTCATCTTATTTTTTTAATCTCTTTATTATTATTATTATTCTTCTTATTATTCTTCTACTTATTATTCTTCTACTTTTTCTTTGCAATCTTTTTCTTCTTATTCTTCTTATTCTTTTTATTTTTTATTATTCTTATTATTTTTTTAGTCTTCTTATTCTTGTTATTCTTATTATTCTTGTTATTATTATTTTTCTTTTTATCCTTCTTATTCTTATTATTCTTATTATTCTTATTCTTTTTATTCTTTTTATTCTTTTTATTCTTTCTATTCTATTTATTCTTTCTATCCTTTTTATTTTTCTTATTACTCTTTTTTTGTTATTCTTCTTATTTTTTGTATTTTTCTAATTTTTCATATTCTTCTTATTTTTCTTCTTCTTCTTATTCTTTGTATTCTTTTAATTATTATTATTATTCTTTTTCTTCCTATACTTCTTTTTCTTTTTATTTTTTTATTATTCTAATTATTCATATTATTCATATTCTTGTTATTCTCATTATTCTTCTTATTTTTCTTTTTCTTCTTTTTCATCTTTTTCTTCTTATTCTTTATATTCTTCTTATTCTTCTAATTAATATTATTCTTCTAATTCTTCATATTCTTCTTGCTTTTTGCATTCTTCTAATTATTGTTATTCTACTTATGCTTCTTATACTTTTTAATAATAATAATAATAATATTATTATTATTATTCTTCTTCTTCTACTACTTATTTTTCTTATTCTTCTAATTCTTCTTATTTATCTTATTCTAGTTATTATTTTTATTCTTGATTTTATTTTTATTCTTGTTATTCTTATAATTCTACTTATTCTACTTATTCTACTCATACTTCTTATTTTTCTAATTCTTCTTATACTTCTTAATCTACTTATTTTTCTTAGTCTTCTTATTCTTTTTATTATTTTTATTATTTTTATTCATGTTATTCATATGATTCTTCATATTCTTCATATTCTACTTGATCTTTTTATTATTCTTATTCTTTTTATCCTTTGTATTTTTCTTATTATTCTTATTCTTCTTATTCTTTTTATTCTTTTTATTCTTTTTATTTTTTTTATTCTTTTCATTCTTCTTTTTCTTCTTATTCTACTTATTCTTCTTATTCTTCCTTTTCTTCATATACTTCATATCCTTCTCATTATTCTTTTTCTTTTTTATTCTTCTAATTCTTCTTATTATTTTTATTCTTTTTATTTTTCTTATTCTACTTATTTATTCTAATTATTAATATTCTTATTCTACTTATTGTTCTTATTTTTATTATTTTACATATTCATCTCATACTTATTTTTTGTATTATTCTTTTACTTCTTATTCTACTTATTATTATTATTATTATTATTATTATTCTTATTATTATTCTTGTTATTATATTTATTCTTGTAAATCTTATAATTCTTCTTATTCTTTTTATTATTCTCATTCTTTTTATTCTTATCATTATTTTTATTCTTCTTATTATTCGTATTCTTCTTTTATTTTTTATTCTTCTTATTCTTATTATTCTTTTTATTTTTTTAATTCTTTTTATTCTTTTTATTCTTCTTATTATTCATATTCTTCTTATAATTCTATTTCTTCTTTTTTTCGTTTCCTTCTTATTATTCATTTTTTCTTATTATTCATTTTTTCTTATTCTTTTTTTTGTTCTTATTCTTCATATTCTTTCTATTCTTCCTATTCTTTCTATTATTCATTATCTTCTTATATTTCTTATTCTTCTAATTCTAGTTATTCTTTTTATTCTTCTATAATCTTATTATTTATCTTATACTTCCTACTCTGCTTATTTTCTTATTCTTCTTATTTTTTTATTCATATTATTCTTATTATTTATATTATTCTTCTTATTCTAATTGTTTTTATTGTTCTTGTTTTTCTTCTTATTCTTCTAATTTTAATTATTCTTATTATTCTTCTAATTCTTCTTATTCTTCTTATTATTCTTATTCTTCTTATTCTTTTTATTTTCTAATTCATCTTATTTTTTTAATCTTTTAATTATTATTCTTCTGCATCTTCTTCTTATTCTTCTTATTGTTCTTCTTCTACTTTTTCTTCGTATTCTTATTCTTCTTATTCTTATTATTTTTTTAATTCTTATTATTCTTGTTATTCATATTATTCTTCTTATTCTTCTTATTTTTCTTACTTCTCTCATTCTTCTTATTCTTTTTATTATTGTTATTCTTGTTATTGTTGTTATTCTTCATATCCTTCGTATACTTGTTATTCTTGTTATTCTTTTTTTTCTTCTCTTTCTTCTTTTTCATCATATTCTTTATATTTTTCTTTTTCTTCTTATTTTTCTAATTATTATTATTCTTCTTATTCTTCTAATTCTTCTTATTTTTTGCATAATTTTAATTCTTTTTATTCTACTTATGCTTCTTATTCTTTTTATTCTTCTTATTATTCTTATTCTTTTTATTCTACATATACTTTTTATTTTTCTAATTTTCTTATTATACTTATTCTTTTTAATCATATTCTTATTTTTATTCTTATTATTCTTATAATTCTTTTTATTCTACTTATTCTACTTATCCTACTTATTCTACTTATTCTACTTATTCTTCTTATTCCTCTTATTCTTATTATTCTTCTTATTCTTCTTATACTTCTTATTTTTCAATTCTTCTTATTCTTCTTATCCTTTTTATTCTTCTTCTTCTTTTAATTCTTCTTATTCTTGATATTCTTCCTATTCTTAATTTTTTCCTTATTCTTATTCTTCTTATTATTCATATTCTTTTTATTTTTGTTATTCTTGTTATTCTTCATTTTCTTCATTTTTTTTTCTTTTTTTTTCTTTTTTTTTCTTTTTCATCATATTTTTTATATTCTTTTTATTCTTCTTATTTTTTTAATTTTTATTATTCTTCTTATTCTTCTTATACTTTTTATTCTTCTTATTTTTTGCATAATTCTAATTTTTTTTATTCTACTTATGCTTCTTATGCTTCGTACTCATCTTATTTTTCTTATTCTACATATATTTCTTATTTTTCTAATTCTTTGTATTCATATTATTCTTCTTATTCTTTTTTTTCTTGTTTTTATTTTTATTCTTGTTATTCTTATAATTCTTCTTATTCTACTTATTCTACTTATTCTTCTTATTCTTATTATTCTTCTTATTTTTTTTATACTTCTTATTCTACTTAATTTTCTTATTTTTCTTATTCTTTTTACTATTGTTATTTTTTTTATTCTTGTTATTCATATAATTTTTCTTATTCTTCATATTCTACATATTCTTCTTATTCTTCTAATTATTCTTTTTCTTTTAATTTTTCATATTCTTCTTTTTCTTCATATTCTTCTTTTTCTTCATATTCTTCATTTTCTTTTTATTCTTCTTATTATTCATATTATTCTTATTCTTATTATTCTTGTTATTCTTCTTTTTCTTCATTTTCATCTTTTTCATCTTTTTCATCATAATTTTTATATTCTTCTTATTTTTCTAATTATTATTATTCTTCTTATTCTTCTTATTCTTCTTATTTTCCGCATAATTCTAATTCTTTTTATTCTACTTATGCTTCTTATTCTTCTTATTCTTCTTATTCTACATATACTTTTTATTCTTCTAATTCTTATTCATCTTATTCTTCTTATTATTTTTATTCTTGTTTTTATTTTTATTCTTGTTTTTATTTTTATTCTTGTTTTTATTTTTATTCTTGTTATTCTTATAATTCTTTTTATTCTACTTATTCTTCTTAATCTTCTTATTGTTCTTATACTTCTTATTCTACTTATTTTTCTTATTTTTCTTATTCTTTTTATTATTGTTATTATTTTTATTCTTATTATTCATATAATTCTTCTTATTCTTCATATTCTACATAATCTTTATATTCTTTTTATTCTTCATATTCTTCTTATTCTTCTTATTCTTCTTATTGTTCTTATTCTTCTAATTCTTCTTATTCTTCACATTCTTCTTATTCTTTCTATTATTCTTATTTTCTTATACTTTTTATTCTTATTATTTTTATTATTTTTATTCTTCTTTTTTACATTTTCTTCTTATTCTTCTTTTTTTCTTATTTTTTTTCTTTTTATTCTTCTTATTCTTGCAATTCTTCCTATTCTTCCTTTTATTTATATTATTCCTATTCTTATTTTTATTCTTATACTTCTTATTCTTATAATTCTTTTTATTCTTGTTATTCTTCTAATTCTTCTTTTTTTTTATTAATTTTCTTATTCTTCTTTTTCTTATTATTGTTATTATTCTTCACATTCTACATATTCTTCTATTCTTGTTTTTCTTCTTATTCTTCTAATTATATTTATTTTTTTTATTCTTCTTTTTCTTCTTATTCTTTTTATTCTTCTAATTTTTTTATTCTTCTTAATCTTCCTTTTCTTCCCATTCTTCATATTCTTTTTATTATTTTTATTCTTTTTATTCTTATTATTATTATTCTTCTTCTTATTCTCTTAATTCTTATTATTCTTTTTATTCTTTTATTCTTCATTTTCTTTTTCTTATTTTTATTCTTCTTATTCTTCATTTTCTTCTTATTCTTTATATTTTTCTTATTCTTCTTTTTATTATTATTCTTCTAATTCTTATTATTCTTCTTATTCTTAATATTTTTCATATTCTTCTCATTCTTTTTTTTCTACTCATGCTTCATATTCTTCTTATTCTTATTATACTTCATATTCTTCTTATTCTTATTATACTTCATATTCTTCTTATTCTTCTTATTTTATTCTATATATTCTTATTCTTTTTATTCTTGTTTTTATCTTTTTTCTTGTTATTTTTATACTTATTCTTATTCTACTTATTCTACTTATTCTTCTTATTCTTCTTAGTCTTCTTATTCTTCATATTTTTCATATTCTTCTTATTCTTTAAATTTTTCTTATTCTTCTTCTTATACTTCTTATTGTTCTTTTTTATTAAAATAATATTGTTGGTCTTGCTCTTCGACAGAATTAGTAAAAGAGAAATACATAAAGAAAAAGTAGAACCACAACTAATCATGTGTAGAGAGATATTTTTATAGATTTTTTAACCAGCCAAAAAGTGGAGAAATGCCCCAGCCAACAAGTGGAGAAATGCCCATTAATTCTTATTCTAGAATATGTAATGACCATTCTTTAAAGTGTCACCAATGTGAATGGCGTGGTCGCACCACACCGATAATCTTGACTGCTTTCATCGTATGATGTGTAGTCTCCATCTCGCTGCTCTGCTCTTCCTTATCCATTTGCATGTATCGATGATAGTTAGCTAACGGGATGGCAGCTCTACCTTTTTGTCATTGTCTCTGTCGTGAGTTCAATTGTAGTTGCATGCCAACAACCCTTGGGCGATCACATACCTGTGAGTAAGCAATTGCAATTTTTACATTAGAGAAGACCATTTTCATTGAAATTTAAAATCTAAATTTGAATTGACACAACTTGGATCCTCCCTAATCTATATCTGAAGACAAAGGGAACAATCCCTTATTCTTCTTATTCATTTTGTCTTTTTTTATTCTTCTTATTCTTCCTATTTTTATATTTCTTTTTATTATTCTTTTTCTTCTTATTATTCTTTTTTTCTTATTCTTTTTTTTCCTCTTTTTCTTCCTATTCTTCCTATTATACATATTCTTCTTATTATTCTTATACTTCTTATTCTTTTAATTCTTATTATTCTTCTTATTCTTCTTATTTTTCTTATTCTTTTTATTTATTTTATTCTTCTTATTCTTCTTATACTTATTAATCTTTTTATTCGTCTTATTCATCTTATTCATCTTATTCTTTTTATTCTTGTTGATCTTCTTATTCTATTTATTCTACTTATTCTTCTTATTTTTCTTTTACATCTTATTCTTCTAATATTCTAATTCTTCTTGTTAATCTTATTCTTCATTCTTCCTATATTCTTTATTCTTCTTATTCTTCTAATACTTCTTTTTCTTCTTATTCTTTATATTCTTTTTATACTTCTTATTCTACTTATCTTTTTATTTCTTTATTCTTCTTATTCTACTACTTCTTCTTATTCTTGTCATTCTTATTTTTCTTCTTATTTTTTCTTACTTCTCTTATTCTTCTTATTCTTGTTATTTTTCATATTCTTCATATTTTCCATATTCTTTATATTCTTCATATTCTTCTTATTCTCTCTATTCTTCTTATTTTTATTATTCTTTTTTAAGGTTTGTTTTATTAATTATAAAAGTCATCTCTTTTGGCGGAAGAATACCATTGTTACAATATAAGACACTACCCTTTGCCCCTTTACACACTTAGCAAAATTAAAAAAAATTAAAATTACATCCTAATTCTGTATAAAACTGTAAGAAAAGTAAGGAGATCCAGCTTTGATACTCTCCTCGATTTAATTTCCATGAAATATAGCATGATTTCGATCTATTTGAACTTTCTTTCTGCCTATCAATTGGAGACTCTCTATTCTCCTTGATTTTTTGTTTAAGCCTTCTACATGCCTATCTTCTTGTGAAAAATCTACATATGCTTTTTTTATTTCTTTCACAGCTACAACTAGCTTTTCTGCCAGCCTTTCTACTGCTGCTCTGACTTGATCTTTAATTCTGGCAGCCTCTCTACACACTTGTCAGGTTCTAGCTCAAGCTCAACTTTGTGTTCCCTTAGCCCTATCTTACTTTTTTCTTGTTGCTGGCTCATATTGCCTTTGTCAACTATAGACCCTGCATTCCATAAAACATACAAGCACAACCTCCTGCTAAATAGCAGGCTTTTCTATCAAAATTAAATAGCAGTGCATGCAGCATAGTGCAGCAAGCCTTTTATTTTAGGCTTTCTATTTTCATCTTTAGAACTATTCTGAATGATTTTTATCCTTACATACAGCTATACTTTAACTTCAATAGGTGAAGCTAATCTACCAAGCAATACATATAAATAAAAATATAGTGCAAGCATAATCAGCCGTAATAAAAGCTTTTAGATTGATAAGCCGCCTACTTTAATAAAATAGGTGTAAGATGATCTTCCTGCCTTAATAAAATAGAATAATCTTAAAATTTTTATTAAAGCCAGCTGCTTTAATAAAACCATTTAGCTTCAATCTATAAAAACCAAACCAATCCACCAAGTAAAAGTGCAAGTAGAATCAACTGTAAGGCTGCTTCTATTGATCCATTATACTATCACCTGCACGACCACAACCATGTCACAGACATGTTTTAAATTATATGCCTTAAGGTTGTATAGTGTTCTCCTCTTTGATTCTTGCCATGCCTCCTATTTTCAACCATTGAAGCTTCAAGCTACTTTCCCTGCTCCTCATTTGTAGCAGATGTTTCTGTTTGAACTAATTAAGCAAAACAGCAAATATAAAATAGTAGTTTAAAAACCCCAGCCTATGCTAGTTCAATTTTTTGTAGTCTCCCCATAAGTCCAGGGAACTCTTAAGTTTTAGGGGGCTTTGCCACTTTCTCTTGTTAATTTATGTATCTATTTTTTACTGCTTATAAACATACAGTTTAGTTCCATAAGTCATTTTACTTCTGTGCAATTATTTTGCCTTTTGCTTATGAGCTTCTGTTTTTGATCCATCTCTTTGGAGCTTGCCTATAGATACCTGTAAAAAAAATCAAAAAGCAATATATATCTTCCCTATCCCTTCTTTTCCTCGACACCTCCTAATGTTTTTGAATTCTATTATAAGGGAATTCTATTCTATCTAGTGAGATTATTCCTTTGTATTTATCCCGTATATTCTTCCCATCAAACACCTGTAAACCCTGATTCATGCCTTCCTAAGCTAATTTGTCTATGAAAGCAATTGCTTCCCTAAACATATGTACTATTTCCCCTTTTAGCTCTAATAAAAGGCTTTTAATTATATCAATATACTCATCATACTGCCACATCTCTAATTTGCTTGTAGCAAGATATACTAGTAAGCTAGAATCCACCTGTGCTCGAATATTTGTTTGTAAATATTCTTTACATATTTGTATGCCCTTAAGCAAGGCTAATGTTTCAGCATGTCGTGCTGAAAATGCTTTTTTCTTTCATTGTGAATGCATTTAATACTTTCCCTTGCTCATTCCTTATCACTCCACCCCCTCTTGCCATACCCATATCCCTTTTAAAGCTCTCGACCATGTTTAGAGCAAAGTTTAGATTCGGCACTGACACAAGATGATTCAAAGAAGATGCCTCAAAAAGAGTGGGAGGGGTTATTGAATAGTAGAGATAGTGCAAGAATAAAATAAAGTTGAGGAGTTTTCAAATAAGCAAATTAAATTTAGTAAGTAAAAATGAGCAGCCTAAATCAAATGTAAATAAAAGTTCAAGAAATAGGAAAAAATATTTAAATATGTACTATGAAACAAGATGCATAACCAAAGCGCAAGCTAGACTTAACAATGTACAATAGTTTATCCTGGAACATAAGAGGAGTAGGAAATACTCTATCGATAAATAGAATTAAAAAACAAATTAAAATCTATAATATTAGAATTGTGATAATAACGGAACCTATGGTTAGTAAGGATTCAATAGAAATATATAAAAAGAAATTAGGACTAGAAAATATATTCTCTAATAATAATGGTAAGATATCGTTGTTATGGAAAAATAAAATCAATGTAGAAGTTATTTCAGAGGTGGTTCATATCATTAATTTTTAGCTAAGGAAAAATACTGATTCAATTATATCGGTGGTATATGCCAGCAATTTGAAGGAAAAAAGAAAGATCTTTGGGGTGAAATGAAGGAGATAACTGATAGAAATACTCTATGGATCATAGAAGGAGACTTTAACGTAGTTAGAAATGTTAAGGAAAAAAAAGGAGGAAAGTCACCTGACCCATCAGCTCTAGCCCAATTTAATGAGGTAATTAATAATACGAACCTCATGGAGGTTGAGTATTTGGGTCCTAATTTCACAGGTGTAATAAACAGAAAAACAAGGGAATGATATGGTCTAGACTTGACCGTATTCTCTACAACATCAAAAAGATAGAATGCTATGGAGGGGTGTGTGTGTAGAGGTGTCCCGACACGGCACGGTTCGACCGTGCCTGGGCCGGCCGGCATGAGAAAATTCCGTGCCCGGGTAAGGCACGAGCCGTGCTGTGCCGTGCCTGATCCAGCACTGTTCAGTGCCCGTGGCACGGACCGGCACAGGTTCGTCCCGTGTGGTGTCCCGTGTCTGGTGTCCCCCGTGCTTTGGTCCTCCCGCAAAAAAGACAGCGGGTTGGGTCAGATTGGACCAGACCCGCGGTCCCCCGAACCGACCCAATCCCCCCCCCCCCCAACGGGAAAAAAAATTAAAAAAAAATTAAATTTCAGCCGTTGGATCTCACCTCCAACGGCTAGGGGGGCAGAATCCAATGGCCCTGATCATTCTGCCCCCTAAAAAATTAAAAAAAATATATTTTCTTTAATCTATAAATTCCACCCCCCCTCTTTATAACATTTATGTTTTTCATAAACATTTTTTCTCTCAAATCTCTCATTTTCTCTCTCAAAAATCTTGCTCCTCTCTCTCGGGACTCGGGATTTCGGCATTCGTCTTGGATTTTCGAGAATCTCAACTTGAGTTTTGTATTTTGAGCTTGACTGTGGTGCACCATGCACGTGACCGACCTCGTTGCTTTTACCAGGTAATTTATTTTAAGTTTTTATTTCTCTCTCTCTAGTTTTTCTCTCTATATCAAAAATAAAAAATATTAAAATCAGTCATTTAGTCTCTAAATAACTATTCTGAATAACAAAAATCCTAAAAAATGACAAATACTAATGAAACATATTTAAATATAGAAAATGAAAATATTACACAGAGGTCTGAGGCTGCTGAAACTTTGGTTTCTCCAGTCGTCTCAACCCAAACTTCTAAAAAACAAAAAAGTAGGACTTCTGTAGTTTGGACTCATTTTAATATAATAAAACAAAAAAATGTTAGGGGTGAGGAAGAAGAAATGTCACAGTGCAAATATTGTATGAGACTTTTAACATGTAAGAGTTTGTTTGGGAGTGGGACCTTAAGAGGCATGCCAAATTATACACCAAAAAATATGGTCCATTAGATCCTAGGCAAACCCAATTTGACACTGCTTTTTTTGAGACTGGATCGAATGCAGTCTCAAAGTTTACTCCCTTCATATACTCTAGTGAGTTGGGTAGGGAAGGCATGACCAGACTTATCACATTGATGGGTCTTCCGATCAGATTTTCGGAAGATCCAAGGGTAGTGCGCATCATGCAGACATATTTTCAGTCTGCTTATCGTAGGATTCCTAGGTCCACATCTAGGAATGACATACTAAAGATATATAAGTTAGAAAAACAAAAAATAATTAATAAATTTATGGCATATAGTGGAGTGGTGTCCGTGATGTCCGATATCTGGACAAGTCACGATGAATCATCTTATGCATGTCTTACCAACCACTATGTAAATTCTAAATGGACTATGTATAAAAAAATTTTAGGATTCTCTGAGATTCTTCATCCTCATGATGGTCCGGCTATTTTTGAGTGTATGATGAAAATCTTTAGGGAATATAAAATTCAAAATAAAATTTTTAGTGTCACATTCGATAACGCATCTAATAATAGAGTAGCGATTAACATGTTTGTTAGAAATATTAGAGACGCACCATTAGGATAGATCTTTCATGTCAGATGCATGTGTCACATGATTAACCTGATTATTCAAGTGGGTATAAAGGTGTGTTCCCCCACGTTGGATAATATACGTAATGCACTAAAATATATTTTCACTCCTCGCAGACAACAAGAGTTTGGTAGTCTTTGTTTGTCTGCGAATCTTAAGAAGAAGAAATTCCAATCGGATGTGAGACATCGTTGGAATTACACATACCTGATGTTGGAATCATGTGTTGGATACGAACATGTGATATCTGACCACTGTCAATATTAAGAGTGACGAACTTATTATTGACGACACTGACTGGGCTTCAGTAATTTCTTTAATGAAATTTGTGAAGATTTTGTATGACACGACGAACATGTGTTCGTCAGTTTATACGCCCACGACTTGCATTGCACTCCGGTGCATATGCAACATTAGTAGCATGTTTAGGAAGTATCGAGCTGACCCGACACTTAGCCATATGGTTGCAGAGATGGAAACCAAGTACTTGAAGTACTAGTCCACCGTTCCATCTCTTTATTGCCTCGCTGCATGCATGGACCCTAGGGTTAAGGTGGAAGGAAGAAAATACTCCTACTTACATTTCCTCGTGCATGAACCTGGAAGAGCCACCTGAAGGGTTCATTCACGAGAAGTTGACTGACCTGTTCACATATTATGATACTACATATGGTGGTGGTGGTAGTAAGACTGTGATTATGGACATTGATACCTTGTTCGGAGATGACGATTTTTCCATTCAGCTAGCGAGGGGGAAATATAGGGGTGAACCATCACATAGGAGCGAGCTTTCTCGGTACTTAGATACCGATTACTGCTTAATCCTATCATATTATGATACTATAAATCTTGATATATTACAGTGGTGGAAATCATATGAGTCCACCTTTCCCGTGCTATCTAGGATGACACGAGATCTACTGACACCTCCGGTGTCGAGCGTAGCATCGGAGTCTGCTCTTTCTGTTGCTGTGAACGTGATTTCGGATAGGAGATAGAGATTATGTCCATATATTGTTGAGGCCTTGGCTTGTTTGAAGGATTGGGAGGATTCGAGGTTTATCATCCATGATCGTGTTGGAGCTGGGACTAAGACATGGACAGACTACAGCCACATCCACTATGATAGCAGAGGAGTTGATTGATGATGATGATGATCCATATGATACTAATCTTGATGTTGCGGCTGATATTGCTCATGAAATGCCGATTGATGATTGATGATAATCTACTATTTTTTAATTTCGATGTTTTGTTTTTTATTGATTGTATGCTTTATTTATACATTACGTTGAAACTGTAATTTGTTTGGTTCGGACTTTCAGTATCTAATGACTGATTAGTCATTTTTCTTTGGTTTGCTTATGTTTTTTAAAATTTTTAATTTTTTTTAACATTATTTATTGATTTATTTATTTTTTTGTTTTAATTTTTCATTTAAAAATTATAACTATATTATATAATTCTAATAAATTTTAAACTAATTTTATATTACATTATAAAATAAATTTTAACTTTGTAATTTTAATAAATTTTAACATTTTTCATATTATAAATATATAATATTATATGATATCTATAATTTTATATATAATTTAATAATTTATATAAATAAAATAAAAATTAAAACAAAATAATTAAAAAAAAAATTTTTTTTACTGGCCCGTACGGCTAGGCCAGGCTCGAGCGGGCTAGCACGGCACGACACATCCTGCCGTGCCTACAGGCCGTGCCGGGCCCGGCTTTTTAAAACCGTGCCGGGCCAGGCACGGCACGGTACAGTAATCGTGCCGTGCCTGGCCCGGTACAAAAGCACGCCCGTGCTCAAAAAAAAACGGGCCGGGCCGGACTGACCCATCCCGTTTGACACCTCTATGTGTGTGAAGTACTTAGTAGAACATGCACAGATCACAACCCCCTTCTTCTAAGATTTAAAGTTAGAGAGAGAAAAAATAAAATTTTTAAATATCAAAACATGTGGGGTTTGCATAAAGTGTTTGATGAAATAGTAAGAAACTCATGACAAGTCAACAAATGGGAATCCCATGCAAGTACTAGCTATAAAATTACGTAGGTTAAAATTAGATCCTAGTAGGTGGAATAGAGATAGATTTGGGAATATAAATAAGAATATTTAGGATATTGAATCTAAGGTCAGCATATTAGAAATAGAGCATAAGAATAATCAAGACAAACCTTCTAGAATTAATTTAAATAAAACAAATACATCATTAAAATTATTGTTGCATATGGAGGAAATTTTATGGAAACAAAGGGCCAAAGTAAAGTGGCTCAAGGAATGAGATAAAAATACTAAGTTTTTTAACACAGTTGCGAAATTAAAAAATCAAAGACAAGAAATAAAAGTAATCAAGAATGATATTGGCAAGTGGATAGACGAGGAGAGAGAGTTTATAAAAGTCTTGGAAGATTATTTTTAAAGTCATCTTTGTGGTTACAGCTAACAAGGGGATGACTCCTTAATTCGACAAATAGATAAAAGAGTAATTGAAGAACAAAACAAACTATTAGAAGAGTGTCCTAGTGAGGAAGAGATAAAATCTGCAGTCTTTAGTGGAAATAAAGACAGTGTAGCGGGTCCAGATGGATGGAATAATGGGTTTTATAAACAAATCTAGTATATAATAAATAAAGAGCTGACAACCACAATTGTTTGGGTTATTGCAGGAGTGAAATCACAAAATCATGGGCCAGCTAATTTATCATACTGATACCCAAGAAGTATAATCTGCAAAAAAGTGAGTATTATAGACCTATAAGTCTATGTGATTTGGTATATAAAATTCTGAAAAAAGTCCTTCAGAATATTTTAAATAGGATAATTCTCTCCATCCTATCAGTAGAACAAGCAGGATTTATTAAAAATAGACTAATGATGGAAAATATTAATTTAACTACAGAATTGATGAAGGAAATAGGGGCTAAAGTTAGAAGTTATAATGTGATTATGATGTTAGATTTGTCTAAAGCATTTGATAGAGTTGAATGTGATATTTTATTTTACACAATGAGTAAAATGAGATACTTAGAATTTTGGATAGATTTAATGTACATATGCATCTCTAGTGCATGAGTTAAAATTTTAATTAATAGGGAAGCAAGTGGAGAATTCAAGCCAGTTAGAGGACTTAGACATGAGGATCCTTTATCCCCATTATTATTTTATATATATATATATATATATATAATTGCTAATAACAAATTTAAAAGGAAAAATGAATGAGGGTAATATTATTAGCTCTAAACAACCTAGACACACTCTGAATGTAAGTTGCCTATCATATGCAGATGATTTAAGATTTTTTACAAATGCTGGGAGCACATCACTGAAGAATATGATGAAACTTTTTGATATAGTAGAGGAAGAAATGGGATAACAACTTAATAAAAATAAATGCCAATTTGTGGGTTCGAGAAAATCACCTGAAAGGACAATCCAAAGAGTTAAAAAATCATAGGCTTTGAGCAAAGTAAAGGGGCGTTAATTTATTTGGGATGTCCTATATACGAGGGCAGAAAGAAAGAAGAATATCTAACATTCCTAATGAATAAATTAAGAGGTAAAATAGCCGGATGGAAGGAGAACATGTTAAGTATGGTAGGACGAATCACATTAATCAAACATATTCTACAATGAACTTTCGCACATATCTTAATGTCCTTACATCCATCGAAGAAGGTTTTGAACAGATAGAAAAGGAAATGGCTAACTTCTTATGAAGTAAAAAATTAGGAAAAAATAAGCTACATTGAAAAAAATAGGAAGATATATGCTATTTAAAGGAGGAAGTGGGTATAGGTTTGAACAAATTAAATGATATGGCCAAAGCCTGGGCATATAAGAACTGGTGGAGGCTCAAGCAGAATGATAGCATGTGGGCGAGATATATGAAATCTAGATATGGGTCAGGAAATAAAACATGTAAGAATGCTAAAAAAACATCTAGAACATTGGAACATGATGCTTAATAAAAAACATTTAGTTGAAAGTAATGCATGCCTGATCAACAATGAATGCTCTAAATCCAGGGGGGGGGGGGGGATATTAGTAAGAAAAGAAAAAATTAGTCAAGAAGTTTTTAAGTGAGCCTGGGTGAAATAGATCCAACAAAAAATTAATGTATTTATGTGGAAGCATTTATCAAATGCCATTTTGGTAGACTCAAATATTCAAATGAAAGGGGTTAAATTAGATTCTAGATGCGAATGCTGTTATACTAGCATAGAAAGCACAAATCAATTTATTCAATAGGAAAAATAACGGTGAAAGTCTGGGATTATCTAGGAAGGGATGCACAAGTAGCAACAAGTTAGAAGATATCAAGGAGAGATTAATGAGATGGAGGATAAGTCACACAAATAATAAAGTATGTAATTGGCTAAGAAATTACATCCTGCATATCACAGTGTTGAATATGTGGAAAGCCAAGAATATAAGTAAGTTTGAGAATATTGAAATGAATGCTAATCATATAATAAAAGAAATTAAAAAAAGAATATTCATAGATATCAGCAGGATTCCCATTAAAACTTAGTAACATTGAAAATGAAGATGAAAAAAGAAGGATATGGGGATTACATGCAACTAAAGAAAAAATTCCAGAGGTAAGAATCGTATGTTGGAAAAAACATTTACGGGGAAGGTTTGCTTTAAACACAGATGATAGTTTTAAGAGGGATATGAGAGAGGTAGGGAAAGGAGGTATGATAAGAAACGAGTATGGTATAGTTCTAAAAGCTTTTACAATGAAAGAAAAAATATCTTTAGCCTTGAATGCAGAAATTTTAGCCTTACACAAAGGCCGTAAAATATGCAAAGAAAACTCTTATATAAATATACGAGTACAGGTGGATTCTAGTATACTAGTGAATCTGGTCACAAATAAGATAGAAATGTGGCAGTATGATGAATAGATTGAGTCAATCAAGAGTATTTTAACCGACATAAAAGGAGAAGTTATGCATATATATAGGGAAGCTAATGCTTTAGCAGACAACTTAGCAAAAGAAGGCTTGAACAAGGGGATACAAGTGTTTGAGGGGGCTAATATACTGGAGGAATATAAAGGCATACTCATATTAGATAAATTAGAATATCTATATATTAGAATCAAAAAGTAGTAGTTGGAAAAGAAATCCTTGATCTCCCAGGTCCTGTGGGGAAATTAAAAAAATATACATTGCTCTACATTGGTTTTAAAGATTACAAGTATAGGTTAAGATGAAAGTATATAGAAAATGGTCTATGGCAGGAAAGTAAAAATGGGTAGTGACTTAATGGTATTGCCTAAGTAGATATTCGAGCTTTAAATAAGTTAAAACTATGTGAAGTTCTTATTGTGTGGTTGGCCTGCTATATTAAATAGTGTAAGGAATAGTGTTGTTAGTCAAGAGACAATATATATTCTGCTAGTTTGGAATGCTTAAAGTGTAGGGGATGCATTGATCATTACAACCCAAGGAAGAGAGTGAGGCTGCCAAAATTTAATAGTAATACATGGAGTTATTGGTTAGGAAGCAATTTAAATAAAGATACCTGATTTTCTATGTTTTTGGCTTTGTGGGCTTGAGGTGCAGGGGAAACAGTCAAATGCATACATGAGGCAAAGGATGATAGGTGAAAATGAATAGAATAGCAAAGAGCATGTCAAAATTTTACAAAATATAGGATGATAATTAAAGCTACAACAAGAAGAACCACTTCAAGCATAATGTGCATGCTTCATTTATTTCATCTTCAAGGGTGTAAAAGGGAATAAGGGTAGTTTGGAGTCAATATATATTCTTTTATGGCTGATTGAAGTGCATGGACTATAGTGGATACAAAATAAGGTAGAGAGGCTGTCAATTAAAACAGCCTGCTATTGGTCAAAAATAATAAAGGGTAGAGAAGGAGGATATGTAGTTTGTCAGAAAGAATATATATTGATATCAGTTGTTTCTATGTCCTTGGATTTTTGAGCTTGATGTACATGGTCAAATACATAAACAACATAAGGTAGAAAAGGATAGGATGAATATGGAAAAAACAGCAAAGAGGCTGCCAAAATTTTTAAAGGCAGGATGTCAGCAAATGGGTGGCTGCAGATAGGAAAGGGGCTAGCAAAAAAGCACAAGTGTTAGAGAGATAAAAGAAAAACAGGCCAAGACAAACCTCAAGTAAAGTAGTCTAAGCGCATTATCAAAGTGTAATGGTGTATTTAGAGTTAGGATAAGAAGATACACATCAAGCATAATGTGTATTGTTTCATGTATTTTATTTAAGGGTGTAAAAGGTGATATGGGTAGTCCTGTGTTGTAAGAATGATATTCTTCCACCAAAAGAGATGACTTTTTTTTAATAAAACAAACTTTGCAAAAAAAAAAATAATAAGAAAAATTAGAAGAATATTAAAAGTAAGAAGAATAAGAATAAGAAAAATAATAAAAATAAAAAGAATAAGTAGAATAAAAAAAATAATAAGATAAAGAAGAATAGGAAGAATAACAAAAATTAAATGAATAAGAAGAATAAGAAGAATAAGAAGAATAAAAAGAATAAGAAGAATATGAAGAATAAGAAGAAAAAAAAGAATTAGAAGAATAAGATAAATAAGAATAATTAGAAGAATTAAAAGAATTAGATGAATTAGATGAATTAGAACTATTAGAAGAATAATAAGAATAAAAATAAAAAGAAGAATAAGAAGAATAAGAAAAATAATAAGAATGAGAAATATAAGAAGAAAAAGAAGAAGAAGAAGAATAATAATAATAATAATAAGATGAATAAGAAGAATATTAAGAATAAGAAGAATAAGAAAATTAATAAAAAGAAAAAGAAGAAGAATAATAATAATAATAAGTAGAATAAGAAATATAAAAGAAGAAGAAGAATAAGAAGACTAAAATAAATAAGTAGAATAAGAAAAATAAGAAGAAAATGAAGTATAAGAAGAATAAGAAGTATAAGAAGAAAAGAAGAATAAAAATAATATGAAAAATAAGATGAATAATAAGAATAATAAGAATAAATAGAATATGAAGAATAAGAAGAATAAGAAGAATAAGAAGAATAGGAAGAATACGAAGAATAAGAAGAATAAGAAGTATAAGAAGAATAAGAAGAATAAGAAGTATAAGAAGAATAAGAAGAATAAGAAAATAAGAAGAATAAGAAAATAAGAAGAATAAGAAGAATAATTAGAATAATAAGATTAAAAAAATAAGAAGAAAAAGAATAATAAGAATAATAAGAATAAAAAAGAATAAAAAGAATAAAAATAATAAGAAGAATTAGAAGACTAGGTATAAAATGTAAAATTAGAAGAATTAAAAAATAAGAAGAATATGAAGAATAAGAAGATATAAGAATAAGAAGAATAAGAAAAATAACAAGAATAAGAAGAATAAGTAGAATAAGTAGAATATGAAGAATAAGTAGAATATGGAGAATAAGAAAAATAAGATAAAAAAGAAAAATAAGAAGAATAAGATAAATAAAAAAGAATAAGTTGAATAAAAAGAATGATAAGAATAAGAAAAATAAGAAGAATTATGAGAAAAAAAGAAAATAAGAATAAGAATATAAATAAGAATAAGAAGAATAAGAAATATAAGAAGAAAAAAAAGAATAAGAAGTATAATAAAAAAAATATAAGAACATTTTGAAGAATTAGAAGAATACGAAGAATAAGAAAATTTTGAAGAATAAGAAGAATAAGAATAAGAAGAAATTAAGAAGAATAATAAGAAGAATAAGCAGAATAAGAAGTCTAAGAAAAATAAGAAGAATAAGAAATAAGAAGAATAAGAAGAATAATAAGAATAAGAAGTATAAGAAGATTAAGAAGAATAAGAAGAATGAGATGTCTAAGAAGAATAATAAGATATAAAAAATAATAAAAATAAAAGACTAATTAGAATAAGAAGACTAAGAAAAATAAGAAGAATAAAAAGAATAAGAAGAATTAGAAGAAAAAGAAGAAAAAGAAGAAAAAGAAGAAAAGGAAGAAAAGGAAGAAAATGAAGAAAAGGAAGAAAATGAAGAAAATGAAGAAAAGGAAAAAAAGGAAGAAAAGGAAGAAAAGGAAGAAAAGGAAGAAAAGGAAGAAAAGGAAGAAAAGGAAGAAAAGGAAGAAAAGGAAGAAAAGGAAGAAAAAGAAGAAGAAAAAGAAGGAAAAAGAAGAAAAAGAAGGAAAAAGAAGGGAAAAGAAGGAAAAAGAAGGGAAAAGAAGGAAAAAGAAGGGAAAAGAAGAAAAAGAAGGGAAAAGAAGAAAAGAAGAAGAAGAAGAAGAAAGGGAAGGGAGGAAGAAGAAGAAGAAAGGGAAGGGAGGAAGAAGAAGAAGAAAGGGAAGGGAGGAAGAAGAAGAAGAAAGGGAAGGGAGGAAGAAGAAGAAGAAAGGGAAGGGAGGAAGAAGAAGAAGAAAGGGAAGGGAGGAAGAAGAAGAAGAAAGGGAAGGGAGGAAGAAGAAGAAGAAAGGGAAGGGAGGAAGAAGAAGAAGAAAGGGAAGGGAGGAAGAAGAAGAAGAAAGGGAAGGGAGGAAGAAGAAGAAGAAAGGGAAGGGAGGAAGAAGAAGAAGAAGAAAAGGAAGGGAGGAAGAAGAAGAAGGGAAGGGAGGAAGAAGAAAGAAGAAAAGGAAGGGAGGAAGAAGAAGAAGAAAGGGAAGGGAGGAAGAAGAAGAAGAAAGGGAAGGGAGGAAGAAGAAGAAGAAAGGGAAGGGAAGAAGAAGAAAGGGAAGAAGAAGAAGAAAGGGAAGAAGAAGAAGAAAGGGAAGGGAAGAAGAAGAAAGGGAAGGGAAGAAGAAGAAGAAAGGGAAGAAGAAGAAGAAAGGGAAGAAGAAGAAGAAAGGGAAGAAGAAGAAGAAAGAGAAGAAGAAGAAGAAAGGGAAGATGAAGAAGAAGAAAGGGAAGAAGAAGAAGAAAGGGAAGAAGAAGAAGAAATGGAAGAAGAAGAAGAAAGGGAAGAAGAAGAAGAAAGGGAAGAAAAAGAAGAAAGGGAAGAAAAAGAAGCAAAAGAAGAAAAAGAAGTAAAATAAGGAACATAAGAAAAAGAATAAAAAGAAGAAAAAGAAGAAAAAGAAGAAAAAAAAGAATAAGAAAAATAAGAATAATAAAAAATAAGAATAAGAAGAATAAGAAGTATAAGAAGAATAATAAAAAACGAGAATAAGAAGAATAATAAGAAAAAATAGAATAAGAAGAATAAAAAGAATAGGATGAATATGAAGAAGAATAAAAATAATAATAATAAGATAAAGAAGAATAATAAAAATAAGAAGAATAACAAGGATTAATAGAATAATAAAAATATGAAGAATAAGAAGAATCAGAAAAAAATTAGAATAAGATGAATAAGATGAAAAAGAAGAATAAGAAGAAAAAGAGAATAATTATGAATAAGAAGAATTATAAGAATATGATAATGAGAAGATTAGAAGAAAAAGAAGAATTAGAAGAATTAAAAGAAAAAGAAGAATAATAAAAATAAGAAGAATAAGCAGAATAATAAGAAAAAAAAGAATAAGAAGTATAAGAATTATAAGAATAATAATAATAATAATAAGCATTATAAAAAAATGAATAAGTAGAATAAGAAGAATAAAAAGAATAAAAAGAATAATTATAATAATAATACTAATAAAAGAATAATAATAAGATAAAGAATAAGAAGAAGAATAATAAGAAGAAGAATAAGATCAATAAGAAGAATAATAAGAATAAAATGAATAAGAAGAAAAAGAAGAATTAAAAGAATAAGGTATATAAGAAGAATAAGAAAAATAAAAAGAACAAGTAGAATATGCATAATAAGAAGAATAGGAAGAATAAAAAGAATAAGAAGAATAAGAAAAATAAGAAGAATAAGAAGAAAAGTAAAAACAAGAAGAATAAGAAGAATAAAAGAATATGAATAATAAGTTGAATAATAAGAATTAGAAGAATAAAAATAATAAAAAGAATAAGAAGAATAATTAGAATAATAATAGTAAAAAAATGAGAAGAATAAGAATAATAAGAATAATAAAAAGAAAAAAACTATAAAAATAATAAAAACAATTAGAAGAATTAGAAGACTATGTTTTAAAAGTAAAATTTGAATAATTAAAAAGAATAATAAGAATTAGAAGAATTAAAAGAAAATGAAGAATAACAAGATTAAGAAAATAAATAAGAATAAAAAAAATTAGAAAAATAATAAGAATAAGAAGAATAAGTAAAATAAGAAGAATAAGAAAAATAAGAACGATAAGAAGAATAAGAAGAATAAAAAGAATAAAAAGAATAAGAAGAATAACAAGAATAATAAGAATAATAAGAATATGAATAATAAGAAAATAAGAAAATAATAAGAATAAGAACAATAAGAAAATAAGAAGAATAAGAAAATGAGAAGAATATTAAGATTTAAAATATTAAAAAAAATAAGAAGAATATGAAGAATAATATGAATAATCAGAATAAGAAGAATAAAAACAATAATAAGGATAAGAACAAAAAAATAATAAGAAAACAAGTAAAATAAGAAGAATTAGAATACTTTTAAAAATAAGAAGAATAATAAAAATAAGATTTATAATTAGAATAATAATAAGAATAATAATAAAAATAAGAATATTAATAATAAAAAGATGAATAAGAAAATTAAAAAAAATAAGAAGAATAAAAAGAATTCGAATAATATTAAAAATAAGAAGAATAAAAAAATAGAAGAATAATATAAGTAAAGATAAAGAAGAATAAGAAGAATACAAATATAACAAGAATACAAAAATAATAAAAAAAACTAAAAAAACAATAAGAAGAATTAGAAGAATAAGTATAATAAGAAAAATTAGAAAAATTAGAAGAATTACAAGAATAATAAAAATAAGAAGGATAATAAGAATAATAAGAATAATAAGAATAAGAAGAATAAGAATAATAACAAGAATATGAAAAAAAGTAGAATAAGAATAGTTAGAAAGATAAGAAAATAAGTAGAATAAGAAGAATATAAAAAAAAATAAGAAGAATAAGAAGTATAAGAAGAATAAGAAAAATAAGTAGAATTAAAAGAATAAGAAGAATAAGAAGAATAAGAAGAATAAGAACAATAAGAACAATAAGTAGAATAAAAAGAATAAGAATAATAAGAAGAATAATAAGAATAAGAATAATAAGAAGAAAATGATGGATAAGAATAATAAGTAGAATAATAAAAATATGAAGTATAAAAAGTATAATAATAATAAAAATTATCAGAACAATAAGAAGAATAAAAAGAATAAGAAGAATATGAAAATTTTGAAGAATAAGAAGAATAACAATAATAAGAAAATAAGAAAAATTAGAATAATAAGAAGAATAAAAATCATAAGAATAATAAGAAGAACAAGAAGAATAAAAAAAAAGAAGAATAAGAAGAATAATAAGAATAAAACAATTAACAAGAAGAATAAGAAGATAAATAAAATTAATAAGATTAAGAAGAATAAGTAGTTTAAGAAGAATAAGAAGAATATGAAGATATGCAAAATATTAAAAAAAATATTAATTAGAATAATAATAATAATAAGAATAAGAAAAATTAAAAGAATCAGAAAAATAAGAAGAATAACAAGAATAAGAAGTATAAGAATATAAAAAGAATAAGAAGAATAAGAAAAATAAGAAGTATATGAAGAATTATAAGAATACAAAAATAAGAAGAATAAACAGAATAATTAGAATAATAAGAGTAAAAAAATAAGATGAATAAATAGAATAATTAGAATAATAAGAGTAAAAAAAATAAGAAGAATAAATAGAATAATTAGAATAATAAGAGTAAAAAAAATAAGAAGAATAAGAATAATAAAAAAATTAATAATAATAAAAAGAATAAAAATAATAAATAGAATTAGAAGAATTAGAAGACTAAGTATAAAAAGTAAAATTTTAAAAAGTATAAGAATTAAAAATATTAAGAAGAATTAGAAGAATAAGAAGAATAAGAATAATAAGAAGAATAAGAGGAAAGTGAAGAATAAAAAGAATAAAAAGAATTAGAAGAATTAGAAGAATTAGAAGAATAAGAAGAATAAGAAGAATAAGAAGAATAAGAAGAATAAGAAGAATAAGAATATAAATAAGAATAGGAAGATTAAGAAAAATAATAAGAATAAATAGAAAATGACGAATAAGAAAAATAAGAAATAAGAATAATAAAAAGTATAAGAAGAATAAGAAACAAGAAGAATAATAAGAAGAGTTTTTTGAATTTGCTTCTCTCTCAAATCTAGAGAGAGAAAGTGGGGTTGTAAAGAGAGAAACTCCATTGTTGAAGCTTTCAATATTGAATTATGGATAACCTTTCTATGATATTTAACAAAAAATCATTTACTTCGATTATCAAATATTCCAATATGCTCATTCTATTTTTTTGTATGAAAGAGTAGGCGCCAGTAGTCTGCTTTTCGAAGGAGGACATAGAGAAGCTTACTGCCCCATTGAATCTTACACTCCTAAAAAAATTTTCTCACGGGAGTCCCGAATTCTAAAAAATTTATGCATTGTTTGTAGCTTTGATGCTCTGGGAGTTGGTAATGATTACGTGGTATGACACAAAACATATAATGATTCAAATTAATTAAGGAGGAAGAAGATTTCCTTAATTTATGGTTACTTGTGTAGTGGAATATCATGGGATATCTAATGAGGATGTTCAAATGGACGCCCGAATTCAACCCTAAGGAAGAATCTGCACATACCCTAGTTTGGTTTTCTCTCCCTCATTTTCCATTTCATCTATTCTGTAAGTCCTTATTCCATATTGATCGATGTGTGGGTAATACTTGGATAAAGGATGAAGCTACGGCCTATACGAGGATGCCGAGCACGGAAAGGGTGTGTGTGGAGGTGGATTTTTCTACTTCTATTCTGAATAGAGTGTGGGTGGGTAATGGGCACTCAAGTGGACATTGGCAAAAAATAATTGCTGAAAACCTCCCCCATTATTGTTTAAAGTATAAGAAACTGGGTCATACAGTTTCAAATTGCATTGTTAAGGGAGGGGGAAGAGAGATAGGCAGAACATATTTGAGGGAGAGGGGAAAATGGGTTAGAAGAAGGCATGAATATAGGGAAAATAGGGCAAATGAGGTGATGGTATAGGGAGGGGCTGAGAAGGGTTTAGGTAGTAGTGGGGGGAGGAAGGAAAGTGTTGGGGGGTGGAAGATACTAGAGAGGGCAAGGAGGAAGGGTTGGGGAGAGGGGAGGAAGGGTTGGAGGGAGAGAGGCAGTAGGGGCTGAAGGTAGTAGGGCATAAGAGTTGGGGGGAGGGAAAGAAGAGGGGGATAGAGAGGAAGGCCGGAAAAGAATACTATAAATAAATAAGTGGCTAGATGAGGGGGATAAGGAGATGGATAGGGTAGGGAGGAAAGGTTTCAGGAAGAGAAGAAAAAAAATAGTAATAGAAACTTATTTTGTAAAAGAAATTATAAATTTTAATGGGGAGGAAGATGACCTCCTATCGGAGGAAGGAACCGAGGCTAAAAGCTGGCCCATTATGGATATGCATAAAGAAATGCAAAGTCTAGACTTGACATTGACACAAGATGACTCAAAGAGGATGGCTTAACAGATCGGAGGGGTTACCGAATAGTAGTGACAGTGCAATAGAGGAATTAAAATTGATGAGTTTCCAAATAAGTAAATTAAAATTAGTAAGTAAAAATTAGCAGGCCAAATCAAGCATGTACAAAAGTTCAAGAAATATGAAAAAATATTTAAACATGTATTATGAGTTAAGATGCATAACCAGAGCACAGCTAGACCTAATAATGTACAATAGTTTATATTGGAACATAAGAGGAGTAGGAAATACTCAGTCGATAAATAGAATTATAAAATTAATTATAATTCTTAATATTAGAATTGTGATAATAGCGGAACCTATGGTTACTAAGGATTATCTAGAAATATATTCTCTAATAATAATGGTAAGATATGGCTGTTATGGAAAAAGAAAATCTATATAGAAATGATTTCAGAGGCAGATCAGATAATTAATTTTAAGCTAAAAAATTACGGATCCAATTATATCGGTGGTATATGCCAGTAACTCGAAAGAAAAAAATAAAGATCTATGGGATGAAATGAGAAATAGAGTTGATAAAATACTTCATGGATTATAGAAGGGGACTTTAATGCAGTTAGAAATACTAACGAAAAAAAAGGAGGAAAGTTGCCTGACCCATCAGCTATAGCTCAATTTAATGAGGTAATTAATAACATGAATCTCATGGAGGCTGAGTACTTGGGCCCTAGCTTCACATGGTGTAATAATCGGAAAAATATGGGAATGATCTGGTCTAGACCTGACTGTATTCTCAATAACATTTAACGGGTGGACTACTATGGAGGGGTGAGTGTGAAACTATTGAGCAGAACATGCCCAGATCATAGCTCCCTTTTTCTAAGATTTAAAGTTAGTGAGGGGAAGAATATAACTTTTAAATATCAAAACATGTGGGGTTTGCATAAATAGTTTGATGGAATAGTAAGAAACTCATGGCAAGAGCCAACAAATGGGATCCCATGCATGTTCTAGCAATAAAATTACATAGGTTAAAATTAGAGCTTAGTAAGTGGAATAGAGAAAGATTTGGGATTATAAATAAGAATATTTAGAATACCAAATCTAAAGTAAGTAAATTAGAAATAGAGCATGAGAATAATCAGGATGAACTTTCTAGAATTAATTTAAATAAAGTAAATGCGGAATTATAATTATTGACACATATGGAAGAAATTTTTTGAAAATAGAGGGCCAAAGTAAAGTGGATCAAGGAAGGGGGTAGAAACACTAAGTTTTTTAATGTAGTTGTGAAATAAAAAAATCATAGACAAGAAATAAAACGTATTAAAAATGATTGTAGCAAGTGGATAGATGAGGAAGGATAACTTAAAAATGTTTTGGAAGATTACTTTTAAAAGACATCTCTGTGGTCACAGCCAACAAGGGGATGACTCCTTAATTTGACAAATAGACAAATGAGTAACTAAAGAACAAAATAAACTATTAGAAGAGTGCCCTAGTGAGGAGGAGATAAAAGCTGTAGTATTTAGTGGAAATAAAGATAGTGTAGTGGGTCTAGACGGATGGAATAATGGTTTCTACTAGCAATCCTGGAATATAATAAATAAAGAGTTGACGACCGCAATTGCTTGGGTTTTTGCGAGAGTAGAAATCACAAAATCATGGGCCAACTCATATATTGTACTGATACCCAATAAAGATAATCCGCAAAAAGTGAAGATTATAAACATATAAGTCTATGTAATTTGGTGTATAAAATTTTGACAAAAGTCCTGTAAAATAGACTAAATAGGGTAATTCCCTCCATTATTTTGGTAGAAAAAGTAGGATTCATTAAAAATAGATTAATGATGGAAAATATTAAGTTAATTGCAGAACTGATAAAAGAGACAGAGGTCAAAGTCAGGGCCCATAATGAGGTTATGAAATTAGATTTGTCTAAAGTATTTGATAGAGTGGAATGAGACATTTTATGCTACATGATGAGGAAAATGAGATTTTCAGAATTCTGTATAGATCTAATGTATAGATGCATCTCTAGCGCATGGGTTAAAATTTTAATTAATGGGGAGGTGTGTGTTGAATTTAAGCCAGTTAGGGGACTTAGACAGGGGGATCCTTTATCTCCATTATTATTTAATATATATATATATATAATTCTTATTAACAAGTATAAAAGGAAAAATGAAGGAGGGTAATATTACTAGCTTTAAACACCCTTGACACACCCTGCATGCAAGCTGCCCTAGTTTATGCAGATGATTTAATTATTTTTACAAATGTCGGGAGCACATGACTGAAGAATATGATGAAGATATTTGACACAGTAAAGGAAGAAATGAAACAACAACTTAATAAAAATAAATGTCAATTTGTGGTTTCAAGGAAAACACCTGAAAGAACAATTCAAAGAGTAAAATAATTACAGGCTTCGAGTAGAGTAAAGGGGCGTTAATATATTTGGGTTGTCCTATATATGAGGATAGACTAAAAGAAGAATATCTAACATTTTAATGAATAAATTAAGAGGTAAAGTATTGGGATGGAAGGAGAATATGTTAAGTATGGCGGGATGAATCACATTAATTTAACATGTTCTACAAGGAACTATAGCATACATCTTAAAGTCCTTGCAGCCGCCAAAGAAGATATTGAGCAGCTTAGAAAAGTAAATGGTAACTTCTTATGAGGTAAAAAATCAAGAAAAATAAGCTATATTGAAAAATATGGGAAGATATATGTTGTTTGAAGGAGGAAGTGGATCTAGGATTGAATAAATTAAATGATATGGCCAAGGCCTGGGCATGTAAGAACTGGTGGGGGCTTAAACAGAATGGTAGCCTATGGGTGAGTTATATGAAAGCTAGATATGAGACAGGAAATAAAACATGTTAAAATCCTAAAAAAACATCTCGAAATTGGAACATCATGCTTAAACAAAATGATTTAATTGAAAGTAATGCACATCTAATCAGCAATGTATGGAGATGGACTCTAAATCCACAGGGGAGGTTCACGCTTAAAAGAGCAAAAATTTTAATTAGAAAAGAAAAAATCAGTCAAGAAGTTTTTAAGGGATCCTAGCTGAAAGAGATCCCACAAAAAATGAATGTATTTATGTGGAAGCTCTTATCAAATGCTTTTTCGGTGGACTCGAATATTCAGTTGAAGGGGGTAAAATTGACATCCAGGTGTGAATGCTGTTTTACTAGCATAGAAAGCACAAATCATTTATTTTCAAAAGGGAAAATAGTGGTGGAAGTCTAGAATTATCTAGGGATAAATGCACAAGTAAGCAACAAGTTAGAGGATATAAAGGAAAGACTAATGAGATAAAAGATAAGCCACACAAAGAATAAAGTATGTAATTGGCTAAGGGATTAGATTTCACACATTATAGTATGGAATCGGTGGAAAGCCAGGAATAGAAATCAGTTCGAGAATATTAAAATGAATGCTAAGCATATAATATAAGAAATTTAAAAAGATTGTTCACGGGTATCAGCAAGTTTCCATCTAAAACTTAGAAACATGGAAATGGAAGACGAGAAAAGAAGGATATGAGGATTACATGCAATTAAAGAAAAAATAACTAAGGTTAGAATGGTGTTTTGGGAAAAACCTCCACGTAGAAGGCTTGCTTTTAATACAGATGGTAGTTTTAACATGGACATGGGAGAGGCAGGGGGAGGAGGGATGATAAGATATCAGTAGGGTAAAGTTATAAAATCTTATACAATAAAAGAAAAAACATTCTCAGCCTTGCAAGCAGAAATTTTAGACCTCATAAAGGCCTTTAAGATATGCAAAGAAACCTTTTATATTAACTTACGAGTATAGTTGGATTCTAGTATACTGGTGAATCTAGTCATGGATAAGATAGAAATGTGGCAGTATGAAGAATAGATAGAAACAATTAAGAGTCTTTTAACCAACATAAAATGGGAAATTATCCATATATATAGGGAACTAATGTTGTAGCAGCCAACTTAGCCAAAGAAGGCTTGAAGAAGGGATTACGAGAGTTTGAGGTAGATGATATACCAGAGAAATATAAAGGCTTAATCATATTAGATAATTAGAATTCTCATATATTAGAATTCAAAAGCAGTTGTTGGATAATAATATATATAGATTGCTCTGCTTCGGTTGTTAGGTTTATAGTTATAAGTCAAGATGAAAGGATATGGAAATGGCCTATGGTAGATATCCTGATATATTAAATAGTGATAAGGCTGTACTTTATGTATGCTTAAAGTGCAGGGACTACAAAGCAATATAAGGCAGAGAGTGAGGCTGCCAAAATAAAGTAACACCATCGGCTAGGAGGCAATTAATTTATATAATCTATTTTCTATGTTTTGGCTTGTGGTGCAGGGGAGACGGTCGAATGAATACATGAGGCAAATAAGGCTAAGTGAAAATGAAGGGTGTCAAATTTTAAAAAATTCATGAAGATAGATAAAGCTTCAACTAGAAGAGCAGATATGTAGGCTTTGCTTATTTTATGTTTAAGGGTGTGAAAGGGGTTAAGGGCTGTAAAAGAAGCAACATATATTCTGTTATGCTGATTGAAGTGTAGGGGTATACGACAGAGAGGCTATCAAGTAATACAAAAACATGCAAGGGGTAGTGAATGGTTTTGATACTAGCAGATCAGTAGTTTCTTTGTTCTTGCTCTTGTGTCTATTATGCAGGTTCAAATGCATAGATGATAGAAGGGAGAGGAGGAAAGGAAAGATAAACAAAAAAAGTAAAGAGGTTGCCCAAATTTTTAATAAAATGTAGGATGACAAGATGGCTGTATATGAGAAAGGGGCCAACAAAAAGCATAAGAGACATAGCAATATAAGATAAATAGGCCAACCTTCAAGTAAAACAGGCTAATGTACAGAATCAAAGTGAAGTGATGCATTTAGATATAGGACAAGTAAAATCATTTCAAGCAAAATGTGTATTGTTTTATTTATTTTATTCAAGGGTGTAAAAGGGGAAAAGGGTAGTTCTAGATTGTAAAAATGGAATTCCTCTAGCAAAAGAGAGGGTTTTTTTTATTAATAAAAAAAACTTTCAAAAAAAGAAGAATAAAAAATATAAGAATAATAAGAATAATAAGAAAATAAGATGAATAAGAAGAATAAAAAAAATAAGAATAATAAGAAAATAATAAGAATAAAAAAAATAAGAAGAATAAGAAAATAAGAAGAATAATAAGAATAAGAAGAATAAGAAGAAAAAGAAGAAAAAGAAGAATAAGAAGAATTAGAAGAATAAGAAGAATAAGAAGAATAAGGATAATAAGAAGAATAAGAAAAATAAGAAGAATTATAAAAATAAGAAGAATTCGAAGAATTAGAAAAATAAGAAGAATAAGAATGATAAGAATAATAATAAAAATAATAATAATAAAAATAATAAGAATAATAATAAGGATAAGAAGAATAATAAGAAAAAGATGAATAAGAAGATAAAGAAGAATAAGAATAATAAAAAGAATAAGAAGTATAATATAAGAAAAAGAATAAGAAGAATAAGAAAAAAAGAAGAATAAGAAGAAAAATAAGAAGAAGAATAAGAACAATAAGAAGAATTAGATGAATAAGAATAATAAGAATAATAAGAATAATAAGAATAATAAGAATAATAAGAATAATAAGAAGAATAAGAAGTAAGAAGAATAAGAAGAATAAGAAGTAAGAAGAATAAGAAAAATAAGAAGAATAAGAAAAATAAGAAAAATAAGAAGAATAAGAAGAATAAGAAGAATAAGAAAAATAAGAAGAATAAGAAAAATAAGAAGAATAGAAAAATAAGAAGAATAAGAAGAATAGAAAAATAAGAAGAATAAAAAGAATAATTAAAATAAAAAGAATAAGAAAAATAAGAAGAATAAATAAAATAATTAGAAAAAAAAGTATAAAAAGAATAAGAAGTAGAATAATAAGTATAATAAGAAAAATTACAAGAATAAGAAGGATTAGAAGAATAAAAAGAATAAGAAGAATAGAAGAATAAGAAGAATAGAAGACTAAGAAAGAATAAGGAAGGCATAAGAAGAACTAAGAAGGACTTAAGAAGAATAAGAAGAATAAGAAGAATATAAGAAGAATAAGAGGAATAAGAAGGAATAAGCAGACTAGAAAATCAAGTAGAATAAGAACAGTAAGAGATTAAGAAGAATAAGGAAAATAAGCTTCGAATAAGAAGATTCATAAAGAATAACGGAAACTAAGGTAGAATAATGAACAGTAAGTAAGATAAGAAGAATAATAAAAATAAGTAGAATAAGAAGAATATAAAGAATAAGAAAACTAAGAAGAAAAAGAAGTATAAGAATAATTATAAAAATAAGTACAATTAGAAGAATAAACAAAAATAAGAAGTGAATAAGCAGAAATAAGAAGGAAAAGAAGATAATAAGAATAAGAAGGAGGAATAAGCAGGAATAAGAAGAATAAGAAGAAAAAAAAGAATATAAAAAAGAGATGAAAAAGAATTAAAAAAGAATAAGAACGATAAGGGAAAAATAAAAAGAAAAAGAAGCAAGAAAAAAGAAGGAAGAGAAAAAATAAGAAAAAGAAGAAGATGGAAGATAAGAACGAATAAGAAAATAAGAAAAAAATGAAGAATAAAAAACTATAATAAAAAAAAGTTATTTGAAGAATAAGATGAATCAAAGTATAATAAAAATATTAAGGACTTTGAAGAATAAGAAGACTAATAATATAAGAAATAGAAGAATGAAGAATAATAAGAATAATTAGAAGAATAAAAAAACATAAGAAAAATAAGAAGAATAAGAAGAAAAATAAGAATAAGAAGGATAAGAAGAAAAAGAAGAATAAGAAGATATGAAAAATATTAATAAAAAAACACTAATTAGAATAAGAATAACAAGAAGAATAAGAAGAATAAGAAGAATAAGAATAATATAAAGAATATGAAGAATAAGAAGAATAAAAAGAATTAGAAGAATAAAAAAACTTAGAAAAAAAAGAATAATAAGAATAATAAGATGTATAAGAAGAATAAAAAAAAGAAGAAAAAGATTATAAAGAAGAATAATAAGAAAATGAAGAATAAGAAGAATAAGATAAATATAAAGAATAAGGTGAATAAGAATAAAAAGAGAAAAATAATGAATGAGAAGAATAAGTAGAATAAAAAGAATATGAAGAATAAGAAGTATAAAAAGAAAAAAAAGTATAAAAAAATAAGAAGAATAAAACATTTGAAGAATAAGAATAATAAAAAAATAATAATATTAAGAACAATAAGTTTAATAAAAAGAATGAGAAGAATAAAAAAAAGATGAATTAGAAGAATAAAAAGTATAAGAAAAATAAGAAGAATTAGTAGAATAAAAAGAATAAGAAGAATAAGTAGAATAAGAAGAATAAGATGAATAAGATGAATAAGAAGAATAAAGAGTATTAGAAGAATAAGAACAATAAGTAGAATAAAAAGAATAAGCAGAATAAGAAGAATAATAAGAATAAGAAGAATAAAAATAAAAATAATAAGAATAATAATAAGGATTATAAGAATAATAATAAAAAGATGAATAAGAAGATTAAGAAAAATAAGAAGCATAAAAAGAATAAGAATAATAAAAGAAATAAGAACGTTAATATAAGACAAAAGAATAAGAAGAATTAGATGAATTAGATGAATAAGAAAAATAAGAATAATAAAGAAGACTAAAGAATAAGAAGAATAATAGTAGAAGAATAAGAAGAATAAGAAGAATAAAGAAGTATAAGACGAATAAGAAGTAAGAAGAATAAGAAGAATAAGAAGTAAGAAGAATAAGAAGAATAGAAGTAAGAAGAATAAGAAGAATAAGAAGAATAAGAAAGTAAGAAGAATAAGAAGAAGAAAAAGATAAAGAAGAATAAGAAGAAATAAGAAATATAAGAAGAATAAGAAGAATAAGAAATATAAGAAGAATAAGAAAAATAAGAAGAATAAGAAGAATAAGAAGAATAAGAAGAATAAGAAGAATAAGAAGAATAAGAAGAATAAGAAAAATAGAAAAATAAGAAGAATAAGAAGAATAAGAAGAATAATTAAAATAAAAAGAATAAGAAAAATAAGAAGAATAAATAAAATAATAAGAAAAAAAAGTATAAAACGAATAAGAAGAATTAGAATAATAAGTATATTAAGAAAAATTACAAGAATAATAATGATTAAAAGAATAAGAAGAATAAAAAGAATAAGAAGAATAAGAAGAATAAGAAGAATAAGAAGAATAAGAAAATAAGTAGAATAAGAACAGTAAGAAGATTAAGAAGAATAGTAAAATAAGTAGAATAAGAAGAATATAAAGAATAAGAAAATAAGTAGAATAAGAACAGTAAGAAGATTAAAAAGAATAAGAAAATAAGTAGAAAATGAAGAATATAAAGAATAAGAAAATTAAGAAGAAAAAGAAGTATAAGAATAATTATAAAAATAAGTAAAATTAGAAGAATAACAAGAATAAGAAGAATAAGAAGAATAAGAAAAATAAGAAGAAAATGAAGAATAAAAAGAATAAAAAGAATAAAAAGAATAAAAAGAATGAGAAGAATAAGAAGAATAAAAAGAATAAGAAGAATAAGAAAAATAAAAAGAATAAGAAGAAAAAGAAGAAAAGAAGAAAAAAGAAGAAAAAGAAGCAAAGAAGAAAAGAAGAAAAATAAGAAAAAAAGAAGAAGTGAATATAAGAAGATAAGTAGAATAAAAAAATGAAGAATAAAAACCTATAATAATAAAAAATATTATTTGAAGAATAAGATGAATAGAAAGAATTAATAAAATATTAAGAATTTGAAGAATAAGAAGAATAAGAAGAAGAATAATAATAAGAAAATAAGAAGAATGAGAATAAGAAGAATACTAAGAATAATAAGAAGAATAAAAAACATAATACAAAATAAGAAGAATAAGAAGAATAGAAGAAAAATAAGAATAGAAGAATAAGAAGAATAAGAAACATAAAAAGATTAAGAAAATTAAAAAGAATAAGAATAATATGTAGTATTAGAAGAATAAGAAGATATGAAAAATATTAATAAAAAAACACTAATTAGAATAAGAATAACAAGAAGAATAAGAAAAAAAAAAGAATCAGAAGAATAAGAAGAATAAGAAGAATAAGAAGAATATGAAGAATATAAAGAATAAGAAGATTAAGAAGAATAAGAAGAATAAGAAGAATAAGAAGAATAAGAAGAATAAGAAGAATAATAAGAATAATAAGAATAAGAAGAATTAGAAGAAAAAAAAGAATTAGAAGAATAAAAAAACTTAGAAGAAAAAGAATAATAATAAAAATTTGTATAAGAAGAATAAAAAAAAGAAGAAAAAGATTATAAAGAATAATAATAAGAATATGAAGAATAAGGAAGAATAATATAAATATGAAGATAAGGTTGAATAAGAATAAAAAGAGAAAAATGAAGAATGAGAAGAATAAGTAGAATAAAAGAATATGAAGAATAAGAAGTATAAAATAAAAAAAAAGTATAAAAAATAAGAAGACTAAAAAATTTGAAGAATAAGAATAATAAAAAAATAATAATATTAAGAACAATAAGTTTAATAAAAAAGAATAAGAAGAATAAAAAAAATAAGAAGAATTAGAAGAATAAAAAGTACAAGAAAAATAAGAAGAATAAGAAGAATAAGATGAATAAGATGATTAAGATGAATAAGATGAATAAGAAGAATAAGTTGAATAAGAAGAATAAGAAGAATAAGTTGAATAAGAAGAATAAGAAGAATAAAAAGAATAAAAAGATAAGAAGAATAAGAAGAATAAGAAGAATAAGAAGAATAAGAAGAATAAGAAGAATAAGAAGAATAAGAAGAATAAGAAGAATAAGAAGAATTAAAAGAATAAGAAGAATAATAAGAATAAAAAAATTATTAAGAATAAGAAGAATAAGAAGAACATGAAAAATAAGAGAATAAGAAAAATAAGAAAAATAAGAAGAATAATAAAAATAAGAAGAATTTGAAAAATTAGAAGAATATGAAAAATAATAAAAATTTTAAGAATTAGAAAAATAAAAATAATAAGAAGAATTAGAAAAATAAAAATAATAATAAAATAATAATAATAACCTGAATAAGAAGAATAATAAGAAATAGATAAATAAGAACAATAATAAGAATGAGAAGAAAAAAATATAAAGAATAAGAAGAATAAGAAGTATAATAAGATTAGAAGAATTAAAAGAATATGAATAATAAAAAGAATTAAAAGAATAAGATGAAATAGAAGAATAAGAAGATTAAGAAGTATATTAAAAATAAGAAGAATAAGAAGAATAAAAGAATAAGAAAAACAAGAAGTATAAGAAGAATTAGAATAAAAAAAAGAAAAAAAAAGAATATGAAGAATAAAAAGAATAAAAAGAATAAGAAGGATAGGTAGAATAAAAAAAATAAAAAACAAAATGAAATATAAGAAGAATAAGAATTATACGAAAAATAAAAAAAAATAAAAGTAATAATAATAATAATAAGAATTAGAAGATTAAGACTAATTAATAGAATTTGAAGAAATAAAAAAAAAGAATTAGTAGAAAAATAAAATAAAATGAATAGGACGAAAAAAAAGAATATGAAGAATAAAAAGAATAAGAAGAATAAAAAGAATAAGAATTACAAGAAGAATAAGAAGAAATTGAAGAAAAAAGAATAAAAATGCTCTCAACTTTCTATAGATAGAAAATTTGCTTTTCTAGAGAGAGAAGCAACCATTGTAGAGTGAAGAAGCTCAATTTTCAATCTAAAATAGAGAAATCTGGTTTACTCATTAATAAAAAATCATTTGCATCACTATTCAATGAGATCTAGCCAGTATTACTAATATTTGATGTGAAAAAATGGTGAGCCTTACGTAATCTTTTTGAATGAGGAAATAACAAAGCTTGTTGATACATTTAAGCTCATGGTTAATGGGATGTTCTCTCATGGCCGACCCATATTAAAAGACATTCATGATTTTCTTGCTTCAAATTGATGGAAGCGGTAAGTATGGCTTGGTTTGATGGGAAGCATATCTTCCTCTATTTCAAGGAGGAAGAAGACTTCCTCCGAATATGGCTTACATGATAGTGGACAATCGTGGGGTACCCTATGCGTGTCCTCAAGTGGTCGCCATGCTTCACTCCTCATGAAGAATCAGGACAAGCCCTGGTATGGTTTAATTTACCAAACCTCTCTCTTCATCTTTTTCACAAACTTTTTCTATACTCAATCGGCCCTTGCTTTTGCAAACCATGGTTCATTGATGAAGCCACGACATGCATGACTAGACCAAGCAGGGCCAGGATTTGCATTGAAATAAACCTTAGAAATCTTTTCCGAAAAGAGTATGGATTGGCAGTAACTCCTCAAATGAATTATGGCAGAAGGTTATCCCAAAATCCATGCCGAGTTATTGCAAAATTACCTTAGAATGGGACATTAAATAACATAAAGTATGGTGGAAGGAAGAATGAAAAGAGATGGGTTTAGGGAGGGGAAAGGCCAAAGCAGGGTATGGGTGAATAGGGAGCAGAGAGAAGAAGGAGCTATGAAATTGGACAGGGAGGAAAGTGTAGAAGAGAGAAAAAATGTTTTGTATTGTCACAGTGAAAATGGGGTAGAAGGAAGGGAGGGTAGGGCTAATTGGCAGATTGTGAGTGTTAGAGAGATGGATGAAGAGAATATAGAAGGGGCTTTGGAAGAAATTGAAGACGGGCCTGGTAGAAATCAGAATGATGCGAAGGGAGACGGGAAAAGGGAGAGAAAGAGGTAGAGACAAGTGTAGAAAAGGATATCGAAAGGTATAGAGTGGAAGGAATTAGGGAATGACTTGCTGAAACAGCAAGGATGTTAAAAGGAATAGGGGCAGAAGAGAGGATAGTAAATAGTATGGTCGGGGTAGGCTGAAGGAGGAAGGAGAAGATAAAAGGAATAGTAAAAATTAAAAAATAGAAAGAAATAATTGGGGGGATGATGATGTTCTCTCGGAGGATGGCTCGGTGGCAAAAAGCTGGCCGTTTATAAGACAGGATAAAGAGGAAGTGAGACATATATATAATCTGCCTCAGGATGATGTAAATGAACAGAATATGTTTAGATTAAACTCACAGAACAGAGAAAGTGCAATTGAAGAATTAAGAAGAATGGGGAAAGGCCTGGAAAAAATGAAACTAGGAAAAGAGCAGGCACCACCTAGCTCAAGTAAAGCATCAAGAAATAGGAAAAAATATATAAATATGAAGTATGATTCAGAATGCATCACTAGAGCCCAAACAAGATTTACATAGATATGTTTAATAGCCTATATTGGAACATCAGAGGAGTGGTGAATACTTATATGATAAATAGAATTAAAAGGCTAATTAAAATACACAAAATTAATATTGTAATCTTAGATGAACCAATGGTAAAAAAAGAACAAATAGAAAATATAAAAATTTGATTGGATTCGATCAGGCCTATTCGAATCTGAATGGTAAGATATGGGTCCTGTGGAATAAGTCAATGGAGGTTGAAATATTGGTAGAAGCTGAAAAAATTATCAGCTTTGATTTAGGTAAATCAAATTTGATCATTTCAGTGGTGTACGCTAGCAATGCTAGAGAAGATAGGAAATTGCTATGGCAAGCAATGGATGATCCAGGTGCAAAGAAAACTCCGTGGATTATAAAATGAGATTTTAATGTGATTAGAAATCCTAGCGAAAAAAGGCGAGGTATAACTCCTGACCAGATGGCTTTTGATTAGTTTAATGAGGCAATTGCAAGAGCAAATTTAATGGAGGCGGACTTTCTTGGGTCAAAGTTTACATGGTGCAATACTTGGAATAGGAGGGGAACAATATGGTTCAAGTTGGATCTAGTTCTACTTAACACACAATGGATGGAGAAGAAGGAAGGAATAAAAATAAAACATCTAAGTAGAACCTGCTCGGATCATAACCCGCTCCTTATGACATTTGAGGTAAGTAAAGGGAAAAACTATTGGTTTAAATTTCAAAACATGTGGGGATTGCATAAGGGATTTGAAGTCATAGTAAAAGAATCATGGGAAAAACCAGCTTCGGTCAACCCTATGCAAATTCTGGCAAAAAAAACTTCAAACCTTGCGAATAGCAATTGCTAAATGGAATAAAAAGATTTTTGGAAGTATTAGTAAAAACATTAAAGGAAGCTGAACAGATGGTTGAGACGCTTGAAATAGAATATGAGCAGAGGCAAGATGACGTCTCTAAAATTGAGTTAAGTAAAGTGAGAGCACAACTAAGGCTTGAAATGCACATGGAAAAAGTTTTTTTGCTGGAATATGTTTTGCAGGTTCTTACTGAGGAGGTCAAGAGGGCACTGCAGTTTGCTGCAAACTGCCATTATAATTGTGGCAGAGCAGACAAGCTGCATGTGCTAGTCATAAAGGGTATGAAGTAATGAAACATGTAGAATGGAAGGATGCTTGTTATTTGTTTTGCAGATTCATTTACTTCAAGAGCAAGCAAATAATGGAGGTATGAAAGATGCAATGCACTGAATGAAGATTGAAGTACGAGGAATTGGGTAGGAATTGAGGGTGTTAGTGTCTGTAAAATGTTTGAAAGATGTACCTGGTTGTGTGTATAGGTTTGAAAAGTAAGTGTATGTTATGATTGTAGAAAGGGTAGGTATGTGGGGGTGTGTTAAGCAGTCTGTTGTGTGAGAGTCTGTTAAGTGTCTGTGGTAGCAGTGTTTTTGGTAAAGCTTTAGCAGTGCTAAGGAAGGAAGCATGACTAAATGGTAGATCTTGGGGGAGCTTAGGAAATGTAGGAGCTGAGAAGGGCATGAGAAAGACAAGAAAACAGATTATTACAGCCTTGAAATTCAACTAAATCTAGCACAATGCATGGCCCAATGTAGAAACTAAAATAGTAAAGTATTTAACTTGTTATGTGTTTTTATTTTGAGAAAGGGTGTAAAAGGAAAAAGGGTAGATTTTAGTTTGTAAAAATGGTATTCCTCTGCCAAAAGAGATGACTATTATAATAAATTAAACCATAAAAAAGAAGAAATTGAAGAATAAGAAGAATAAAAATAATAAGGATACAAGAAGAATAATAAGAATAAAAAGAATAAAAAGAATATGAAGATTAAGAAAAATAAGAAGAATAACAAGAATAACAAGAATAACAAGAAATAGAAGAATAAGAAGTATAAGAAGATTAATAAGAATAAGAAGAATAAAAATAATAAAAAGTATTAGATGAATGAGAAGAATAAAAATAATTAGAAGAATAAAAATTATAAGAAAAATAAGAAGAAAAATAAGAAGAAAAAGAAGATGAGAAGAATAAGAAAAATAAGAAAAATAAGAAGAATAAGTAGAATAAGAAGAATAAGAAAAATAAGAAATATAAAAAGAATAAGAAGAATAAGAAGAATTAGAAGAATTGAAAGAATAAGAATAATTAGAAGAATTAGAAGAATAAAAAAAATAAGAAGAATAAAAATAAAAAGAAAAATAAGAAGAATAAGAAGAATTAGAAGAATAAGAATGATAAGAAGAATAAGAATAATTAGAAAAATAAAAAGAATTAGAAAAATAAAAAGAATAAAAAGAATGAGAAGAATAAGATGAATAAGAGGAATAATAAGAAGAATAATAAGAAGAATAAGATTAAGAAGAATAAGAAGAAAGAAGAATAATAAGAAGAAAAAGAAGAATAAAAAGAATAAGAAAATAAGAAGAATAAGAAGAATAAAAAGAAATAAAAGAATAAGAGGAATAAGAAGTATAAGAAAAAAAAGAAAAAAAAAGAATAAGAAGAATGAAAATAATAAAAAGTCTTAGATGAATAAGAAGAATAAGAATAAACAAAAAAATAAAAATAATAAAAAGTATTATATGAATAAGAAGAATAAGAAGTATAATAAAAATAAGAAGAATAGAAAAGAAGAAAAAGAAGAAAAATAATAATAATAGGAAGATAAGAAAAATAATAAGAATAAGAATGATAAGTAGAATAAGAAGAACAAGAAGAATTAGAAGAATAGAAATAATAAGAATAATTAGAAGAATTAGAAGAATTATGAGAATTAAAAGAATTAGAAGAATAAGAAGAATAAAAATAATAAGAAGAATAAGAAGAATAAGAAGTATAAGAAGAATAAGAAGATTAAGAAGATTAAGAAGAATAAGAATAATAAGAAGTATAAGAAGAATAAGAAGAATAAGAAGAATAAGAAGAATAAGAAGATTAAGAAAAATAAGAAGAATATGAAGAATAAGAAGAATAAGAAAATTAAGAAGAATAAAAATAATATGAAGAATTAAAAGAATAATAGAAATTAGAAGAATAAGATGAATTAAAATATTAAGATAAATAAGATAAATAAGAAGAATAAAGAATAAGAAGAATAAGCAGAATAATAGGAATAAGAGAATAAGAAGAATAAGAATTGCATTAATGTCAGTGTAATTCAGAGTCTGTTGTCTGTGAGTGTCGGTCTGCGTCTGGCTGGTGTTTCTGTTTTCCTACTTTTCTGGAATAGGACAAGATTTACTCTGTGGAAGGAGCATGGACAAAGGGGATAGAGGAAGTATGTCAGGAATGGAAAAGAAGATGATGTCGGGAGTAAAGCTTAGAAAGAATCAAGTTTCTAAAGTATGGCTTAAATCCATTGGTCCATCATGAAAGCATTTTTTCAATATCGAGTTATTAGAAGGAAATTGATAGAACACATTTTTACAATCTTAAGATAGCCTATGCCTCCTTTCTTTTAGTTTTGCAAAGTGGGTGTAAATGGGGAAAGGGTAGTATTTGCTTGTAAAAATGGTTTTCCTCAGCCAAAAGAAAGGGTTATAAAAATAAAAACAAACTTTAAAAAAAGAAGAAGAATAAGAAGAATAATAAGAATAAATAGAATAACAAGAATAAGAAGAATAAATTGAATAACAAGAATAACAAGAATAAGAAGAATAAGAAGAATAATAAGAATTAGAAGAATTAGAAGAATTAGAAGAATTAGAAGAATTAAAAGAATTAGAAGAATTAGAAGAATTAGAAGAATAAGAAGAATAAGAAGAATTAGAAAAATTAAATAAAAAAGAAGAATTAGAAGATTTAGAAGAATAACAATAATAAGAAGAATAACAATAATAAGAAAAATAAGAAAAATTAAAAGAATAAAAAGTATCAGATGAATAAGAAGAAAAAAGAAGAATAAGAAGAATAAGAATTAGAAAAATAAGAAGCAGAAGAGAAAGTTTTGCTCTCAAGTTCTAGAGAGAGAAACATTTTTTAGTGAGAGAAACAACAATTTGCATTGAGGAAGAAGTCGATTTCATGCTAAAATGGAGCAATTTGATCTATTAAGTGATAAGAAATCATTTTCTCAACAAATTAAAAGGACCGCGCATCAATTTTTTGATTCTTCGGAAATCCATGGGAAAAAAACGGAGAACCCCTCGATAGAGTTCTCCCCTCCCGACATCGCTAGGCTTGCTGATGCTCATAAATACACAATAGTGGGCAAATTCTTCCATGGGCATCCTCGCATTGAAGATATCAGAGCATTCTTTACTTCACATAATCTTAAAGGCTTGTCAAAAACCGGTGTTCTGGATGCTAAACACATTATAATTCAACTATCCACCGAGGAGGATTTTTCATAGAGTATGGCTGAAGGCAGTTTGGTATATCTCGGGCTATCCTATGAGAACCTTCAGATGAACGCCTTTCTTCACAACCAAACATGAGTCGCCATTACACCCGGTTTGGTTTCTTTTCCCTATGCTGTCTATTCACTTCTTCGATAAGCTCTCCCTCTATCATATAGCTAGCACAGTTGGCACCCATCTTCTCCTTGATGGTGCCACTGCCATGTTATCTAGACCAAGTGTAGCCCGGCTTTGCATAGAAGTCAACTTACTACAACACATTCCTCATCGTATATGGATTGGCAGTAAGAACGGGGATGGTTTCTGGCAAGAAGTGATTCCAGAAAAACTTCCAAGCTACTGCTCCTACTGTAATAAATTGGGGCATTCAGGTGAGCATTGTTTGGTTAAAAAATATACAGTAGACAAACAGAGGTATGTCCCTAGAGCAAAAACAAGAAATAGGAGGGAAGAATATAGAATTAAACCCCCTCAATGTAATGAACAGAACTGTATGGGAGTAGTTACAGGAATGGAGATAGTGGAATATGTTCCCACTAAGAAGGAAGTTTATGAAGAGGCTAGAAAAATCAGTGATTTTGAGAAAAATGCTAAAAAAACTTAGAGAAAAATGCTAAAAATATGTTAGAAGAAGATCCCGAAGTTGCTAAAAATCATGAATTAATACTAAAAATAGCTGAAATAAATAAAAAATTTAGGAGAGGTAGATTTGAATCCAAAAAAAGTGTGTGGGGAGAAGGAAAGGACTAGAGGACTTAGGCAATAATTTAGATGAAAATCTAGAGGTCAGAAGTGATTTCATGTTAAATATAAATGAGAAAGATTTTTAATCTATAAAAGCCACTAAAGATTATTTTAAAATTGATAATTTGACAAACATAACGGAAGATAGAGATTGGGCCATGAAGGAAATAAAACTCATGGCATTACAGCTAGGCACGGAATGGAAAAATGAAAAATTAGGAGGTTTTAGTTCAATTAAAAAATCTAGAAATAGGAAAAAAATACTTAGATAAAACATATGAATCAAAATGCACTACAAGAGCTCGGGCTAAATTCACTTCTAATGTTTAGATTCATCTACTGGAATGTGAGGGGTATTGCAAATCCCTCCTCAATAAAAAGGGTTAAAAAATTGATTCAATTATATAAAACTCCAATTATTATTTTTGCCAAACCCATTGTAAATAAGGATAAAATAGAATACTACAAAAAGCTTTTAGGGTTTGATTACTCATTCTCTAATAAAAATAACAAAATCTAGATTTTCTAGAAAAGCATATTCAATATAATTATTTTAGAAGATACAAACCAAATTATTAACTTTTCTTTAGATAATACCCAAGAGGAGATCATCTTAGTGGTCTATGCCAAATATACTAAAGAAGGCAGAAAGGAGCTTTGGAATGATATTCTTAAAACTGCTAAAATAAATAAACCATGGATTATAGGAGGAGACTTCAATATTATAAGAAAGGCTAGCGAGAAAAAAGGGGGCAACCCCCCCCCAATAAAAAAAACTACAGCACACTTTAATAATACTATATCATAGGCTAGTTTGATGGAAGCTAGCTTTTCAGGCCCCCAATACACTTGGTGTAATAACTGGAAATTTAAAGGCACCATATGGGCAAGACTAGATAGAATTCTTCACAATGTCAAATGACTAGAAGCTTATGGCTCCGCAGCCATTAGACATTTAAATAGAACCTGCTCTAACCACAATCCATTATTAATTTCAGTAGAAAAAATAAATTCAAGAATAAGTCATTTAAATTTCAGAATGCATGGTCTTTACACCATGATTTTATCAATACTATCGAAAATTCTTGGCCGCAAGAGATAACAGGTAACCCTGGTCAAATTTGGAATAAAAAATTAGATAAGCTAAAAAAGCATTTAATAATATGGAACAGAGATTTCTTCGGTAACATTAACAAAAATATTATAGAAGCATAAAAGTTAGTTGAAAAAAAAAAGAGTTAGAATACGAAATACTTCAAAATTCAGAAAGTAGAAAGGAACTAAATAAACCACTGGCTGAGCTAAAATTAAAATTGCTAATGGAGGAAGTATTCTGGAAACAAAAAGCAAAAATTAAATGGATAAAAGAAGGGGACAAAAATACGAAGTTTTTCCAGAAAACAATCAAAATCAATACCCAAAAATAAAGAATAAAAGGTATAAAAAACAATATAAACAAATGGGTGGACACGAACTTAGAAATTAAAAACCACCTAGACGAATATTTTGAAAATCAATTTAGAGGAATTACAAATTTGAATGGAGACTATCTCCTAAAGAAGATAGATCATAAAATTACCAACGAAGAAAATGATGCACTCATCAAATTCCTGGATGAAGAAGAACTGAAGTTTACTGTTTTTAGCATGGGCAAAAATAGTGCCCCGGGACCTGATTGGCGGAATAATGAATTCTATCAAAACTGTTGGCCAATCATTAAAAATGACCTCCTATGGGCTATACATTGGATTTTCTGTGGTGCAGAAATAGGCAAGAAATGGAGCGGTTAATACTTGGTTCTTATTCCTAAAATGAAAAACCCACAAAAAGCAGAAGACTTTAGACCATTAGCCTATGTAACTCCATCTATAAAATCTTGACTAAGTTACTTCAAAACAGATTAGCTGTGGTATTGCCAAAAATTATTTCTAAAGAACAATCAGGTTTTATGAAAAATATATTATTAATGGAAAATATTTGTTCAGCTAGAGAAATGATCAGAGAAATAGGTTCAAAATCTAGAGGTCATAACGTACTGCTAAAACTAGACCTCTTAAAAGCTTTTGACAGAATTGAATGGAAAATTTTATGTTTTGTCATGAGAAAAATGGGTTTTTATAAAACCTGGACGGACTTGATCTATAGATGCATATCAAGCCCTTGGTTGAAAATTTTTTTCAATGGAGAACTAGGGAAAGATATCAAGCCGATGAGAGGATTAAGGCAGGGTGACCCACTTTCTTCCTCTCTCTTTAATATCTACTTAGAGCTCCTAACTATGAATGTAAAAAATAAAATGATCACAGGAAGTATAGGTCGATTCAGTCAGTCTATTACTACACCTTTAGTGGGATGCTTGGCTTATGCCGATGATGTGATCATTTTCACAAATGGAAACTCCAGATCTCTACATAATCTCATGGAATTGCTAAAAACCGTAGAAGAAGAAATGAGTCAGAAAATTAACAACAAAAAATGCCAATTTATGATTGCTAAAAAAGCTCCAAAAAGTCTAGGGCATAAAATTAATAAAATAACCGGTTTCACACAGATAAAAGGTGCACTTCAATATCTTGGATGCCCAATATACGAAGGAAAATTAAAATGAATATACCTAGACTTCCTACTTGAAAAAATTAAAAATAAAATAGTTGGATGGAAAGTGGAAACATTTTCAATGAGTGGTAGAATTTCTTTGATCACGTATGTATTACAAAGCGTAGTCATGCAGAATTTGATGATTACTCACCTCCCAGTGTCGAATAAAAAATGATTAGAGAAGGAATTGACATATTTCTTATGTGGTTCAAAAAGTGGCAAAAGAAAGTTACATTGGAAAAAATGGGAAGACTTTGCTACCCCTTACAGGAAATAGGTCTCAGATTTATTGATTTAAATGAGCTAGCTAAAGCATGGGCATGCAAAAGATGGTGGAGGATTAAAGAAAATAATAATCTATGGGCGGAATTTATGAGAGCTAAATATTGCATAAAGGATGATATATATAGGATCATAAATAAGAACAAAGCATCCCAAATTTAGATTCAAATTCTCAAACAAAGGGAATTAGTAGAAAAACACTCCAAACTCACTAAAAATGGTTGGAAATGAACTTTGAGTCCAGATGGAGCATTTTCACTTAAAACCATAAAAGAAAAAGTTAGAAGTAGAAAGGAAATCTAACCTTTATTTAAATGGATATGGGATAATGATAATAGTCAAAAAATAAAAACTAATGCATGGAAAGTTCTCTCAAATATTATTCCTATAGATGAAAACATAGAAACAAAAAGCATACAAATTGCCTCGAGATGTGAATGCTGTTTGAAAAACTAGAATCGCTTGATCATCTGTTTTCTCAAGGGAAGGTAGCCATAGAAATATGGAGAAGACTAGAATCAGAAATGGGATTAAAACATGCATGTATCCCTCTTAGAAATAGATTAATTAAATGGAGTAATGCGCGCTTTCAACATAGCTCACAGAAATGGCTTAAAAATAACATCTCTCACATTGCTATCTGGTGTATATGGAAAGTTAGGAATAATAGTAGATATAAAGGACACAGAATTGACCCTGAAAATATATGGAAAGCAATAAAGACTGAAATAAAATCCACCTCGGAATTTTCCCCACTTGCACTTCAAAGCCCACTCCTAGATTCCCACACTCTAAAATTCTAGAATCTCACGGTGTCCAAAACAAAACCACTAAAAATCATAATAGTTAAATGGGAAACCCTAGAAAAAGATAGATTAGCTCTAAACACCGATGGTAGTTTTGACAGGAACATAGGACTAGTTGGTGGAGGAGGCGCCTTAAGGGACTCTGGTGGTCACTTAATATTTGCCTTCTCAAGTCCCAATAATGCGTCATCTGCCCTCCACGCAGAAATATTAGCATTAAGGGATGGACTTAGAATATGTTACTCTAAAGAGCTAACAAATATAGATATATAAATAGACTCTAAAATATTGGTGGACTTAGTGAATAACAAAAGTAGCCTATGGAGAGTGGAAGAAAAGTTAGAGAAAATTAATAAATTGATAATATCCTTAAATGTATCACCCATGCACATATATAGGGAATCAAATGTCTTAGCAGATAAATTAGCAAAAGAAAGAAAATTTAAAGAGCCACATGTATATGACGAAGTCTCTCTTCTAGAGAGATTTAAACGTATTATAAAACTAGATAAAAAAGAATTCCCATATATCCGAATAACCAAAAATCATAAGATTTCAACATCACTATGATTTTTCAAGTTCTTTTTTCTTATAGCAACACAGGGCAGCTTTCAGATTCGCTCAAGTCTTCCTGGTCCTGAAGGAAGACTTTGCATAATTGAATAATTACCTGCTTAAGTCATTGTTTATTTATATATTCTTATTGTTCAGAATTTCACGGTAGAAAGTAGATGCAGATCTGGATATTTTGTTTTTTCTTAGCAGCAAGGTCACCTAAAATAGGAAGATAGGTCATGCACACAAGTCTCTCCTATTTATAGTTCATAAGCTTATTTGAACTCTATTCTGATGTGGTCATGTTAAATGCTTTAAGGTTAGGAGTGGTTGGTGTTATAAGTTACTGCAGTTTGTGTTATAATGTTAAGGCATTTTAGAAGTCCACAAAAGTAGGCTAGGTTGTCTATAATATAGACAGCTGCTATCCACAAGTGGGAGCAACAAAAAGCTGCGATTGAGTTGCTGAAAATAGAAACTTGCTGTCTGAGGAGCAGCACAGAGAGATGGAAAACCAGCAGAATGCTGGAGGTTGGAATTATTTTGTGTTTGTGGCATGTATGCAGGTGACAAGTACAAGGGTGGACTCCAAGTGCTATCACCACGCTTAACATAGACTTGTTGCAAAATCAAAATTCGGTAGCTCTCGTTTACATAAAGCTGGTAGACAAAGTTAAAGTCCCAGGAAGAGAAAGTTAGTTGGTTGGAAGAAAGGGATCTAAGGATAAAGAATGATATTTCAACAAGCAACAAAGTGCAGTTTAATACAATGCTAAAAATTACTAAAGAAGGTCAAAATCGTTCTCTAGGGGGTTCAGAATCAGCATAGGGATTAGAATTAGCATAAAGACTCAATATCATACTCTTAGGAAAACTAGCTTTTGTTTGACTATGTTTTATTACATTTACAATAACTAATGCTTAGTATAGGTGGAAAGGGTGTAAAAGGCTACGGGTAGCAAGCAAGTAGGTTGTAAAAATGATATTCCTCTGCCAAAAGAGAGGGTTATAATTAATAAATACTGTTTAAAAAAAGAAGAATATGAAGAATATGAAAAATATGAAGAATTAGAAGAATAAGATGAACAAGAAGAATAAGATGAATAAAGAAAAATAAGATGAATAAGAAAAATATGAAGAATAAGAATAATAAGAAGAATAAAAAGAATAAAAAAAAGAAGAAAAAGATAAAAAAGTAGAAATAGAAGAATAAGAAAAATAAAAAGAATAAAACGGATAAGAAGAATAAGAAGAATAGTAAGAATTATAAAAATAAATAAATAAAAAGAAAAAGAAGAAAAAGAAGAATAAGAAGAATAAGAAGAATAAGAAGAATAAGAAGAATAAGAAGAATAAGAAGAATAAGAAGAATAAGAAGAATAAAAAGAATAAAAAGAATAAGAAGAATTAGAAGAATACGAAGAATAAGAAATAATAAGAATAAGAAAAATAAGAAGAATAAAATGAAGAAGAAAATTAAGAAGAATATTAAAAATAAGAAAAATAAGAAGAATAACAAGAATAATAAAAATAAGAACATAAAAAAGAATAAGAATAATAAGAAGAATAAGAATAATAAAAAGAATAAGAAGTAAAAGAAGAAAATGAAGAAAAAGAAGAAAAAGAAGAAAGAAGAAAAAGAAGAAAATTGAGATTAATTAGAATAAGAAAAATAAAAATAATATTGAGAAAAACAATAAGTAGAATAAAAAAAATAAAAAGAATAAGAAGAATAAGAAGAATAAAAAAAATAACAAGAATAAGAAGAATTATAAGAATAATAAGAATAAAGAGAATAAGGAGAATAAGATGAATAAGTAGAATAAGAAGAATAAAGATAATAAGAAGAATAAGAAGAATAAGAAGAATAAGAAGTTGAATAATAATAATAATAATAATATAAAGAAGAATAAGAAGAATAAGAAGATACAAAGAATACGAAGAATTAGAGGAATAAAAAGAATATGATGAACAAGAAGAATAAAATGAAAAAAAAGAATAAGAGGAATAAGAAAAATAAAAAGAATAAAAAGAATAAAAGAATAATAAGAATAAGAAGAAAATGAAGAATAAGATAAAAAAGCATAATAAGAAGAATAAAAAGAATAAAAAAATAAGATGGATAAGAAGATAAGAAGAATAGTAAGAATTATAAAATAAAATAAAAAAAAAGAATAAGAATAATAAAAAGAATAAAAAGAATAAGAATTATAAGAAGAATAAGAAGAATACGAAGAATAATATATAATAAGAATAATAAGAATAATAAGAATAAAAAGAATAAAATGAATAAAATGAATAAAATGAATAAGAAAAATAGGAAGAATAAGAAGAATAAGAAAAATAGGAAGAATAAAAAAAATAAAAAGAATAAGAAGAATAATAAAAATAAGAAGAATAAAAAGAATAAGAATAATAATAAAAATAAGAATAAAAAAAAGAATAAAAAGATTAAGTACAATAAGAAGAAAAAAAATATTAATTAGAATAATAAAAATGATATTAATTAGAATAAGAAAAATAATATTAATTAGAATAAGAAAAATAAGAAGAATAAAAAATAAGAAGATTAAAAAAAATTAAAAGAATAAAAAGAATAAAAAGAATAAAAAGAATAAAAAGAATAAAAAGAATAAAAAGAATAAAAAGAATAAAAAGAATAAAAAGAATAAAAAGAATAAAAGAATAAAAAGAATAAAAAGAATAAAAAGAATAAAAAGAATAAGAGAAGAAAAAGAATAAGAATAATAAGAAAAATAAGTAGAATAACTATTATAAGAAGAATAAGAAGTATAGGAAGAAAAAAAGAAAAAAAAAGAATAAGAACAAAAAAAAGAATAATAGAATAAGAAGAATAAGAATAATATGAATAATAAGAATAATAAGAAAAATAAGAAGAATAAGAAGAATAAGAAGAATAAAAAGAATAAGAAGAATAAGAAGAATTAGAAGAATAAGAAGAATAAGAAGAATAAGAATAATGAGAAGAATATGAAGAATATATAGAATAAGAAGAATAAAAGAATAAGAATAATAAGAAGAAAAAAAATGCAAAGAATAGGAAGAATAGGAAGGATAGGAAGAATAGGAAGAATAGGAAGAATATGAAGAATTAGAAGAATAAGAAGAATAAAAAAATACAAAGAATTAGAAAAATACGAAGAATAAGAAGTATAAGAAAAATATGAAGTATAAGAAGTATAAGAAGAATAAGAAGTATAAGACGAATAAGAGGAATACAAAAAAAGAGGAAGAAGAATTAAAAGTGGAAAAAGAAGAAAAAGAAGAAAAAGAGGAAAAGGAGAAAAGGGAGGAAAGAGAGGAAAGGAAGGAAAGGGAGGAAAGAGCGGAAAGGGAGGAAAGGGAGGAAATGGAGGAAAGGGAGAAAGGGAGGAAAGAGAGGAAAGGTAGGAAAGCAAGGAAATGGAGGAAAGGTAGGAAATGCAGGAAAGGGAGGAAAGGTAGGAAAGGGAGGAAAGGTAGGAAAGGGAGGAAAGGGAGGAAAGGGAGGAAAGGGAGGAAAGGGAGGAATGAGACGAAATGGAATAGAGGGAGGAAGGGAGGAAAGGGAAGAGAGGGAGGAAAGGGAAGAGAGGGAGGATAGGGGGGAAAGAGAAGAGAGGGAGGAAAGAGAGAACGAGGAAAGAAGGAAAAGGAGGAGAAGGAGGAGAAGGAGGAGAAGGAGGAGAAGGAGGAGAAGGAGGAGAAGGAGGAGAAGGAGGAGAAGGAGGAGAAGGAGAAGGATAAGAAGAAGAAGAAAAATAATAAGGAAAAGAAGAAGAAGAAGGATAATAAGGAAAAGAAGAAAAAGAAGAAAGAAGAAAAAAAAGTAAGAAGAAAAAGAAGAAAAAGAAGGAAAAAGAAGAAGAAAGAAGAAAAGAAGAAAGAAGAAAAAGAAGAAAAAAAGAAGAAAAAGAAGAAAAAGAAGAGAAAAAAGAAGAAAAAAGAAGAAAAAGAAAGAAAAAGAAGAAAAAGAAGAAAAGAAGAAAAAGAAAAGAGAAAAGAAGAAAAAGAGAAAAAGAAGAAAAAGAAAGAAGAAAAAGAAGTAAAAAAATAAAAAAGAAGAAATAAGAAAATTAATAAAAATGAAGGAAATGAAAGAGAAAATGAAGAAAATAAGAAAAAGAAGAAAAAGAAGAAAAAGAAGAAAAAGAAGAAAAAAAAGAAAAAGAAGAAAAAGAAGAAAAAGAAGAAAAAGAAGAAAAAGAAGAAAAAGAATAAAGGAATAAAATGAAAAAGAAGAAAAAAAAAAAGAAAAGGAAGATAAAGAAGTAAGGAATAATAAAAAAAAATAAAAAAAATAAGAAGAAAAAATAAGATAGAAGATTAAGAATATAAGAAAAAATATAAAAATAGAAAAAATAAGAAGAATAAGAAAATATAATAATAATAATAATTCTAAGAATTATAAAAATAAAATAGTAACAAAAGAAAAATAAAAAAATAATAGAATAAGAAGAAAAAGAAGAATCAGAAGAAGCAAAGAATCAGAAGAATACGAAGAATAGAAGAAGTAGAATATAAAAAAAATAAAATGAATAAGAAGAATAAGATAAATAAAAATAATATGAAGAATAAGAAAAATAAAAAAAAGGAACAATAAGAAGAATAAAAAGAATAATATAAATAAAAAGAATAAAAATATATGAAGAATATGAAGAATAATATAAATAAAAAATAATAAAAATATATGAAGAATATGGAGAATAAGTATAATAAGAAGAATAAAAATAATATGAAGAATAAGAATAATAAAAAAGAATAAGAAGACTAAGAAGAATAAAAATAATATGAAGAATAAGAAAAATATAAAGAATATGAAGAATACGAAAAATAAGAAGAATAAGTACAATTAGAAGAATAAGAAGAATAAGAAGAATAAAAAGAATAAGAAGAATAAGAAAAATAACTAGAATTAAAAGAATAAGAATAATTAGAAGGATAAGAAGGTTAAGAAGAATAATAAGAATAACAAGAATAAGAATAATTAGAATAATAAGAAGAATATAAAGAATACAAAGAATAAAGAAGATTAAGAAGAATAAAAAAAATAAAAAGAATATGAAGAATAAGAAGTATAAGAAAAATAAAAAAAATAAGAATTATAAAAAATAAAAAAAAATAAGAATTATAAAAAGAATAACAAGAATAATTAGAATTAAAAGAATAAGAAATATTTAGAAGAATTAGAAGAATAAGAAAGTTAAGAAGAATAAAAAGAATAAGAAGAATAAGAATAATAAGAAAATTCAAAGAATATAAGAATATAAGAATACGAAGAATAGGAAGAAGAAGAATAATAATAAGAAAATAAAGAAGAAGAAGAATAAGAAGAATAAGAATAATAAGAAAAATAAAAAGAATTAGAAGAATAAAAAAAAATAAGAATAAGAATAAAAATGAGAATACAAAGAATAATATGAATAAGGAAAATAAGAAGAATAAGAAGATTAAAAAGATTAAGAATAATTAGAAAAATAACAAGAAAAAGAAGAATAAGAAGAATAATAAGAAGAATAATAAGAATAATAAAAAAATAAGAATAAGAAGAATTGGAAGAAGAAAAATAATAAGAAGAATAAGAAGAATTGGAAGAAGAAAAATAATAAGAAGAATAAGAAGAAAAAGAAAAATAAAAAGAATAAGAAGAATCAGAAAAATTAGAAAGAATAAGAAAAAAACAATAATAAGAAGAATAGATGAATAAATGAATAATAAGAATAAGAATAATAACAATAATACAGAATAAGAATAATAAGAATAATAAAAATAAGAAGAATAAGAAAAATAAAAATGAATAACACCAATAAGAAGAATAAGAATAATAGATGAATAAAAAGAATAAAAAGAATATAAAAAAAAGAATAATAAGAAGGTTAAGAAGAATAAGAAGAATAAGAAAAATAAAAAGAATAAAAAGAATAAGAAGAAAAAGAAATAGTAAGTAGAATAAATAGAGTAAGAATAAATAAAAGAATAACAAGAATAAGAATAATAAAAATAAGAAGAATGATAAAATAAAAAATAAGATTAATAAGTAGAATAAAAGGTTAAAAAGTGTAGAAGAAGAAAAAGTAAAATAAGAAGAATAAGAAGAAAAAGAAGAAATAGAAGAATTAAAAGAATAATAAATAAGAAGAATAAGAAGAATAAGAAGAATAATAAGAATAAAATGAATATCAAGATTAAAATAAATAAGAAGAATTAGAAGAATAAGAAGAATTATAAAAATTAGAAAAAAGAAGAATAATAAGAATAAAAAAATATGAAATATAAGAAGAATAAGAAGAATAAGAAGAATAATAAGAATAGTAAGAATAAGAATAATAAGAAGTATAAGAATAATAAGAAGTATAAGAAAAATAAGATGAATTAGAAGAATAATAAGAATAATAAGAATAATAAGAATACGAAGAATAAGAAGAATAGGAAGAAGAAGAAGAATAAGAAAAATAAAAAGAATTAGAAGAATAAGAATAATAAGAAGAAAAAGAAGAAAAAGGATAATAATAAGAATAATATGAATAAGATGGATAAGAAAAATAAGAAGATTAAGAAGATTAAGAATAATAAAATAAAAAAAGAATAATAAGAATAATAAGAATAAGAAGAATATGAAGAATGTGAAGAATAAGAAGAATAATAAGGATAAAAAGAATAAGAAGAATAAAAATAATAAGAAGAAAAATAATAAAAAAGAATAAGAAAAATAAGAAGAATATAAAAATAAGAACAATAATAAGGTTAGAAGAATAAGAAGTATAAGAACAATAAGATGAAAAAATAGAATAAAAAGAATATGAATAAAAGAAAAATAAGAAGGTTAAGAAGAATAAAAAGAATAAAAAGAATAAAAAGAATAAAAAGTATAATTTGAAAAAAAATAAAAATTGTAAGCAGAATGAATAGAATAAGAATAAATAAAAAGAATAACAAGAATAAGAATAATAAAAATAGAAGAATGAGAAAATAAAAAATAAGATTAATAAGTAGAATAAAAGGTCAAAAATAAAGTGTAGAAGAAGAAAAACTAAAATAAGAAATATGAGAAGAAAAAGAAGAAAAGGAAGAAAAAGAAGAAATAGAAAAAATAAAAGAATAATAAATAATAAGAATAAGAAGATTAAGAAGAATAAAATGAATAACTAAATTAAAATAAATAAGAAGAATTAGAAGAATAAAAAGAATAAGAAGAATTAAAAAAATTAGAAAAAAGAAGAATAAGAAGAATATGAAGAATATGAAAAATAAAAAAATAAGAAATATAAGAAGAATAATAAGAATAATAAGAATAATAAGAATATGAATAATAATAATAATAATAATTATAAGAAAAATAAGATGAATTAGTAGAATAAGAAGAATAAAAAGAATAAGAAGAATAAGAAGAATAATAAGAATATGAAGAATAAGAAGAATATGAAGAATAGGAAGAATAAGAAGAATAGGAAGAAGAGAAGAATAAGAAAAATAAAAAGAATTAGAAGAATAAGAATAATAAGAAAAATAAGAAGAAAAAAGATAATAATAAGAATAATATGAAGAAGATGAATAAGAAGAATAAGAAGATTACCAATAATAAGAAAAAAAGAATAATAAGAATAAGAAGAATATAAAGAATATGAAGAATAAGAAGTATAAAAAGAAGAAGAATAATAATAATAATAATAATAATAATAATAAAAAAAAAAAGATTAAGAAAAATAAGAAGAATATAAAAATAAGAACAATAAGAAGTTTAAAAGAATAAGAAGAATAAGAAGAATAAAAAAAATAGGAGAATAGTAAGAATTATAAAAATAATAATAATAAGAATAAGAAGAATAAGAAGAATAAGAAGAATAAGAAGAATAAGAAGAATAAGAATAATAAGAAGACTAATAAGAATAAGAAGAATAATAATAATAAAATGAATAAAAAGAATAAGAATAATAAGAATAATAAGAATAATAAGAAAGAAGAATAATAAAAATAAGTATAATAGTTAGAATTATAAAAATAAAATAGTAAGAAGAATAATAAGAATAAAAAGAATAATATAAAAAATGTGTAAGAAGAAAATGAAGAATTAAATGAATAATAAAAATATGAAAAATAAGAAGAATAAGAAGAATAAGAAGAATTAGAAGAATACGAATAATAAGATTAATAAGAATAATAAAAATAAAAAGAAAAATAAGAAGAATAAAAAGAATAAAAAAAATAAGAAGAATAAGAAGAATACGAAGAATAATAAGAATAATAAGAATAAGAAGAATAAGAAGAATAAGAAAAATATATCGAATAAGAAAAATAAGAAGAATACGAAGAAAAAGAATAATAAGGAGAATATGTAAAATAAAAAAAATATAAAGATTAAGTAGAATACGAAAAATAAGAATAATACGAATAATAAGTAGAATAATTAGAATAAATTGTATAAGAAGAATAATAAGAATAAGAATAAGAAGAATAAGAAGAATAAGAAGAAATAGAAGAATAAGAAAAATAAGAAGAATAAAAAGAATACAAAGCATAAATAGAATAAGAAAAATAAGAAAATAATCATGAATAAGAAGAATTATAAGAATTACAAGAATATGAAAAAAATAAAGATAAAAAAAAGAAGAATATGAAAAATATGTACAAAAACAAATATAAGAAGAAAAAGAAGAATAAGAACAATAAGAATAATAAGAATAATAAGAATAATAAGAAGAATAACAACAATAAAAAGAATAAAAAGAATTAGAAGAATAATAAGATTAATTAGAATAAGAAGAATTATCATAATTAGAATAATAAAAATGTTAAATAGAAAAAAATAATAAGTTGAATATCAAAAATAAGAAAAATAAGAAAAATAAGAAAAATAAGAAAAATAAGAAAAATAATATAAATAAGAAAAATAGAAAGAATTAGAAGAAAGTGAAAAATAAGAAGAATAAGTATAATAAAAAAAATAAAAAGAATAATAAGAAAAAGAACAATAAGAAGAATAAAAAGAATAAGAAGAATAAAAAGTATAAGCAGTATAAGAAGAATAAGAAGAATAAGAAGAATAAGAAGAATAAGAAGAATAAGAAGAATAAGAAGAATAAGAACAATAAGATGAATAAAAAGAATAAAAAGAATAATTAGAATAAAAAGGTTAAGAAGAATAAGTAGAATAAGAAGAATAAAAAAAAGTAGAAGATTTAGAAGAATAATAAAAATAAGAAGAAAAAGTAGAATTAGAAGAATAACAAAATAAGAAAATAGTAAAAATAATAAAAATAAAATAATAAGAAGGATAAAAAGAATAAAGAATAAGAAGAATAATAACAAAAAGAATTAAAAGAATAGAAAAAATAGAATAATTAAATAATTAATAATAATAATAATAATCAGAAAAATAAGAATTAGAATAATTAGAAGAACTAGAAGCGTGAATGGGTAAGTCTAAAAAGAATAAGACGAATCTGAAAATAAAAAGAATAAAAAATAATAATAAAGTGACGAAAAAGAAGAATAAAAAGAGTATTGAATAATCGAATAAGAAGAATTACAAGAATAAGAAGAATAAGTAGAATAAGATGGTTAAGAAGAATAAGTAGAAAAAGAAGAATAATAAGAATAAGAAGAATCAGAGGAATTAGACAAATTTGAAGAATAAGAATAATAAGTAAAATAATAATAAAATTAAGAATATGTTTAATAAGATGAATAAGTAGAAAAAGAAGAATAAGAAGTATAAAAATTATAGGAATAAAAGGTAGAATAAAAAAAATAAAATAATAAGAAGATAAAAAAGAATAAGTCAGTAAGAAAAATAAATAATAATAAGAATATTAAGAACTAGAAAAATAAAAATCTAAAGTAGAATAATAAGAATAAAAAGAATAAGGAGAATTAGAAGTATAAAAAGAAAAATAAGAATAAATAGAAATAAAATAAAAATTATAAGAATAATAATTAGAATATGATGAATAAGAACAATATGTACAATAAAATGAATAAGATGATTAAGTAGTATAAGAAGAATATGAATAATAATAAGTATTATAAAATAAGTAGAATAAGAAGAATAAGAATAATAAAAAAAATAAAATGAATAAGAAGAATAAAATGAATAAAAAATCAGAAGAATAAGTACAATAATAAGAATAAGAAGAATACAAATAATAAGAAAAAATAGAAGAATAAGAAAAATAAGAAAAATAAAAAGAATAAGAAGTATAAGAAGAATAAAAAGAATAAGAAGAATAAGAAGAATAAGAATGATAAGTATAATATTAAAAATAATAAGAATAATAAAAAGAATAAGAAGAATAATAAGAATAAAAAAAATAAAAAAATATGAATAATAAAAAGAATAAGAAGAATAAGTAGTATAAGAAGAAGAAAAAATAATAAGAATAAGATGAAAAAGTAGAATAAACAGAATAAGAAGATAAAGAGAATACGAAGAATAAGAAGAAAAATAATAATAAGAATAAGAATAACAAAATGAAGAATAAGAAGAATAAGAATAATAAGAGAATAAGAAGAATAAGAAGAATAAGAAGAATAAGAAGAATAAGAAGAATATAGAAGAATAAGAAGAATAGGAAGAAGATGAAGAAAAGAAGAATAAGAATAAGAATAACAATAACAATAAGAAGAATAAGAAGAATATGAATAATAATAATAATAATATGAAGAATAAAAAATATGAATAATAAGAAGAATAATAAGAATAAGAAAAATAAAAAAATATTATGAATACGATCAATACTAAAAATAATAATAATATTAAGAATAATAAGAATAAAAAGAATAAGAAGAATAAGAAGAATAAGAAGAATTATAATAATACGAAGAATAGGAATAATTAGAATAATAAGAAGAATAAGAAGTATATAAAATAAGAAGAATAAGACGAAGTAAAATAATAATAAAAATAAGAAAATGAAGAAAAAATGAATACACAAAATTAGATGAATAAAAAAAAGAAAAAAAATGAGAATTAGAATAATAATAAGATTAAGTAGAATAAGAATAAAAAAAGAATATGAAGAATTATAAGAATACAAAGAATTAAATGAATTAGAAGAAAAAAAAGAATAATTAGAATAAGAAGTATAAGAAGAATAAAAAAATAAAAAGAATAAGAAGAATAAGAATAATAAGAAGATTAAGAAGAATAGTAAGAATAAGTAAAACAGAATAACAAGAAGAATAAGAAGAATAAGAAGAATAAAAAAGAATAAAAAGAAGTATAAGAATAAGAAAAATAAAAAGAATGAGAAGTATATGAAGAATAAGAAAAAATAATAAGAATAAGAAGAATAAGAAGAATAAGAAGAATAATAAGAAAAATAAGAATTAGAAGAAATAGAAGAAATAGAAGAATAAAAGAATATGAAGAATAATAAGAATAAGAATAAAAAGAAGAATAATAAAAATAAGAAGAATAAGAAGAATATGAAAAGTAAATTAAGAAAAATAAAAGAATATGAAAAATAAGAAGAAAATGAATAATAAAAAAAATAATATGAATAAGATCAATAATAAAAATAATAATAATTTATGAATAATAATAATAATAATAATTAGAATAATTAGAATAATATAAATAATAAGAATAATAATAATAGCAGTAGAATAAGAAGATTAAGTAGAATAAGAATAAAAAGAATAAAATATAGAAAAAAATACAAAGAATTAGTTGAATAAGAAGAAAAAGAAGATTTATAATAATAAGAATATTATGTAGAATAAGAATAATAGAAGAATTGAAGAATCATAGAATACAAAGAATTAGATGAATAGAAGAAAAAAAAGAATAATGAGAATAAGAAGAATATAAAGAATAAAAAGAATAAGAAGAATAGAAGATAAAGAAGAATAATAAGAATAAGAAGAATAATAAGAATAAGAAGAATAAAAGAATAAGAAGAATAACAAGAATATGAAGAATAAAATATTAAAAGAATAAGAAGAATAAGACGGTTAGTATAGAATAAAGAAGGATAAGTAGAATACGAAAAATATGAAGAATAAGAGAAGAATAAGAATAAGAAGAATATGAAGAATAAGAAGGTTAAGTAGAATAAGAAGAACAAGAAGAATAAAAAAAATAGAAGAATAAGAATAATAAGAATAATAGAATAATAAGAAGAATAACAAGAATAAGAAGAAAAAAAAGTACAAGAAGAATACAAAGAAAGTATGATTAAAAAGAATAATAAAAATAGAAGAAAAAGAAGAATAAGAAGAATAATAAGAATAGAGAATAAGAATAAGAAGAATAAGAAGAATAAGAATAAGAATAAGAGAAAAAAAAGAATAAATAAGAAGAAGAACAAGGAGAACAAGAAGAACACGAAGAACAGAAGAACAAGAAGAACAAGAAGAACAAGAAGAACAAGAAGAACAAGAAGAACCAGAAGAACAAGAAGAACAAGAAGAACAAGAAGAACAAGAAGAACAAGAAGAACAAGAAGAACAAGAAGAACAAGAAGAACAAGAAAAATAAGAAGAATAAGAAGAACAAGAAGAACAAGAAGAACAAGAAGAACAAAAAGAACAAGAAGAATAAGAATAATAATAAGAAAAAGAAGAATAGAAAGAATAAGAAGAAATTAAAGAATAAGAAGAATAAGAATAATAAGAAGAATAAAAAGAATAAGAATAAAAAGAAGAATAACAAGAATAACAAGAATAAGAAGAAAAATAAAATAAGAAGAATAAAAAGAATATGAAAAATAAGAAGAATAAGTAGAATAAGAATAATAAAAAATATTATGAATAAGATCAATAATAAAATAATAATCATATTATGAATAATTGAATAGAAAGAATAAAAAGAATTAGAATAATTATAATAATATTAAGAATAAGAGAATAATAAAATCAGAAGAATAAGAAGATTAAGCATAATAAGAATAAAAAAAAGAAAATATAGAATAAAAAGAATACAAATAATTATTTGAATAAGAAGAAAAAGAAGAATAATGAGAATAAGAATATTAAATAGAATAAGAATAAAAAGAAGAATATGAAGAATAAAAAGAATACAAAGAATTAGATGAATTAGAAGAAAAAGAAGAATAATGAGTATAAGAAGAATAATAAGAATAAGAAAAATAAAATAATAAAATGAATAAGAAGAATAAGATGGTTTGATAGAATAAGAACTATAAGAAGAATAAGAAAAATATGAAGAATATTAAGAATAAGAAGAATAAGAATAATAAGAAGAATATGAAGAATATGAAGAATAAGAAGAATATGAAGAATATAAAGAATAAGAAGAATAAAAGAATAAGAAGAATAAGAATAATAAGAAGAATAAGAATAATAAGAAGAATAAGAATAATAAGAAGAATTAGAAGAATAAGAAGAAAAAGAATAATTAGAAGAATTAGAAGAATAAGAAAAATAAGAAGAATAAGAAGAATAAGAAAAATAAGAAGAATTAGAAGAATAAGAAAAATAAAAAAATAAGAAGAATAAAAAGAAACAAAATAATATGTAGAATAAGAAAAATTACAAGAATAAGAAGATTAAAATAATAATAAAATAAGTAAAATAATATTAATAAGAAGAATAATAATAATTAGAAGATTATGTAGAATTAGAAGAATAAGAAGAATAAGAAATAACAAGATTAAGACGAATAATAAGAATATGAAATCTAAGAAGAATAATAAGAATAAGAAGAATAAGTAGAATAAGAAAAATAATAAGAATAAAAAGAATATGAAGAATAAGAAGAAATACAAAATAAGACGAAATAAAAAGTGGCATTCGTAGAGAGGGAAATCTCCATTGTTGAAGATTGCAAGCTTTGGCTATGGATAAAATCTTTAAACTATATTATAAATAATCCTTCTCTTTGGTTCTTAATGAAATCAGACTCTTTTGTTTGGAATTTGATGTGAAGGAGGGTGCCGGCTATTTACTTCCCGAAGGAAGACATGGAGAAGCTTATTGCTTCATTTAAATATACACTAATCGGCAAGTTTTCACATGGCTACCCTGAGTTTACAGACATATATGCATTCATTGAAGCTTTGAAGCTTTGGGACTCAGTTAGACTCACGTGGTATTATGCAAAATACATTATGCTTCAAATTAAGGAGGAAGAAGACTTATTCCGACTATGGCTTCGTGAACAGTGGAGTATTTCAGGGTTGCCAATAAGATTATTCAAATGGTCACCCAAATTCACACCAAAGGAGGAATCCGTGCAAGCCATTGTATGGTTTTCTCTCTTGCAACTCCCATTTCATCTATTCATTATGCATGTTCTATACTCTATTGCACGGTGTATGGGCAAGCCATGGTTAATGTACGAAGCTACGACCTGTATGACCAGAAAAGCTACGTCCTATATTGAAATTTAATGTATGCTCTTCTATTCCTAAAAGCATATGGGTGGACAATGATCACAGACATGGCTTCTAGCAGGCCATTGTCCTAGAATACATGCCTAAATATTATTCTAACTATAAAAAAATGGGTCATATAAAATTGGAATGCATCACAAAGGTAAGGAGAAGGTCATTAGACATAATAGAAAAGAGAGAGGGAGAAGGTCTGGCTGAAGTTGGTTCATTTGGTGGAGAGTTTGACTAGTAAAGGAGAAAGGGTAGTTGAAGTAGTGGGAGAGAGGGTTGAGGAAGTAAATGTAGGGAATAAGGAGATGAAATGAGGAGGGGGAGAATAAATGTGAATAATAGTGGGTAGTAGGGGGAAGGTCAGTTAGAAGGGGGTAGAAAGAGAGGAGAGTGAAGGGGGGATAGAGGAAGAGCGAGATGGGGAAAAATAGGGGGGGAGAGAAGATTAGAGATTAAAAAAATGATTATAGCAAGGGGCTAGAGCAGCTGAAGAGGTAGGAATAGAGTGGAGGAAGGAGATAAAGGGGTTTGGGGCAAAAGATAGGAGAGAGGAAAGGAGAAGGGAAACATAGCTGGAAAAAGAAATAGCAAGATTTAATGGGGAAGATGATGACCTTTTATCAGAAGGAGAGACTGAGGGAAAAAGCTAATTTATCATTGGCATGCATGAGGAGATGCATATTCTGGAATATGCACTGGCACAAGATGATTCAAGGTTGTGTAAATAGGATTAGCAAGAATGGATTCCGAATAACAGAGAGAGTGTAATGGAAAAAAATAAGATTTATGAGTCTACAGCTAAACAAGCTGAACATAAAAAGAAACAACAAACAGCCACAACCTAATGCAAATAAATCTTCAAGAAATAGAAAAATATACTTAAACATGACCTATGAAACAAGATGTATAACTAGAGCTCAAGCTAGACCTAGTAATGTATAATAGTCTATATTGGAATATAAGACGAGTAGGAAGCTCTCCATCAATAAATTGAATTAAAAAATTAATTAAAATACACAATATTAAAATTGTGATAATAGCTGAACCCATGGTTAATAATGACTCATTAGAGAAGTATAAAAAGAAAATAGGTTGGATAAGGCATTCTCTAATAATAATGGCATGTTATGGTTGCTATGGAAAAATACAATTGATATTGAAATAATTTCAGAGGCAGAGCAGATTATTAGTTTTAAACCAGGAAAAAATTCAGAACCAATTATTTCGGTTGTATATGCCAGCAATGCGAAAGATAAAGGGAAAGAATTGTGGAGTGAAATGAAAGAGATAGATGCCAGGAAATCTCTATAAATTATAGAAGGGGATTTCAATGTGGTAAGGAATGTTAAAGAGAAAATAGGAAGGTCGCCTGACTCGATAGCTATAGCCCAGTTTAATGAGTCAATAGAAAACACAAATATAATGGAAGCTGATTATTTGGGACCTAGTTTTACATGGTGTAATACCTTAAAAAAGTGGGGTGATTTGGTCTAGACTAGATCATATTTGTATAATACCAAATGGATAGATTATTGTGGAGGGGTGAGCATTATGCACTTAAGTAAAACATGCTCAGATCACAGCTCTCTCCTCCTTAAATTCAAAAATAGAGATAGGAACCACAAGATCTTTAAATATCAGAACATTTGGGGAATGCATAAAGACTTCGAGAGAATAGTAAGGATCTCATGGAAAATACCAAAGACCTGGAATGCCATGCAGGTTCTAGCCTTAAAATTACGTAGATTAAGACTAGCACTTAGTCTATGGAATAAAAAGAGATTTGGGAGTATTAACAAGAATATTCAAGATGCTAAATTAAATTCAGCCCATCAGAAATATAATATGAGGAAACTCAAGATGAATCCTCAAGAAGTAAAATGAACAATGCAAAAGCTAAACTAAAATTAATGTTATATATGGAAGAAGTATATTGGAAACAAAGGGCTAAAATAAAGTGCCTAAAAGAAGGGGATAGAAATACTAAGTTCTTTAATGTAGCCACAAAAATAGTAGCCCAAAAACAAGAAATAAAAGGCATAAAAAAGACAATGGCAAATGGGTAGAAGAGAAGGGGGTAATTAAAAATGTAGTGGAAGACTATTTAAAAAGTCACCTTTGTGGCTATAGTCAACAGAGAAATGATACTTTAATAAAACTCATTGAGAGAAGAGTAGCAAGAGATGATAACAAAGCTCTGGAAGAGATTCTTCGAGAGGAAGAGTTAAGGGCAGCGGTCTTTAGTGGAAATAAAGATAATGCAACAGGACCTGATGGGTAGAATAATGGATTTTATCAACATGCCTAGAATATCATAAAAGAAGACTTGGCAACCACCATTGCCTGGATCTTTTCAGGCATAGAAATTACAAAAGCATGGGCTAGCTCATACATTATCTTGAATCCCAAGAAGGACAACCCACAAAAAAGTGAGGATTATAGACCTATAAGTCTATGTAATTCAATTTATAAAATCCTTGCAAAAGTCCTTCAAAATAGACTTAATAGGATTATACCCTCCATTATATCGGCTAAACAAGTAGGATTTGTGAAAAATAGATTAATGATGGAAAATATTAATTTAACCTTAGAATTGATGAAGGAAATAGGTGCTAAAGTTAAGGGACATATTGTGATTATGAAGCTAGACTTTTCTAAAGCATTTAACAAAGTAGAATGAGACATCTTATGCTATACAATGAAATAAATGGGATTTTTGGAGTTTTGGATAGACCTAACGTATAGATGCATCTCTAGTGTTTGGGTTAAAATCTTGATTAACTGTGAGGCAGGTGGAGAATTCAAGCCAGTTAGAGGGCTTAGACAGGGGGACCCACTATTCCCTGTATTGTTTAATATATATATAGAAATACTAATCATAAATCTGAAGGAGAGGATGGAGGGCAAGATTCTTAGCTTTATACATCCTAGATAGACGCTTAATATGAGCTGCTTGGCATATGTAGACGATGTGATTATATTTATAAATGCTAGCAGCACATCATTTAGAAATATGATTAGTCTTTTTGATACACTGGAGGAAGAAATGGGTCAATAGCTAAATAAAAATAAATGTCAATTTGTTATAACAAATAAAGCCCCTTAAAAGACAGCTCAAAGGATTAAAAGAATTACAGGCTTTGAACAGAAAAAAGAGGTGCTAATGTATTTGGGATGCTCAATTTATAAAGGAAGATTGAAGGAAGAATATTTAGCATTTATAATGAATAAATTAAGAGGAAAGATAGAAGGAAGGAGGATATGCTGAGTATGTCAGGGTGAATTATATTAATCAAACATGTTTTACAAGGCTTAATAGCCCATATTCTAATGACTTTATAGCCTCCGGAGAAGGTTTTAAGAAATTTAGAGAGAGAGATGGCTAACTTCATATGGGGAAAAAATCAGGAAAAAATAAGTCACATTGGAAAAAATAAGTCACATTGGAAAAAATGGGAAGATTTATGTTGTCCAAAGGAAGAGGCGAGCCTAGGCCTAAACAAGCTTAATGATATGGCAAAAGCTTAGGCATGCAAGAATTGGTGTAGGCTTATACAAATGATAGTCTATGGGCGAGATACAATAAAGCATGATACGGGGTAGGTAACAATGCATTCAAGAAATCCAAAAAACATCTAAAAGCTAGAAAATGATGTTTAAACAAAAAAAAATTAGTGGAAAACAATGCACTTTTAATTAACAATCAATGGAGATGGATTTGAACTCATAAGGGGAGGTTCACACTTAAAAGTGCAAAATTAATAGTAAGAAAAGAAAAAAGCCCTCAAGAAATCTTTAAAGAAGCATAGGTGAAAGAGATTCCACAAAAAATCAACGTATTTATGTGGAAGCTTCTATCTAATGCCATTCCAGTAGATATTAATATTCAAAGGAAATGAGTTAAAATAGCCTCTAGGTTTGAATGTTGTTTTGCTAGCTCCGAAAGCACAAATCACTTGTTCTCAACTGAAAAGATAGCGGTGGAAGTCTAGGGCTGTCTAGAAACGGATATAAAAATAAGTAATAAGACAGAGTGTCTCGGGGATAGATTAATGAGATGGAGGGTAAAACAAACAAAGAATAAAATATGTAATTGGCTAAGAAATCATATCCCACTTATTATAGTCTGGTGTTTATGAAAAGCCAAAAATAAAAGTAGGTTTGAGAGTATTAAAATGAATACTAATCATATAATTGAGGAAATTAAAAAAGAATGCTCATAGATTTTAGTAGGGATCCCTTTAAGACTCAAAAGCACTGAAATGGAAGACGGAAAAAGAAAGGTATGGGGTCTTCATGCAATTAAAGCAAAACTACATGCGATAAGGATGGCCAGCTAGAACAAGCCTCCACGAGGAAGGATTGCTCTAATCACGGATGAGAGCTTTAATATAGATATGGGTAAGGTAGGAGAAGGTGGAGTGATAAGGAATGAGCAAGGGAAATATTAAGAGCATTCACAATGAAAAAAATAAGCATTTTTAGCACTTCATGCTGAAATATTAGCCTTGCTTAAGGCCTACAAATATGTAAAAAATATTCACTAACAAATACTTGAGCGCATGTAGATTCCAGCTTACTGGTGGATCTTGCTACAAGCAAATTAGAGATGTGGAAGTATGATGGGTATATTGGTATAATTAAAAGCCTTTTAATAGAGCTAAAAGGAAAAATAGTACATACGTTTAGGGAAGCAAATCCTCTTGCAAACAAATTAGCCGTGGAAGGCATAGAGAAAAGTTTACAAGTGTTTGAAAGGGAGAATATATCGGATAAATACAAAAGAATGATCACACTAGATAGAATCATTTTCCTTAACTTAGAATTCAAAAACATTAAGAGGCATAAAAGAAAAGAGGGGATTAGGAAGATATATATTGTTTTTTGATTTTTTTTACAGGTATTTATAAGCAAGCTCCAAAGATATGGATCAAAAACAAAAGCTCATATAGCAAAAGAAAAAATAATTGCACAGAAATAATATGACTTTTGGAACTAAACTGTATGCTTATAAGTAGTAAATATTAGATACATAAATTAACAAGAGAAAGTAGGAAAGCCCCCTAAAACTTAAGAGTTCCCTGGACCTAAGGGGAGACTACAAAAAATTTAACTAGCATAGGCTGGGGTTATTAAACTGCTATTTTATATTTGCATTTTTGCTTAATTAGTTCTAATAGAGAAATTGAACATCTGCTACAAATGAGGAGCAGGGAAAGTAGCTTGAAGCTTCAATGGCTGAAAGAAGGAGGTAGAGTAAGAATCAAAGAGGAGAACATCATACAACCTTAAGGCATATAATTTAAAACTTGTTTGTGGCATGGTTGTTGTTGTGTAGGTGAGTGTATAATGGATCAATAGAAGCAGCATTACAGTTGATTCTACTTGCACTTTTATTTGGTGGATTGGTTTGTTTTTTATAGATTTAAGCTAAATGATTTTATTAAAGTAGTTAACTTTAATAAAAATTTAAAGATGATTCTGTTTTATTAAGGCAGGAGGATCATCTTAGACCTTTTATATTAAAGCAGCTAGCTTTTCATTTTTAAGCTTTATTACACTTGATTATGCTTGCACTATATTTCTATTTTAATGGTTTGATTGGTGGATTAACTTTACATATTGAAGTTAAATTATAGTTGTTTGTAAGGACAAATATCATTCAGAATAGTTCTAAAGAAGAAAATAGGGGCCTAAAACAGAAGGCCTGCTGCAATAGGCTGCTTACACTACAGTTTTATGTTGATAGAAAGGCCTGCTATTTAGCAGGAGGCTGTGCTTGTAGGTTTGTTGGAATGCAAGGTTTGCAGTTGACAAAGAAAATATGGGTCAGCAACATGGAAAAAGTAAGATAAAGCTAAGGGAACACAAAGCTGAGCTAGAACCTGACAAGTATGTAGAGAGGCTGCCAAAATTAAGAATCAAGTTAGTGTAGTAGTAGAAAGGCTGGGAGAAAAGCTAGATGTAGCTATGAAAGAAATAAGGAAAGCATATGTAGATTTGCAAAAATATAATAGGCATGTAAAAGGCTTAAACGCAAAATCAAGGAGAATAGAAAGTCTCAAATTGGTAGGTAGAAAGAAAGCTCGAAAAGATCTAAATCATGCTATATTTCATGGAAATTTAATCAAGGAGAGCATCAAAGCTGGATCACCATACTTTTCTTATAGTTTTATACAAAATTAGGCTGTAATTTTAATTTTTTTTAAATTTTGCTAAGGGTGTAAAGGGGCAAAGGATAGTATCTTAAATTGTAACAATGGTATTTGTCCGCCAAAAGAGAGGGCTTTTATAATTAATAAAACAAACCTTAAAAAAGAAGAATAAGCAGAATAAAAAAAATAAGAAAAATAAAAAAGAATAAGAAGAATAAGAAAAATAAGAAGAATAAGAAGAATAAGAAAAATAAGAAGAATAAGAAGAATAAGAAGAGTACGAAGATTATGAAGAATAAAGAAGAAATAGAAGAATAAGAAGAATAAAAATAAAATAAAAAGAATAAGAAGAATAATAAAAATAGGAATAATAAGAATAAAAAAAAGAATAAGAAAAAAAGAAAAATAAGAAGAGTAAGTAGAATAAGAAAAAAAAGAATAAGATGAATAAGAAGAATAAGTAGAATAAGAAAAAAAAAGAATAAGATGAATAAGAAGAATAAGAAAAAAAAAGAAGAATAAGAAAAATAAGAAGAAAAAAAAAAGAATAAGAAGAATAAGAAGAATAAAAAGAATAAGAAGAATAAGAAGAATAAAAAGAATAAGAAGAATAAGAAGATAGAGAAGAATAAGAATAATTATAATAATAAAAAAATGAAAAATAAGAAGAAAAATTACATAAGAAGAATAAAAAGAATTAGAAGAATAAGAAGAATAAGAAGAATATAAAGATTAAGAAAATAAGTAGAATAATAAGAATAAGAATAATAAGAAGAATAATAAGAATTAGAAGAATTAGAAGAATAAGAAGAATAAGAAGAATAAGAAGAATAAGAAGAATAATAAGAAAAAGAAATATAAACAGAATAAGAAGAATAAAAAGAATAAGATGAATAAGAAGAATATGAAAATTAAGAAAATAATTAGAATAATAAGAATAAGAAGAATAAGAAATATAAGAAGAATAAGAAGAATAAAAGAATATAAATAATAAGAAGAATAAAAATATAAGATGATATGAAAAATAAAAAGAATAAGAAGAATAATAAGAATAATAAGAATAAAAAGAATAAGAAAAAAAAGAAGAATAAGAATAATAAGAAAAAAAAGAAGAATCAGAAGAATATGTAGTATAAAAAAGAATAAAAAGAATAAAAGAGAAGAAAAAGAACAATAAAAATAAAAAAAATAAGAAGAATAAAAAGAATAAAAAAATAAAAAGAATAAGAAAATAAGAAGAATAAGAAGAATAAAAAGAATAAGAAGAATAATAATAATAATAAAATAAAAAAAAATAAAAAAAATAAGAAGAATAAGAAGAATAAAAATGATAAGAATAAAAAGAATAAGAAGAATAAGTAGAATAAAAAGAATAAGAAGATAAGACAATATGTAGAATAATATGAATATGAACAATAAGTATAATAAGAAGAATAAGAAAAATAAGAAGAATAAGAAAAATAAGAAGAATAAGAAAAATAAGAAGAATAAGAAGAATACGAACACAAAAAATAAGAATAAAAAGAAGAATATGGTGAATAAGAATAATAAGAATAATAAGAAGAATAAGAAGAATATAAAAAATAATAATAAAAGAATAATAAGAATAAAAAGATTAAAAAGAATAAGAACAATAAGAACCATAAGATTAATAAAAAGAATAAGAAGAATAATAAGAATAAGAAGAAGAATAATAATAATAAAATTATTAAAAATAAGAAAAAATTAAAGAATAAGAAGAATAAAAAGAATAAAAAGAATGAGAGAATAAAAAGAAGAATAAAAAGAATAAGAATAATAAGATGAATAAGATGAAAAAAAATAATACAAATAATAAGAAGAAAAAGAAAAAAAAGAAAAAAAAAGAAAAAAAAGAAGAATAAGTAGAATAAGAAGAATAAAAAATTAAAATGAATAAGAAGAATACGAAGAATAAAAATAATAAGAAAAATAAGAAGAATAAGAAGAATAAGAAGAATAATAAGAATGAGAAGAATAATAAGATTAAGAAGAATAAGAAGAATAAGATAAAAAGAAGAATAAGAATAATAAGAAGAATAAAAGTAATAAGAAGAAAAATAATAATAAAAAGAATAAGATGAATAACAAGAATATTAAGAATATGGAGTAAAAGAAGAATAATAAGAATAAAAACAATATGAAGAATAAGAAGAAAAGAAAAAATAAAAAGAATAAAAAGAATAAAAATAATAAAAAGAATATAAAGAATAAAAAGATTAAGAAGAATAAGTAGAAGAAAAAAATAAGAAGAATAAGAAGAAAAAAAGAATAAAATGAATAAAAAGAAAAAAAAGAATATGATGAATAAGAAGAATATGATGAATAAGAAGAATACGATGAATAATAAGAATAAGAATAATAATATGAATAAGAAGAATGACATGAATAAGATGAATAAAAAAATAATTGGTATAATATAAATTATTAGAATAAGAAGTATAAAAATCATAAAAAATAACCAGAAAAATATGAAGAATAATAAAATAAGAAGAATAAGAACAATAAGTAGAAAAGAAGAAAAAAAATAATTAGAAGAATAAAAAGAATAGAAAGCAACAAAAGAATAACTAGAATAAAGTGAAAGAGAAGGCGAAGAAGAAAAAAAGGATAAGAAGAATAAGAATAAAAAGAAGAATAAAAAGAATAAGTAGAATAAAAAAAAGAAGTATTAGAAGAATAAGAAGAATATAAAGAATAAGAAGAAAAAGAAAAAAAAGAAGAATGTGTAAAATAATTATAATAAGAAAAGAAGAATAAAAAAAATAAAATGAATAAGAAGAATAAGAAAAAAATTGAATAAGAAGATAAGAAAAATAAAGAGAATAAGAAGAAGAATAATTAATTATTAATAATTATAAGAATAATAAAAAGAATAAGAAGAATAAGTAAAAAAGAAGAATAAAAAGAATAAAAAGAATAAGAAGAATAATGAGGATAATAAGGATAAGAACAATAAAAGAACATGAAGAATAAGAAGAATAATTAAGAAAAAAAGAAAAAGATGAATATTAAGAATAAAAAGAATAATAAAAATAAGAAGAATATAAAGAATAAGAAAAATAATAAGAATAAGAAGAATAAGAATAAAAAGAATAATAAGAAAAAGATGAATAAGAAGAATAAAATTAATACAAAGAATTATAATAAAAGAAGATGAAGAATAATAAGAAAAATTAGAAGAATAAAGGGAATGAATAGTCAATAATAAGAAGAAGAATAAGAAGTATAAGTAAAATAAGTAAAAAAATAAAAATATACCGAATAAGAAGAGTAAAAACAATAAGAAGAATAAAAAGAATTAAAAAATTAAAATATAAGAAGAATAAGAAGAATAAGAAGAATGAGAATACTAAGAAGAATAAGAAGAATAATAAGAATAAAAATAATAAGAAGAATAAGAAGAATAAGAAGAATTAGAAGAATAAGAAGAATAATGAGAATAAGAATAAAAACAAGTACTAAAAGAATAAAAAGAATAATAATAATAATAAGAATAATGAGAATAAGAAGAAAAATAAGTACTAAAAGAATAAGAAGAATAAGAATAATAAGAAGTAAATTAATAATAAAAAGATTATGAAGAATAAGAAGAATAATATGCAACAGAGTAAAGTGGCTTAAGGAAGTGGATAGAAACACTAAGTTTTTTAATGCAGTTGTGCAATTAAAAAATCAATGTCAAAAAATAAAAGGTATCAAAAATGATATGGGCAAGTGGATAGACTAGGAAAGAGAACTTTAAAAAGTTTTGGAAGATTATTTTAAAAGACATCTCTGTAATCACAGCTAACAAAGAAATGACTCCTTAATTCGACAAATAGACAAGAGTAACTAAAGAACAAAATAAACTACTAGATGAGTCCCCTGGTGAGGAGGAGATAATATATGTAGTCTTTAGTGGAAATAAAGATAGTGCAGTGGGTCTAGATGGATGGAATAATGGTTTATACTAGCAAACCTATAATATAATAAATTAAGAACCGACGACCACAATTGCTTGTGTTTTTGTAGGAGAAGAAATCACAAAATCATGAGCTAGCCCATATATTGTACTGATACCCAAGAAAGATAATCCATAAATAATTAAAGATTATAGACCTATAAGTCTATGTAATTTGGTGTATAAAATTTTAACAAAAGTATCACAGAATAGACTAAATAGGGTAATTTCCTCCATTATTTCGATAGAACAAGCATGATTCGTTAAAAATAATTTAATGATGGAAAATATTAATTTAACTGTAGAATTGATGAAAGAAATAGGCACCAAAGTTAGGGACCATAATGTGGTTATGAAATTAGATTTATCTAAAATATTTGATAGAGTTGAATGAGACATTTTATGCTACACGATAAGAAAAATGAGATTTCCAGAATTCTATATAGATCTAATGTATAGATGCATCTCTAGCGCATGTGTTAAAATTCTAATTAATGGGGAGGCATGTTGTGAATTCAAGCCAGTTAGGGGACTTAGATAGAGAAATTCTTTATCTCCATTATTATTTAATATATATATATAATTGTTAATAACAAGTTTAAAAGGAAAAATTAAGGAGGGTAATATTACTAGCTTTAAACAACATAGACATACTCCGAATGTAAGCTGCCTAGGTTATGCGGATGATTTAATTATCTTTATAAATACCGAGAGCAAATCGATGAAGAATATGATGAAGCTATTTGACACAGTAGATGAAGAAATGGGACAACAACTTAATAAAAATAAATGCTAATTTGTGGTTTCAAGGAAAACACCTGAAAGGACAATTAAAAGAGTAAAACGAATTATAGGCTTTGAGTAGAGTACAGGGGTGTTAATGTAGTTGAGTTGTCCTATAAACTAGGGTAGACTGAAAGAAGAATATCTAACATTTTTAATGAATAAATTAAGAGGTAAAATAATGGGATGGAAGGAGAATATGTTAAGTATGGCGGGATGAATCACATTAATTAAACATGTCCTACAAGGGACTATAGCACACATCTTAATGTCCTTACTACCACCAAAGAAGATCTTGAACAGCTTAGAAAAGGAAATGGCTAACTTTCTATGGGTAAAAATCAGAAAAAAATAAGCTATAATGGAAAAAATGAGAAGATATATGTTGTTTAAAGAAGGAAGCGGGTCTAGGCTTGAATAAATTAAATGATTTGGCCAAGGCCTGGGCATGTAAGTACTAGTGGATGCTCAAGTAGAATGATAGACTGTAGGCAGGTTATATGAAAGCTAGATATAGGTCAGGAAATAAAACATGTAAGAATCTTAAAAAAGCATCTAGAAATTGGAACATGATGCTTAAATAAAAAGAATTAGTTGAAAGTAATGCATGCCTAATCAATAATATATGGAGATGAACTCTAAATCCACAAGGGAAGTTCATACTTAAAAGTGCAAAAATTTTAGTAAGAAAAGAAAAAATTAGTCAAGAAGTTTTTAAGGGAGTTTGGCTGAAAGAGATCCCACAAAAAAATGAATTTATTCATGTGGATGCTCTTATCGAATGTTATTCCCGTGGACTCGAATATTAAGTTGAAGGAAGTAAAATTAGTTTCATGTGTGAATGTTGTTTTTCTAACATAGAAAGCATAAACTATTTATTTTTAACAGGGAAAATAGCGGTGAAAGTCTGGAATTATCTGGGGATAGATGTACAAGTAAGCAACAAGTTAGAAGATATCAAGGAAAGACTAATGAGAAGGAAGATAAGTTTTGCAAAGAATAAAGTATGTAATTGGCTAAGGGGTTACATTCTACACATCACAGTTTGGAATCTGTGGAAATTCAGGAATAGAAGTAGGTTTGAGAATATTAAAATACATGCTAAGCATATAATAGAAGAAATTAAAAAACATTATTCATGGGTATCAGTAGGATTCCCACTAAAACTTAGAAACATGGAAATGAAAGCCGAGAAAAGAAGGATATAAGGATTACATGCAAAAAGAAAAAAATCCATGAGATTAGAATGGTGTGTTGGGAAAAACCTTCATGGGGAAGGCTTGCTTTAATCACAGATGGTAATTTTAATAGGGACATGAGAGAGGCAGGGTGAGAGGGGTGATAAGAAATGAGCATGGTAAAGTTATAAAAGCTTATACAATGAAAGAAAAAGCATCATCAGCCATGCATGCAGAGATTTTAGCCTTACATAAAGGCCATAAAATATGCAAAGGAAACTCTTATATTAACTTATGAGTACAGGTGGATTCTAGTATACTGGTGAATCTAGTTATGAATAAGATAGAAATGTGGCAGTATGAAGAATAGATAGAGACAATTAAGACTCTTTTAACCGACATAAAAGGGAAAATTAAGCATATATATAGGGAAGCTAATGTTGTAAATATAACTTAGCCAATGAGGGCTTTAAGAAGGGATTACAAGAATATGAGGGAGATGATATAATGAAGAAATATAAAGGCTTAATCATATTAGATAAAATAGAATTTCCGTATATTAAAATTCAAAAGCAGTAACTAATCTTTTATCTCCACGGTCCTGTGGGTTAATTATAAATATAGATTGCTCTGCTTTGGTTTTTAGGTATATAGGTATAAGTCAAGATGAAAGGATATGGAAATGGCCTATGGCAGATGGTCTACAATATTAAGCAGTGCATGAAACTATTCTTAATGTATTTTAAAGTCCAGGGACTACAAAGTAATATAAGGCAGAGAATGAGACTGCCAAAATAAAGTAACACCATCAACTAGAAGGCAATTAAATTATATATACCTACTTTCTATGTTTTGACTTGTGGTGCAGGGGAGAAAGTCATATGTATACATGAGGCAAAGAAGGTTAAGCCAAAATGAAGGCAATCAAATTTTATTAAATTCATGAAGATAGATAAAGCTACAACTAGAAAAGTAGTTATAAATGCATGCTTTGCTTATTTTATGTTTAAGGGTGTAAAATGGGTTAAGAGCTGCAACAGAGGCATTATATATTTAGTTAAGCTGATTTAAGTGCAGGGGAATGAGTCAGAGAGGTTCTTAAGCATTAAAACAGTTTACAAGGGTAGTTAATGGATTTGCTGCTAGTAATAGAAGGCAGAGGTAAGATGCATAGATAATAGAAGGCAGAGGAGGAAAGGAAAAATGAACAAATAGTAGAGAGGCTGCCAAAATTATAATCAAAAGCAGGATGACAACGTGGTTGTAGATGGAAAGGGGCCAACAAAAAGTATAAGGGATAGAGCAATAAAAGATAAACATGTCAAGCTTCAAGTAAAGCAACACAATGTACAGAATCAAAGTGAAGAGATACATTAAGAGATAGGACAAAAACAATCACTTCAAGCAAAATGTGTAATGTTTTATTTATATTATTCAAGGGTGTAAATGGGGAAAAGGGTAGTTCAATATTGTAAAAATGGTATTCCTCCGCCAAAAGAAATAATTTTGTATTTATAAAACAAACATTCCAAAAAAAAAGAAGAATAAAAAAAAGAAATAATAGTACAATAAGAATAATAAGATAAATATTAAGAATAAGAATATTGAGTATAATAAGAAGAATAAAAGAAAAAGAAGAATAAGAAGAATAAGAAGAATAAAAAGAATAAGAAGAATAAGAATAAAAAGAAGAATAAGAAAAATAAGAAGAATAAGAAGAATAAGAAGAATGAGAAGAATGAGAAGAATGAGAAGAAATAGAAGAATACGTTGAATAAGAAGAATACGTTGAATAAGAAGAATAAGAAAAAATTCAAGTTTTGCGCTCATGTTTTTCTCTCAAGTTCTAGAGAGAGAAACAACAATTTTCATTAAAGAAGAAGCCGATTTCATGCTAAATTGGAGCAAGTTGATCTATTAAGTGATAAGAAGTCATTTTCTCATCAAATCAAAAAGACCGCGCCTCACTATTCTGATTTTTTCGGAAATTTACGGGGAAAAAAAAGGAGAACCCTCGATAGAGTTCTCCCCCTCCGATATCGCCATGCTTGATGAAGCTCACAAATACACTGTAGTGGGAAAACTTTTCCATGGACGACCTCGCATTGAAGATATCAGGGCATTCTTCGCATCACTAAAGCTTAAAGGTCTATCAAAAACTGGTGTCTTGGATGCTAAACATATTCTCATTCAACTGTCCACAAAGGAGGACTTCCAAAAAGTTTGGCGAAAGGCAGTATGGTATATTTTGGGCTATCCTATGAGAGCCTTCAGATGGATGCCTTCCTTCACAACCAAACAGGAGTCGCCATTACACCTAGTTTGGTTTCTCCTCCCTATGCTGCCTATTCACTTCTTTGATAAGCTCTCCCTCTGTCATATTGCTAGTGCAGTTGGCACCCCTCTTCTCCTTGATGGTGCCACTGCCATGTTATCTCGACCAAGTGTAGCTCGGCTCTACATAGAAGTGAACCTACTGCAGCACATCCCTCACCGTATATGGATTGGCAGTAAAAATGGGGATGGTTTCTGGCAATAATTGATTCCAGAAAACCTCCCAAGCTACTGCTCCTACTGTAATAAACTGGGGCATTCATGTGAACATTGTTTGGTTAAAAATTTACAGAAGACAAACAGTGGAATGGTCCTAGAACAGAAACAAGAAATGAGAGGAAAGAATATAAAATTAAACCCCCCCCCAAAATAGTGAACAGAACTGCAATTGAGTTGTTACAGGAATGGAAATAGTGGAATATGTCCCCACTAGGAAAGAAGATTCTGAAGGGGCTAGAAAAACAAATAACTTAGAGGGAAATGCTAAAAACCATGAACTAATCCTAAAAATAGTTGAAATAAATAAAAGATTTAGGAAAGGTAGATTCGAACCCAGAAAAAAGAGTGCATGGAGAAGGAAAGGGGCAGAGGAGTTAGGTAATAACTCAAATGAGGATTTAGAGGTTAGAAGCAATTTCATTTTAAATAAAAATGATGAAGAATCTGATTTTATAAAAGCCACTAAAGATGATTTAGAAATTGATAATTTTACAAATATAATGGGAGATAGAGATTGGGCCATGGAGGAAATAAAACTCATGGCATTACAGCTAGGCATGGAATGGAAAAATGAAAAATTAGGAGGTTTTAGTTCGATTAAAAATCTAGAAACAGGAAAAAAATACTTAGATAAAACATATGAATCAAAATGCACTACAAGAGCTCAGGATAAATCCACATCTAATGTTTAGATTTCTCTACTGGAATGTGAGGGGTATCACAAACCTCTCCTCAATAAAAGAGTTAAAAAATTGATTCAATTATATAAAACTCCAATTATTATACTTGCCGAACACATTGTAAATAAGGATAAACTAGAATACTACAAAAAGCTATTAGGGTTTGATTACTCTTTCTCTAATAAAAATAACAAAATCTGGATTTTCTGGAAAAGCTTATTTAATTTAATTATTTTAGAAGATACGAATCAAATTATTAACTTTTCTTTAGATAATGCCCAAGAGGAAATCATTTCAGTAATTTATGCCAAATACACTAAAGAAGGTAGAAAGGAGCTTTGGAATGATATTCTTAAACTGCTAAAATAAATAAACCATGGATAATAGGAGATTTCAATATTATAAGAAAAGCTAGCGAGAAAAAAGGGGCAACTCCCCCAATAAAAAGCAATCGCTCACTTTAATGATACGATATTAGAGGCTAGTTTGATGGAAGCTAGCTTTTCAGGCCCCCAATACACTTGGTGCAATAACTAGAAAGTTAAAGGCACCATATGGGCAAGACTAGATAGATTTCTACATAATGTCAAATGGCTAGAAGCTTATGGCTCCACAGCCGTCAGACATTTAAATAGAACCTATTCTGACCACAATCCACTATAAATATCCATAGAAAAAAATAAAATAAAGAATAAGTCGTTTAAATTTCAGAATGTATAGTCCTTACATCATGCTTTCATCAATACAGTTAAAAATTCATGGACGCAAAAAATAACAGGTAACCCAGTTCAAATATGGAATAATAAATTAGAAAGGATAAAAAAACACTTAATAATATGGAATAGAAACTCCTTCAGTAATATTAACAAAAATATTATAGAAGTAGAAAAGAAAGTTGAAAAAAAAAGAGTTAGAATATGAAACACTTCAAATTCAGATAGTAGAAAGGAATTAAATAAAACACAGGCTGAGCTAAAATTAAATTTGCTAATGGAGGAAGTATTCTGGAAACAAAAATCTAAAATAAATGGATTAAAGAAGGAGATAAAAATAACCTAAACAAGATTCAAAATCAAGACTCAATAACAAAGAATAAAAGGTATAAAAATAACCTAAACAAATGGGTAGACACTAACTTAGAAATTAAAAACCACCTTGACGAATATTTTGAAAACTAATTTAGAGGAATTACAAATTTGAATGGAGATTATCTCCTAAATAAGATAGATCATAAATTACCAACGAAGAAAATGATGCATTTACCAATTTCGGATGAAGAAGAACTGAAGTTTATTGTTTTTAGCATGGGCAAAAATAGTGCCCCGGGTCCTGATGGGTGGAACAATGAGTTCTATCAAAACTGTTGGTCAATCATAAAAAATGACCTCCTAGGGGCTATACATTGGATATTCTATGGAGCAGAAATAGGCAAGAAATGGAGCGGTTCGTACTGGTTCTTATTCCTAAAATGGAAAACCCCCATAAAGCTGAAGACTTTAGACCTATCAGCCTGTGTAACTCCATATATAAAATCTTGACCAAGCTACTTCAAAATAGATTAGCTGTAGTATTGCCACAAATTATTTCTAAAGAACAATCAGGATTTATGAAAATAGATTACTAATGAAAAATATTTGTTTAGCTAAAGAAATGATCAGAGAAATATAATCCAAATCTAGAGGTCATAATGTATTGCTAAAACTAGATCTCTCAAAAGCTTTTAATAGAATTGAATGGAAAATTTTATGTTTTGTCATGAGAAAGATGGGTTTTCTGAAACCTGGACTGACTTGATTTATAGATGCATATCAAGTCCTTGGATTAAAATTCTTGTCAATGGAGAACTAGGAAAAGATATCAAGCCGATGAGAGGATTAAGGCAGGGTGATCCCCTTTCTCCTCCCTCTTTAATTTCTACCTAGAGCTCCTCATTGTTAATGTCAAAAATAAAATTATCTCAGGAAGTATAGGTCGGTTTAGTCAGCCTATTATACTTCTTAGTGGGATGCTTGGCTTATGCTGATGATGTGATCATTTCACAAATGGAAGCTCTGGATCCCTACATAACCTCATGGAGTTGTTAAAAGTCTTAGAAGAAGAAATGGGACAGAAAATTAATAACAAAAAGTGCCAATTCATGATTGCCAAAAAAGCCCCAATAAGTCTAGGTCATATAATTAACAAAATAACAGGTTTCACACAGATAAAAGGTGAACTTCAATATCTTGGATGCCCAATATACAAAGGAAAACTAAATCAATATACCTAGATTCCTACTTGAAAAAATTAAAAATAAAATTGATGGCTGGAAAGTGGACACACTTACCATGAGTGGTAGAATTGCTCTGATCACCCATGTGTTTACAAAGGGCAGTCATGCAGAATCTGATTATTACTCACCTTCCAGTGTCGGATAAAAAAAGAATAGAGAAGGAATTGGCCCATTTCTTATGGGGATTCAAAGTGGCAAAAGAAAGTTACATTAGAAAAAATGGAAAGATCTTTGCTACCCCTTACAGGAAACATTCCTCGGCCTTACTGATTTAAACGATCTAGCTAAAGCATGGGCGTGCAAAAGATGGTGGAGGCTCAAAGAAAAAAATAACCTATGGGCTGAATTTATGAGAGCTAAATATTGTATAGAGGATGATATAAATAGGAATAGAAATAAGAACAAAGCATCACAAATCTGGATTCAAATGCTCAATCAAAGGAAATTAGTGGAAAAACATTCTAAACTCACTAAAAATAGTTGGAAATGGACTTTGAGTGCAGACGGAATATTCTCACTTAAAACCATTAAAGAAAAAGTAAGAAGTAGGAAGGAAATGCAACCTTTATTTAAATGTATATGGGATAATGATAATAGTCAAAAAATAAAACTAATAATGGAAAGTTCTCTAAAATATCATTCCTATAGATGAAAACATAAAAATAAAGGCATACAACTTGCCTCGAGATGTGAATGTTGTTTGCAAAAACTAGAATCGCTTGATCATCTGTTTTCCCGAACAAAGTTATCAATTGCATTCTAGAAGACTTCGATGCATACTCCGAACAAAAACAATTTTTCTCAACCTAATAGGCCCTCTTTAATGCATATTTAGATGCATAGACACCATCACCAGAAAGAAATACTAGATGATTGGAGTGGGTGTTGTATGTTTAAAGATGCAATTGAACTACATACTGCAACCATGAATAACCAAAATTTTTAAGAAAGAATGTTTTAGAATTGACTATTACTAATTGTAGTAAACGTTCTAGGACTAAAGACAATAGATATAACTCTTAGATGAGTCCATTTTAGTTGTTTACTCTATTTGTGCACAAAGCTGGCTCAACGTAGATGTCTGGTTCTATATGGAAATGGCTTCTGCACAAATAGGATTATCTAGATCTAAAACTATCCTAAGCCCATAGCGGATAGCTTGAGGTTCTGTTCTTCCACACATTAAATAACTTGAGAAGTGTAATGTATATGTTAAATGATTCAATCTAAGCTTTAGTGTTACCTTTTTTTTCTAGTAGGAAAAAATTATTGAGAGCAATTGATGTGAACATTGCTGATGTGAAACAAGATCGGTTATTTGATTGTGAAAATGCATCATCTGCTAGGTTCAACGTGAAAACTAAATCAGAGCTACAACTATTCTCTGATCAAGTTGGTGCTCATCGATTGCAACACACTTTTTTGGCAATGAACTAAAATGTGCATGTCAGTCCTTCCTTATTCTTATGACTTACGGGGGAAATGTTATTATTATGTCATTTATATGCATGTAACTTTCTTTAATCAAAATTGGGTCAATCATCCATTTGCAGCACGACAACTAGAAAATGTCCTTCATAGCCATCTGAATATTTTTCTCATTACATGAAAATTATTTTAGCAGTGGCATAGCGGCATCTGTGGCATGTAGTGGCAGCACCGACAGCAGGGGTAGTGGGGGTAGTGATGGCAGCGGCAGCAGCAACAACGGTGGCATCGGTGACAACGGCGGGTAGTAGAAGCAGCGGCGTCAATGGTGGCATGTGGCTGCAATAGTGGCATTGGCTAGTGGCAGCAGCAGCATTAGCAACGAGAGCATCAGCAACAACAACAAATGTGGTATATACGTACAAATAAAGTCAGTATATACGTACATATAATATGCAATATTTTATGTACATATATACTGAGTATATTTGTACTCAGTATATATGTACACATAATAATATAGTTTTTATGTACATATACTATAGTAATATATGTACGAGTGAAATACTAGTATATTTTTTACATATATACTGCAAGATTATATATTTATCAAAATATAACTTTTTTTTTATTTTAATTTGACTAAGTAGTTTAAATTTCTTATAGATATGATACCTCATTATTCCTCATACAAAGCTTATATAAGTGATGAGATTTTTCACTAGACATTACGTGCTGTGGCTCGGACAGCTTTGTCAAATTAGAAAAATGGTGATCGAAGGAGTATATGGAAAGAAAGCAACGTCAATGAATGAATATATTATACTTTATGCACTGTTGGTAGATACATTGATGAATAAGATGTAATAAAAGTTTGTTATTTTTTTGTTTTAATTATGTAAAATATTGAATTAGAATAAATTAATAATGAAGTTATTTTTTGTTTATTATAAATTATTTTAGTTTTATTTTTTATTCAACTTGATATAAAAATATTAAATTATTTAATTAAATAATTTTAAAATATATTAAATTCTGAAAATAGTTTTGAAATTAAAATAGAAAGGGAAAAATCTTTTGCTAAATTAGCTAGGGAAAATTCACAAGCAAATTTAGCAAGGGAAATCTTATTTTAGCGACGGATTTTTCCTGTCTCTAAATTTATTTTGCTAGGGAGTATTTCCGTCGCTAAATTTAGCAACCAACACTTTAGCTTTGGAATCTTCCGTCGTTTTTTTCGTTTAGCGACGAAAAATCTCATTTGGCTTTGCTAATTTAGTGAGAGAATGTCTTTTTTTAGCAATGGATTTTTTTCGTCGCTAAATTTTTATCTAGGAACATTTTCCCTCACTATATTTTAACAAGGAGCATTTTAGATAGAAGAACTGATTCATTGGTAATCCGTGTTATATCCCATTTAGCGATGGAAAATGCACATTTAGCTAGGGAATTGTCGATAGCTATATGAGATTATTCTTGTAGTGCTACACATTGGTATTATAGTGAATGAGACAAAATTTCTCTTTCATTTATACTTCCCTAAGTGTGTGATATTTTATTTTGATGTGTTTTGTCTTTCGATGCTGCACTAGATTTTTAGTTATAGCAATTGTAGATTTCCTATTACAAAAATTGTTGTTGGCCTTATTGAATTTCACCCAATCAGAGAAAATCTTCTAATCCATATCGCATGTTTTTTTGCTTCACAAGCAACTATATATTCTGCTTCTGTGATTGAATGAACCATTGTGTCTTGCTTGTGAGATACCATGAAAATATACCATTACCATATAAAATAAATAATCGGATGTACTTTTCATGTCATCTAGAGAACTAGCCAATCACTGTCAGAGTAACCAACCAACACTTGATTTTTTTGTTGGTTTTAAACCAAATTCCAAAATCAACTGTAGCCTTGACGTACCTCAATACTCTTTTGGTAACAACAAGATGAATTTGGATTTTTTTGCATGTACCTAGATAATAGGCTTGCAACATACATGATGTTAGGTCACCATTGTTGTTAAATATAATAGACTATTAATCATGCTATATAGTTATTAGCATAAACATTTGAAATATTATTTCTTACCTTACCTAGACTAAGGTTAATAATTTCATTAGCTTCATTGATAATTGTATATCCAAGATGCTTTTCCACATATCCATATCTTACTTGCCTTGTTAGAAAATGCATTATCATAACCTAGCTATTTTTAAAATTCTTTAGCTGACCAATATCAACTATTGGTTCAGCTATCATTAGTAATGAAATTTGATATAATATTTTGATCTTTTTTAGTCGATTTAAGTATGGGGAGTTAGCTATTCCCTGAATATTCCAAAAAAGATATTTATGCATTATTTGAATATTTTGTTTGAGCTCTTGTCATGCACATTGAGTCATATATTTTATTTAAATATTTTTTCGTATTTCATAGTTTTTTCGTGGAACTAAAATCTAGAACTTTTTCATTCTTCCATTCTTCCTTGTATATTTTACCAAATTATAAGTTTATGATTTTTAGTTTCCTCTATTGCTCATTCTCTATTTCTAATCCCCTCTCTCCCCTTTCTATTTCAAGATCATCTTTAGATTAATTCTCATTTTTGTTTTCTGAATCTTTTTTATAATGAAAAAGATACAACTTCTAGTTGTATCAGAGTCAGAATCAAAATCTGAGTCAGAAATCCAACCTTTAGTTTTATCTTTCCAATGTCTTACATTATTTTTATGTTTTCTAGTTATTATTACAAGTTCTTCAAGTCTTCTCATCATGTTTCTGATTTTTTTTATTCTATTTCATTATTTTCTAGGGTAAAAGACTTCATAAAAGATGGTTCAATATTAGGCCTCTATTTCACTTCTTCATTAGAGAGAATTTTTTCTGATATTTTAGAGTAATTTTGGGTCTGTTCTTCATCGTTTCTTCAGTTCTCATTAGCTTCTATCCTTCCCCTTGCTTCCTTAAGCTTACAATTCACTCTTCCATTTTATACCCTCTTTTTTTTTTGCAAGAGTTACAGAAACTAGGATGGGCAGTAGAGAGAGAAGAAGAGGTTTCCCAATGAGATTAGCAATAGAGAAGAGGGATGTTTTATTAAAAAAATTCATGGGCAATAGAGGGAGAAAAAACCATACCAAAGTAAGAGGAATTTCTTCTTTTGTATTGAAATTTGCCATCCATTTGAAGGACATCATGGGATAACCCATGATATTCCATCTATCTTTCAACAACAATCGAAGGAAATCTTCTTCTATGAACAGTTGCACAAAAATGTGCTTATTATTGATTACTCCCATTTTGATCAATCCTTTGAGCTTTAGTTAGGAGAAGAGCATTCTTATATCTTCAATACGAGTATGACTTTGAGAGAACATTCCAAAGAGAATAAATTTGTGTGATTCAGAGAGTTTTTCAAATTCTTTCAAGCAGATGAAAATTGTGGGATCCCCATTTTTTTTCCAAAATCAGCTTATTAGGGGGTGGGGTTATTTGAAGAAAGTTAGAAAATGATTTCATATGAGCAAGATACTTGATTTAATCCAATTTCAGCTTAAAATTAAAACCTCTTCACCCAAAAAATGATAGTTTCTCTTTCTAAAAATAAAATTTTTCTTTCTAGTTCTTCAAGGTTTGCTTTTTTTCATTCTTCATAATTTTTCTAAATCTTCTTATTCTTTTTTTTTCTTATTATTCTTATTCTTCTTATTATTATTTTTTTTTATTCTTCTTAATTTACTTATTCTTCTTATTCTACCTATTCTTCTTATTCTTCTATTTTTTCTTATTCTTTTTATTCGTTTTCTTATTCTTATTTTTCTTATTTTTCTTATCCTTAATTATTCTATTATTATTATTATTCTTATTATTTTTTTTCTTTTTCTTTTTATTCTACTTATTTTTATTTTTCTTTTGATTCTTTAATTTCTTCTTATTCTTCTTATTATTTTTATTTTTTTTATTCTTCTTATTATACCTATTTTATTATTATTATTTTTCTTATTCTACATATTTTGCTTATTCTTCTTAGTCTTCTTATTAATCTTATTCTCCTAATTCTTCTAATTTTTACTATTTTTTATTCTTTTTATTTTTTTATTCTACCTATTATTATTATTATTTTTATACTTCTTATTCAGCATATTCTTCTAATTCTTCTATTTCTTTTTTCTTCTTATTTTTCTTATTTTTCTTATTCTTCTTATTCTTTTTATTCATCGTATTGTTCTTATTGCTCTCATTCATTTATTCTTTTTTTTCTTAAAATTATTGTTTTTCTAATTCTACTTATTCTTTTATTCTATTTATTATTCTTATATTTTTTATTATTCTTATTTTACATATTTTTCTTATTATCTCTTTCTTCTAAATATTCTTATTCTTCTAATTCATTTTATTCTTCTTATTCTTCCTTTTGTTCTTATTCTTATTCTTTTTATTCTATTTATTTTTATTATCCTTCTTATTATTCTGGTTCTTCTGATTCTTATTATTATCTTATTCTTCTTATTACTCTTATTCTTTTTTTTTTTGTTATTCCTTTTAATCTACCTATTCTTCTTATTCTACCTATCCTTATTATTATTATTCTTTTTATTTTCGTATTCTTATTATTCTTCTTATTATTTTTATTATTCTGATTCTTTTTATTCATCTTTTCCTTCTTATTCATTTTATTATACCTATTCTACCTATTATTATTATTATTATTATTATTATTCTTTTTATTTTTTTTTTATTCTTTTTATTATTCTTATTCTTCTTATTCTTCTTATTCTTCTCATTCTTCTCATTCTTCTTATTCTTCTTATTCTTTTTATTTTTTTATATTACTTATTCTTTTTATTCTTCATATTCCTCTTAATCTTCTTATTATTTTTATTTTTTTTATTCTTTATATCCTTCTTATTAATTTTATTCTTTTTATTCTTCTTACTCTTATTCATCTTTTCTTCTTATTCATCTTATTCTATTTTTCTTCTTATTATTTTTATTCTTCTTATTCTTCTCATTCTTCTCATTCTTCTTATTCTTCTTATTTTTCTTATTTTTCTTATTCTTCTTATTCTTTTTATTATTACTATTCTTCTTATTCTTCTTATTCTTCTTATTCTTCCTATTTTTATCATTATTCTTATTCTCTATATTCTTTTTTATTCTTCATATTCTTCTTATTCTTCTTTTTTAACGTTTGTTTTATTATTATAATAACCCTCTCTTTTGGTGGAGGAATACCATTTTTACAAACTACATACTACTCTTCACCCTCTTATACCACTTTCTTTAAATTACAATACATAAAATATGAATAAAGTAATTCTAGAGTTTCCTTTATTATTTAGCTTTCTATGTTGGCCTTGTGAGCCACCTTTTGTTTTTGAATCTTAACCTTTTGTTAGGTAGTATTTTGATTGTGCAATCCTGCTTGTGATAACATTTATACCCAATTGCTGCTTTTCCAGCTCCGATTATTTGTTTGTTGTTGTCCTCCTAGCTCCCTGTTGCTCATATATTTGCTTGTTTGCCCCTTTACTCTTACTGAGATGCTTTTTTCAGAGGCTCATCATGTCACTCCTCAGATCTAACTAACCTTGCTGACCCATAATAGCCACCTTTACAGACACCACACTTACCAACATTACAGACTCTTGAGCATAACATTAAAACAATACCTATTCTACCATAAAAGGTAGAATCTGATTGACTTTTATGCAGCCTCAACTAACATTACATACACCTAAATAGACACACACCTACTGAAAATAAAATACAGACTCTTGTACATTACATAATCTTGACATATACTGATTGTGTTACAATTATAGTCAACACAGTCAGCTTAACAGACTTGACTGCACCTATTCATCCATAAAGACACTTTAACCCCCCAAACTAACAACCATCCATCTCCACCTTCACTATTTTATCGTCTGACTTAGTTGACATGTACCTACACCAATAAGATGGCCAACCCAAAAAACACAAGCAAACAAAACATGTCCTCCATATCTGGCTAGTTTCTTTCTTTTCTTTATAATCACTCCTCAGGACCAGGGTGACTGTGGATTTTCATTGTGGATGCTTTCTGTGTTGATATTTGGCTCATTCAAACCCTTTTAAAAATGCATTTTATATTATTCTATCATCTGCACCACAACAAGCAATCCATTCTACAAACATATAGACTGTAAATCTCCCTACAATCCCATACCCCCTCTCATTTTTTAGTTCTGCTTTGTACTCGCTACCCCTGCATTTTACTATTATGGCTTAATTTGTATGGTGGTATCCTCTTTGAGGCTTGCCCTACTTTCAACTATCAACCAGTGAGATTGAAAGATGTTGTCCCTGCCCCTCATTTGAATAGATTTTATGTGTTCAAGATCCCTGCTTGTACTAATTAATCTAGCCCATTTCATCATGTATCTTTGTGCTATATCCATACAGTACTAACATGGCAATAACCAAGTATAAATTAAATTTTACCTACCTTGGCTTATTTAGCCTGATATTTAGCAATTGCATTTGAGAGCCTGTATCTAACAGACATGATTGTATAAATTCAATCATTTTACTACATATGAGAATTAGACATCCCTTGTAACTAGATTTTAACTTGTATTTTATCTAGCCTTTCTTTATTCTAATATGCAGAAAAGCCATACTGTATAATTTATATTGCCTATATAACTCACTAAAATTTTATTATTCAAAAAAATTTGTTTGCCTTTTTTATCCATTCTCTAGCTAATTTGTCTGCCAGCTCGTTCACTTCCATATATATATATATATATATGTATTATATATCCTTTTTGAGATCTCATTAGATTGGCTATGTCTTCTAGGTCCTCCTCGTATTTCCACCTCTTTATTTTTTAATTTATTAGATCTACTACTATTTTTGAATCTACTTGAATAACAATGTTTTCAAAACTCCTTTCTTCGCATAGCTTTAGCCCCTGTCTAAGGGAAAGGATCTCTACATGTAGCACAAAGCTTGCTTTATAATTTAATGTAAATGCTAATATCAGCTTTCCCTCTGCATCTCTTATCGCCCCTCCTCCTCATGCTAATCTGATATCCTTATTAAAGCTTCCATCTGTATTTAATACCAATTTTCTTTTGGAGGTTTTTCCCAGTTAATTTTAATTATTCCATCTGTATTTTCTGCAGACTTCCAATACCTACTCCTAGCTGCTCCTTTGGTAGGCACATATCCTCTCTATCTTCCAATGTAAATTTGTTCTTCCCTTATTTATTTTCCCATAAGAAATTCGCTAACTCTCCTTATAGTTTTTAAATATTTTCTTAGGCGATTGAATTATTATAAGGTTGTGCATTGGCGTATTCTATAAAACACGTGTTATTAATGTGGCTCTCCCACTAATGATTAACATTTCTACCTTACAGCCTGCAAATTTCTTTCTTATTTTGTCTAACAGAAAATCTGGATATTCAATTTTTAACCTACCCTCATATATGGGCAGCCCAAGTAAATCATCTCCCCTTTTATGTGTGTAAATATTGTGATATTTCTGATTCTTTGATTAACATTCCTCGGGGCTTTAGCCGTAGTCATGAATATGTATTTTTTTTGTATTGAAAATTTGCTCTATTTATTCCTCTACTATTAGGAAAAGATCCATCATGTTCTTGAGTGATTTGGTTTGGTGTTGGTATTCATGAACATTCATTAACATTATTATATAGTCAGCATATGCCAAACATGCCACGGGGGGGGGGGGGGGGGGGGGGGGGGGGGTTGAGGTTGCCTCATTTGTTTGAATTGTAATATGCTTCCTTTCCTCATTCTCTCCTTGATATTAACTAATACCAATTCTAAATAAATATTGAAAAGAGATGGCGAGAAGGGTCACCCTGTCTTAAACCTCTCAGGTTTAAACTCTCCCCCATCTCTCCATTATGGATATTTTAATCCAGACGTTTGAAATGCACCTGTTATGAGATCTATCCAGGATTCTGAGAAACTCATTTTTCTCATTGTAAAAACACAATACATCCCATTCTACTCTATCAAAGACTTTAGATAGGTTTAGTTTAAATATCACATTATGCCCTCTTGATTTTGTCCTAAATCATTTATCAATTCTTCGGCTAAACTAATATTTTTCATTATTAATCTATCTTTCATAAGTCTGTTTGCACTTTTGAAATAATCTTAGGTAATATTGATACCAGCCTATTTTGTAAGATTTTTGCCATATTTTATAGATTTAATTACATAGACTAATCGGTCTAGTCCTTAACCTTCTGAGGATTCTCCGTTTTTTGTATAAGGATTATGTGTGAATAAACCCATGACTTTCATAACTCTACCCAAAAAATATCCATTCGATGGCTTTCGCGAGATATTTCTTTATGATATCCCAACTTACTTAATAAAAGGCATTATTCCACCCATCTGTACCTAACACACTGTTTCTATTCATGTAAATTATAGCTTGCTTTATCTTTTCCTCCTCAGGAAAAGCATGATCTTTCTATTACCTCTTCTATAATCTTCCTTTCTATATTACTTATCAATTTATTTTCATTTTGAGAGCATTCCTTACCCAGTTGTCCTTTAAAGTATTCTTAAAATGTTTTTTTAAATCTTTGTTAGTCACTAGCCAATCATTATCCTCATTTCTAACTCCTTTAATTCTTTGCTTTAGATGTTTTTTTTCACCATTGTTGAAAAAATTTAGTGTTTTATCTCCCTCCTTTGACCACTTTATTCTGGCTTTCTACTTCTAGTATACTTTCTCTGTGAAGTGCATCTTTCTTTCCCCTCCTCCCTTTTTCTCGTAATTCTTTGTAATTTTCCATTTGATTTCTACTTCATTTATATTTTTATTATAATCATAATCCTTTCTTTATTCCATTTACCAGCCTAATTTTAAACCTTCTCAACTTTTGATTAAACACTTGAATAGGATTACATGTAGTATCTTGTTCCCATTCAATTTTGACTATATCATTATAGTCCTCATGCAGACTCCACATATTCTGGAAGTTGAATCTTCCTTTTATGGAATTTGATTTTCTATTGTAATGAGCAAGGGACTATGGTCATAGCAGGTTCTCTCAAGATTTTTAATGCCTATGATTTCGTATTTCTCTACCCATTTAAAATTATGTAAGACCTATCTAGTCTTGACCATATAGTCTCTTTCTTCCTCCTATTATTACACCAAGTGTATTTCGAGCCTAAATAATCTACTTCCATTAAGTTTGTTTTAGTTATCATCTCATTAAATTGTTTAAGAGCCTTTCTATTAGGAGCCTTCCTCCCTACTTTCCTTGTTATTTCTTATTACGTTGAAGTCTCCTCCAATAATCCATGGTTCTTTTCACTCTCCAGTTCCTCCGTGTCTTTCCAAAGAGACTTCCTTTCTTCCCTTGAGTTTTTCCATATACTACTGAGAGATTTTTTTGTTATTTTTCCGAGACTTATTTATTATTGTTCTACATCATTAAAATAATAATATCAATTTATCTTTACACAACAAACATATTTTCCCATTGCAGTTCAAAAAGCATTAATCAAATCTATAATAGCTTTGTATTTCTCTAACTGCTCTTTTTCAACCAATGGTTTGGCTAGCATTATTAAAGAAATTTTAAATCTATGTTTTAACTTTCTTAATCTTCTTAAGGTGGGTATATTTGCTAGACCTCTCACATTCCAATATAAATATCTAACATGGTGGATGTCCTTGCACTTGCTTTTGTAGTACACTTAGAATCATATTTATTGCCTAAATATTTTTAGGCTTCTTGATTTTTTGCTTGTGCTCGGGCCCTCTATCTTTCCTATACCCCGTTCTTCCTTATAAATTATTTAACTTTAATAGCCATAACTTTATTTATTGTATTGCCCATTCTCTACTTCCCTAACCTTTTCTATTCATTTTTATGTTTATATCCTTGATTGATTTTCTAGTTGTTGTTCATCCTCCTCCTCACTCATGACTAGTGGACAACTTCTAATCTCATCCTCTATTACTCATCTACCCACAATGCTTTGTTCCTACCCTTTTCTCCTCCTTCCCTAGCCTTCTGCCTCACCTTCCTAGCTTCCTACTTACCTTCGTGGTCCTTTTTAGCATTTCCTCTAATTTCTACATCATCTATCTTTTGACCTTCCTCTAGCTGATCCCCTTCCCCCTTTCTCTAATCCCAACCTTTCTTTTCCCCTATTACCCTCTATGCTCTTCTCCTCTTCTCTTCCCTTGTTTCCTTGCTTTTCATAGGTTCCAACCCTACATTTTCCTCCTCTCTCCCAGCCTCTGCCCCTGACTGCCCTCACATTACTTGCACCTATTTCCTCTTGTTCTCTCTCTCTATATACTTCCCATCAAAACCCACCTTCTTCTTCCCCTACCACTAATTGTAGAGACTTTTGCTCTCACTATTCTCTAGTTCATTTTCCTTTCTAACTTCCTATTGACTAATATTTTATTTCCTCTATTTTTCTCCTCCTCTTCCGTGCTAATTTCTGCTCTTCTCTCCTTTTTATACTATACAAGCTTCAGCCCCATACCCAATTTTTTTACAGATGTGACAATACTGAGGCAATTTTCTGGCAGAACTTGCTTCCAGAATCCCAAGTCACCCGCCTCCTATCCACACTCTTTGTGGGATAGGTTTTGCAAGTCTATCTCTATACAGATTCGAGCTATGCTTGATATGATAGAGTGGATGTAGCACCATCAATTAAGAGAGGATTTCCTATTGTTTTTTGCTATAAGGTAGAAATAATGTTTATCGAAAAATGAATAGGCAATAAGGGAAAAGGAACCAACAACTACCTTGGCCGACTCCTCCCATGTTGAAAACTTTGGTGACTATTGAATGATTTCATGGGAAGCCATTTACAAAACAAGTACCTTTCATCCAGATTCTATGCATATCCTCTTCGACAAACTGTTGCACCGGATATGCTATCGCGTTCCAACTTTCACCAAACCTTTAAGCATCAATGAGTTGAATAAGTTTCTTACCTCTTCAACCCAAGACCTCCCATGTGAAAATTTGCCAACAATTGAAGATTTTTAACCTCTGCAAAACTCTTGAAATCTATGGTTGAGAAGAATATGGTAGGTTCACCTTGCTTCTTGTAAATCCTTGTTTTAACATTTGTAATTATATTAAAGTTGAAAGGATTTTTTTTTATTAGCTAAATAATCCATTTTTAATAGAATTGAGCATGAAATAGCAACTTCATCTTAAGATTGAGCTTTCTCTCTCAAGAAACCCACTTTCTCTCTCTAGAATTTTCAAGAATGAGTTTTTTTTCTTCTTTTTTTTCTTGTATTCTTTTTTTTTCTTATTCTTCTTATTCTTGATCTTCTTATTATTCTTAAAATTTCATATTATTCTTTATTCTTCTTAATCACTTATTATTATTATTATATTATTATTATTATTATTATTATTCTTTTTCTTCTTCTTCTCATTGTTATTCTTTTATTCTTATTATTCCATTTATTTTCATTTTTTTTATCTTCTTATTCTTCTTATTTTTTTATTTTTTTATTCTTTTTATTTTTTTTATTTTTTTTATTCTTTTTATTCTTTTTATCTTTTTTTTTCTTTTTATTCTACTTATTCTTCTCATTCCATTTATTCTTCTTATTTTTCTTATTCTTCTGATTATTATTATGATATTATTGTTTTTATTGTACTTCATCTTCTTATTCTTTTATTCCTTTTATTTGTATTATCTTATTATACTTATTCTTATTATTCTTCTTCTTATTGTTTTCTTCTTTTTATTATTCATATTATTATTTTTTTTATTCTTTATATTCTTCTATTCTTTATATTCTATTTATTCTTTTATTCTTCTTATTCTTCTTATCCTTCTTATTTTTTTATTCTATCTTTTATCTTATTATTAATTTTCTCTAATTTTTATTCTTTTATTATTCTTATTTTTCTTACTACTTTTTCTTGTTTTTTCTTTTATCTCTTCTTATAATTCTTATAATTCTTATAATTCTTTTATTCTTTTTATTCTTCTTATTCTTCTTATTCTTCTATTCTTTTATCTTCTTATTCTTTAGATATTTGTTTTTATTATTATTCATCATATATTTTTATTCTTCTTAATTTCTTATTCTTATATTCTTCAAATATTTCTTATCCTTCTAATTATTCTATTCTTATTATTATTGTTTTTTCATGTTATTATCATTTTTCTTATTAATATTCTTATTCTTCTTATTAATCTTATGCTTCTTATTCATCTTTTCTTCTTATTCTATTTATTCTATTATTCTTTTTATTCTTCTTATTCATCTTAATCCTTATCAAGTTATTCTTCTTATTCTACTTATTCTTTTTATTTTTTAATCTTCTTAATTAGTATTCTTCTTATTCTTCTTATTCTATTATCTTTTTATTTTCTTATTCTTCTTATTCTTCTAATACTTCTTATTCTTCTAATACTTCTTATTCTTCTTATTCTTTATATTCTTCATATTTTTTTCATCTTATTCTTCTTATTCTTCGTATTCTTATTATTATTTTATTCTTCGTATTCTTTTATTCTTTTTTCTTTTTATTCTTCTTAATTATCTTATTATTTTTATTCTTTTTAATATTCTTATCATTCTTATAATTCTTATTCTTTTTATTCTTCTTTATTTCGATTTTTATTATTCTTCAATTCTTCTTATTCTTTTATTTGTTCATATTCTTCTATTCTTCTTAAACTTCTTATTCTTCTATTTTTCGTATGCTTATATTCTGTTTATTATTTTTACTCTAATTATTCTTCTTATTCTCTTTATAATATTATTCTTTTTATTTTTATTATTCTTCTTATTATTCATATTCTTTATTCTTCTTAATCTCTTAATCTTTTATTATTCTTATTCTTGTTATTTTCTTATTCTTCTTATCTTCTCATTCTTTTTATTCTTTTTAATCTTTATTTTCTTCTTATTCTTTAAATCTTCTATTCTTTTCTCTTCTTATTCTTCTTATCTTCTTTCTTTTATTCTTCTTATTCTTTATATTCTTCATATTCTTCATATTCACTTATTTTTCTATTTTATTCTTATTCTTCGTATTCTTCTTATTATCTTATTCTTTTTATTTTAATTATTATTCTTAATATTCGTATTCTTTAATAATCTTTTTTATCTTATATTCTTTATATTCTTTGTATTCTTATTATCCTTTTTTTCATTTTCTTCTTATTATTCTTCTGTTAGATTATTATTATTATTCGTATTCTTATAATTACTCTTATTCCTATTATTCTATTTATTACTTATTATTCTTATTCTTTTTATTATTCTTATTCTTCTAATTATTTTTATTTTTCTTTTTCTTCTTTTTCGTCTCTTATTATATTCTTATTCTTCTTTTCTTCTTATTATTCTTATTCTTCTTATTCATAATATCATCATATTATTCTATTCTTTCGATTCTTTTTATTCTTCTTATCCTTCTTTTCATCTTATTATTATTATGATATTTCTCATTTTTCTTATTTTTCTTATTCTTCTTATTTTTCTTAATATTCTTATTCTTCATAATCTCTTATTCTTTCTATTCTCATATTCTATTTATCTTTTTTTTCTTGTTTTCTTCTTCTTATTCTTTTATTCGTCTTATTTTTATTAATCTTTTTATTCTTCTTATTTTTCTATTCTTGTATTCTATTATTTTTATTATTATTCTATTTCTTCTAATTCATCTAAATATTATTATTATTATTATTATTATTCTCTTTCTTCTTCTTTTT
>JAREIK010002382.1:0-51197 GCA_029783825.1 Sapria himalayana | reverse complement strand
TGGAATGGAAAAATGAAAAATCAGGAGGTTTTAGTTCAATTAAAAAATCTAGAAATGAAAAAATACTTAGATAAAACATATGAATCAAAATGCACTACAAGAGCTCGGGCTAAATCCACTTCTAATGTTTAGATTCATCTACTGGAATGTGAGGGGTATTGCAAATCCCTCCTCAATAAAAAGGGTTAAAAAATTGATTCAATTATATAAAACTCCAATATATTTCTTGCCGAACCCATTGTAAATAAGGATAAACTAGAATACTACAAAAAGTTTTAGGGTTGATTACTCATTCTCTAATAAAAATAACAAAATCTGGATTTTCTGGAAAAGCATATTCAATATAATATTTTAGAAGATACGAACCAAATTATTAACTTTCTTTAGATAATACCCAAGAGGAGATCATCTCAGTGGTCTATGCCAAATATACTAAAGAAGGCAGAAAGGAGCTTTGGAATGATATTCTTAAAACTGCTAAAATAAATAAACCATGGATAATAGGTGGAGACTTCAATATTATAAGAAAGGCTAGCGAGAAAAAAGGGGGCAACCCCCCCAATAAAAAAACTATAGCACACTTTAATAATACGATATCAGAGGCTAGTTTGATGGAAGCTAGCTTTTCAGGCCCCCAATACACTTGGTGTAATAACTGGAAAGTTAAAGGCACCATATGGGCAAGACTGGATAGAATTCTTCACAATGTCAAATGGCTAGAAGCTTATGGCTCCACAGCCGTTAGACATTTAAATAGAACCTGCTCTGACCACAATCCATTATTAATTTCAGTAGAAAAAATAAATTCAAGAATAAGTCATTTAAATTTCAGAATGCATGGTCTTTACACCATGATTTTATCAATACTGTCGAAAATTCATGGGCAAGAGATAACAGTAACCCTGCTCAAATAAAAAAAATTAGAAAGGCTAAAAAAGCATTTAATAATATGGAAAGAGATTCCTTCGGTAACATTAACAAAAATATTATAGAAGCAAAATAGTTGAAAAAAAAGAGTTAGAATACGAAATACTTCAAAATTCAGAAAGTAGAAAGGAACTAAATAAAGCACAGGCTGAGCTAAAATTAAAATTGCTAATGGATGAAGTATTCTGGAAACAAAAAGCAAAAATTAAATGGATAAAAGAAGGGGAAAAAATACGAAGTTTTTCCAGAAAACAGTCAAAATCAAAACCCAAAAACAAAGAATAAAAGGTATAAAAAACAAACTAAACAAATGGGTGGACACGAACTTAGAAATTAAAAACCACCTAGACGAATATTTTGAAAATCAATTTAGAGGAATTACAAATTTGAATGGAGACTATCTCCTAAAGAAAATAGATCATAAAATTACCAACGAAGAAAATGATGCACTCATCAAATTCCCGGATGAAGAAGAACTGAAGTTTACTTTTTCAGCATGGGCAAAAATAGTGCCCTGGGACCTGATGGGTGGAATAATGAGTTCTATCAAAACTGTTGGCCAATCATTAAAAATGACCTCCTATGGGCTATACATTGGATTTTCTGTGGTGCAGAAATAGGCAAGAAATGGAGCGGTTCATACTTGGTTCTTATTCCTAAAATGGAAAACCCACAAAAAGCAGAAGACTTTAGACCTATTAGCCTATGTAACTCCATCTATAAAATCTTGACTAAGTTACTTCAAAACAGATTAGCTGTGGTATTGCCAAAAATTATTTCTAAAGAACAATCAGGCTTTATGAAAAATAGATTATTAATGGAAAATATTTGTTTAGCTAAAGAAATGATCAGAGAAATAGGTTCAAAATCTAGAGGTCATAACGTACTGCTAAAACTAGACCTCTCAAAAGCTTTTGACAGAATTGAATGGAAAATTTTATGTTTTGTCATGAGAAAAATGGGTTTTTCTGAAACCTGGACGGACTTGATTTATAGATGCATATCAAGCCCTTGGTTGAAAATTCTTGTCAATGGAGAACTAGGGAAAGATATCAAGCCGATGAGAGGATTAAGGTAGGGTGACCCACTTTCTCCCTCTCTCTTTAATATCTACTTAGAGCTCCTAATTGTGAATGTAAAAAATAAAATGATCACAGGAAGTATAGGTCAGTTCAGTCAGCCTATTAATACCTTTAGTGGGATGCTTGGCTTACCGATGATGTGATCATTTCACAAATGGAAACTCCAGATCTCTACATAATCTCATGGAATTGCTAAAAACCTTAGAAGAAGAAATGGTCAGAAAATTAACAACAAAAAATGCCAATTTATGATTGCCAAAAAGCTCCAAAAGTCTAGGGCATAAAATTAATAAAATAACAGGCTTCACACAGATAAAAGGTGCACTTCAATATCTTGGATGCCCAATATACGAAGGAAAATTAAAATCAATATACCTAGACTTCCTACTTGAGAAAATTAAAAATAAAATAGCTGGATGGAAAGTGGACACACTTTCAATGAGTGGTAGAATTCTTTGATCACTCATGTATTACAAAGCGTAGTCATGCAGAATTTGATGATTACTCACCTCCCAGTGTCGGATAAAAAAAGATTAGAGAAGGAATTGGCCCATTTTTATGGGGTTCAAAAAGTGGCAAAAGAAAGTTACATTGGAAAAAATGGAAAGACCTTTGCTACCCCTTACAGGAAACAGGTCTCGGATTTACTGATTTAAATGAGCTAGCTAAAGCATGGGCATGCAAAAGATGGTGGAGGATTAAAGAAAATAATAATCTATGGGCGGAATTATGAGAGCTAAATATTGCATAGAGGATGATATATATAGGATCAGAAATAAGAACAAAGCATCACAAATTTGGATTCAAATGCTCAAACAAAGGGAATTAGTGGAAAAACACTCCAAACTCACTAAAAATGGTTGGAAATGGACTTTGAGTGCAGATGGAGCATTTTCACTTAAAACCATAAAAGAAAAAGTAGAAGTAGAAAGGAAATCTAACCTATTTAAATGGATATGGGATAATGATAATAGTCAAAAAATAAAAACTAATGCATGGAAAGTTCTCTCAAATATTATTAATATAGATGAAAACATAAAAATAAAAGACATACAAATTGCCTCGAGATGTGAATGCTGTTTGCAAAAACTAGAATCGCTTGATCATTTGTTTTCTCAAGGGAAGGTATCCATGGAAATATGGAGGAGACTAGAATCAGAAATGGGATTAAAACATGTATGTATCCCTCTTAGAAATAGATTAATTAAATGGAGTAATGCCCACTTTCAACATAGCTCACAGAAATGGCTTAAAAATAACATACCTCACATTGCTATCTGGTGTATATGGAAAGCTAGGAATAATAGTAGATATGGACACAGAATGGACCCTGAAAATATATGGAAAGCAATAAACACTGAAATAAAATCCACCTCGGAATTCCCCACTTGCACTTCAAAGCCCTCTCCTAGATTCTCACACTCTAAAATTCTGGAATCTCACGGTGTCGAAAACAAAACCACTAAAAATCATATAGTTAAATGGAAAAACTAGAAAAAGATAGATTAGCTCTAAACACCGATGGTAGTTTTGACAGGAACATAGGACTAGCTGGTGGAGGAGGTGCCTTAAGGGACTCTGGTGGTCACTTAATATTTGCCTTCTCAGGTCCCAATAATGCGTCATCTGCCCTCCACGCAGAAATATTAGCATTAAGGGATGGACTTAGAATATGTTACTCTAAAGAGCTAACAAATATAGATATACAAATAGACTCTAAAATATTGGTAGACTTAGTAAATAACAAAAGTAGCCTGTGGAAATTTGAAGAAGAGTTAGAGGAAATTAATAAATTAATAATATCCTTAAATGCATCACCCATGCACATATATAGGGAAGCAAATGCCTTAGCAGATAAATTAGCAAAAGAAAGAAAATTTAAAGAGCCCCATGTATATGACGAAGTCTCTCTTTCAGAGAGATTTAAAGGAATTATAAAACTAGATAAAAAGAATTCCCATACATCCGAATAACCAAAAATCATAAGATTTCAACATCACTGTGATTTTTCAATTCTTTTTTCTTATAGCACACAGGGCAGTTTTCAGATTCGCTCAAGTCTTCCTGGTCCTGAAGGAAGACTTTGCATAATTGAATAATTACCTGCTCAAGTCATTGTTTATTTATATATTCTTATTGTTCGGAATTTCACTGTAGAAATAGATGGATCTGGATATTTTTTTTTTCTTAGCAGCAAGGTCACCTAAAATAGGAAGAAGTCATGCACACAAGTCTCTCCTATTTATAGTTCATAAGCTTGTTTGAACTCTGTTTTGATGTGGTCATGTTAAATGCTTTAAGGTTAGGAGTGGTTGGTGTTATAAGTACTGCAGTTTGTGTTATAATGTTAAGGTTTTAGAAGTCCACAAAAGTAGGCTAGGTTGGGTATAATATAGACAGCTGCTATCCACAAGTGGGAGCAACAAAAAGCTGCGATGGAGTTGCTGAAAAAGAAACTTGCTGTCTGAGGAGAGCACAGAGAGATGGAAAACCAGCAGAATGCTGGAGGCTGGAATTTTTTGTGTTTGTGGCATGTATGCAGGTGACAAGTACAAGGGTGGACTCCAAGTGCTATCACCACGCTTAACATAGACTTGTTGCAAAATCAAAATTCGGTAGCTCTCGTTTACATAAAGCTGTAGTAGACAAAGTTAAAGTCCCGGGAAGAGAAAGTTAGTTGGTTGGAAGAAAGGGATCTAAGGATAAAGAATGATATTTCAACAAGCAACAAAGTGCAGTTTAATACAATGCTAAAATTACTAAAGAAGCTCAAAATCGTTCTCTAGGGGGTTCAGAATCAGCATAGGGATTAGAATTAGCATAAAGACTCAATATCATACTCTTAGGAAAACTAGCTTTTGTTTGACTATGTTTTATTACATTTACAATAACTAATGCTTAGTATAGGTGGAAAGGGTGTAAAAGGCTACGGGTAGCAAGCAAGTAGGTTGTAAAAATGTATTCCTCTGCAAAAGAGAGGGTTATAATTAATAAATACTGTTTAAAAAAGAAGAATATGAAGAATATGAAAAATATGAAGAATTAGAAGAATAAGATGAACAAGAAGAATAAGATGAATAAAGAAAAATAAGATGAATAAGAAAAATATGAAGAATAAGAATAATAAGAAGAATAAAAAGAATAAAAAAAAGAAGAAAAAGATAAAAAAGTAGAAATAGAAGAATAAGAAAAATAAAAAGAATAAAACGGATAAGAAGAATAAGAAGAATAGTAAGAATTATAAAAATAAATAAATAAAAAGAAAAAGAAGAAAAGAAGAATAAGAAGAATAAGAAGAATAAGAAGAATAAGAAGAATAAGAAGAATAAGAAGAATAAGAAGAATAAGAAGAATAAAAGAATAAAAAGAATAAGAAGAATTAGAAGAATACGAAGAATAAGAAATAATAAGAATAAGAAAAATAAGAAGAATAAAATGAAGAAGAAAATTAAGAAGAATATTAAAAATAAGAAAAATAAGAAGAATAACAAGAATAATAAAAATAAGAACATAAAAAAGAATAAGAATAATAAGAAGAATAAGAATAATAAAAAGAATAAGAAGTAAAAGAAGAAAATGAAGAAAAAGAAGAAAAAGAAGAAAGAAGAAAAAGAAGAAAATTGAGATTAATTAGAATAAGAAAAATAAAAATAATATTGAGAAAAACAATAAGTAGAATAAAAAAAATAAAAAGAATAAGAAGAATAAGAAGAATAAAAAAAATAACAAGAATAAGAAGAATTATAAGAATAATAAGAATAAAGAGAATAAGGAGAATAAGATGAATAAGTAGAATAAGAAGAATAAAGATAATAAGAAGAATAAGAAGAATAAGAAGAATAAGAAGTTGAATAATAATAATAATAATAATAATATAAAGAAGAATAAGAAGAATAAGAAGATTACAAAGAATACGAAGAATTAGAGGAATAAAAAGAATATGATGAACAAGAAGAATAAAATGAAAAAAAAGAATAAGAGGAATAAGAAAAATAAAAAGAATAAAAAGAATAAAAAGAATAATAAGAATAAGAAGAAAATGAAGAATAAGATAAAAAAGCATAATAAGAAGAATAAAAAGAATAAAAAAATAAGATGGATAAGAAGAATAAGAAGAATAGTAAGAATTATAAAAATAAAATAAAAAAAAGAATAAGAATAATAAAAAGAATAAAAAGAATAAGAATTATAAGAAGAATAAGAAGAATACGAAGAATAATATATAATAAGAATAATAAGAATAATAAGAATAAAAAGAATAAAATGAATAAAATGAATAAAATGAATAAGAAAAATAGGAAGAATAAGAAGAATAAGAAAAATAGGAAGAATAAAAAAAATAAAAAGAATAAGAAGAATAATAAAAATAAGAAGAATAAAAGAATAAGAATAATAATAAAAATAAGAATAAAAAAAGAATAAAAAGATTAAGTACAATAAGAAGAAAAAAAATATAATTAGAATAATAAAATGATATTAATTAGAATAAGAAAAATAATATTAATTAGAATAAGAAAAATAAGAAGAATAAAAAATAGAAGATAAAAAAATTAAAAAGAATAAAAAGAATAAAAAGAATAAAAAGAATAAAAAGAATAAAAAGAATAAAAAAGAATAAAAAGAATAAAAAGAATAAAAAGAATAAAAAGAATAAAAAGAATAAAAAGAATAAAAAGAATAAAAAGAATAAAAAGAATAAGAAGAAGAAAAAGAATAAGAATAATAAGAAAAATAAGTAGAATAACTATTATAAGAAGAATAAGAAGTATAGGAAGAAAAAAAAGAAAAAAAAAGAATAAGAACAAAAAAAAGAATAATAAGAATAAGAAGAATAAGAATAATATGAATAATAAGAATAATAAGAAAAATAAGAAGAATAAGAAGAATAAGAAGAATAAAAAGAATAAGAAGAATAAGAAGAATTAGAAGAATAAGAAGAATAAGAAGAATAAGAATAATGAGAAGAATATGAAGAATATATAGAATAAGAAGAATAAAAGAATAAGAATAATAAGAAGAAAAAAAATGCAAAGAATAGGAAGAATAGGAAGGATAGGAAGAATAGGAAGAATAGGAAGAATATGAAGAATTAGAAGAATAAGAAGAATAAAAAAATACAAAGAATTAGAAAAATACGAAGAATAAGAAGTATAAGAAAAATATGAAGTATAAGAAGTATAAGAAGAATAAGAAGTATAAGACGAATAAGAGGAATACAAAAAAAGAGGAAGAAGAATTAAAAGTGGAAAAAGAAGAAAAAGAAGAAAAAGAGGAAAAGGAGAAAAGGGAGGAAAGAGAGGAAAGGAAGGAAAGGGAGGAAAGAGCGGAAAGGGAGGAAAGGGAGGAAATGGAGGAAAGGGAGAAAGGGAGGAAAGAGAGGAAAGGTAGGAAAGCAAGGAAATGGAGGAAAGGTAGGAAATGCAGGAAAGGGAGGAAAGGTAGGAAAGGGAGGAAAGGTAGGAAAGGGAGGAAAGGGAGGAAAGGGAGGAAAGGGAGGAAAGGGAGGAATGAGACGAAATGGAATAGAGGGAGGAAGGGAGGAAAGGGAAGAGAGGGAGGAAAGGGAAGAGAGGGAGGATAGGGGGGAAAGAGAAGAGAGGGAGGAAAGAGAGAACGAGGAAAAGAAGGAAAAGGAGGAGAAGGAGGAGAAGGAGGAGAAGGAGGAGAAGGAGGAGAAGGAGGAGAAGGAGGAGAAGGAGGAGAAGGAGGAGAAGGAGAAGGATAAGAAGAAGAAGAAAAATAATAAGGAAAAGAAGAAGAAGAAGGATAATAAGGAAAAGAAGAAAAAGAAGAAAGAAGAAAAAAAAAGTAAGAAGAAAAAGAAGAAAAAGAAGAAAAAGAAGAAGAAAGAAGAAAAGAAGAAAGAAGAAAAAGAAGAAAAAAAGAAGAAAAAGAAGAAAAAGAAGAGAAAAAAGAAGAAAAAAGAAGAAAAAGAAAGAAAAAGAAGAAAAAGAAGAAAAGAAGAAAAAGAAGAAAAAGAAGAAAAAGAAGAAAAAGAAGAAAAAGAAAGAAGAAAAAGAAGTAAAAGAAGAAAAATAAGAAAAGGAAGAAAAATAAGAAAATTAATAAAATGAAGGAAATGAAGAAAATGAAGAAAAATAAGAAAAAGAAGAAAAAGAAGAAAAAGAAGAAAAAGAAGAAAAAAAAGAAAAGAAGAAAAAAAGAAGAAAAAGAAGAAAAAGAAGAAAAAGAAGAAAAAGAATAAAATGAATAAAATGAAAAAGAAGAAAAAAAAAAGAAAAGGAAGATAAAGAAGTAAAGGAATAATAAAAAAAAATAAGAAGAATAAGAAGAAAAAATAAGATAGAAGATTAAGAATAATAAGAAAAATATAAAATAGAAAAATAAGAAGAATAAGAAAAATAATAATAATAATAATAATTCTAAGAATTATAAAAATAAAATAGTAACAAAAAGAAAAATAAGAAAAATAATAAGAATAAGAAGAAAAAGAAGAATCAGAAGAATCAAAGAATCAGAAGAATACGAAGAATAAGAAGAAGTAGAATAATAAAAAAAATAATATGAATAAGAAGAATAAGATAAATAAAAATAATATGAAGAATAAGAAAAATAAAAAAAAGGAACAATAAGAAGAATAAAAAGAATAATATAAATAAAAAGAATAAAAATATATGAAGAATATGAAGAATAATATAAATAAAAATAATAAAAATATATGAAGAATATGGAGAATAAGTATAATAAGAAGAATAAAAATAATATGAAGAATAAGAATAATAAAAAGAATAAGAAGACTAAGAAGAATAAAAATAATATAAAGAATAAGAAAAATATAAAGAATATGAAGAATACGAAAAATAAGAAGAATAAGTACAATTAGAAGAATAAGAAGAATAAGAAGAATAAAAAGAATAAGAAGAATAAGAAAAATAACTAGAATTAAAAGAATAAGAATAATTAGAAGGATAAGAAGGTTAAGAAGAATAATAAGAATAACAAGAATAAGAATAATTAGAATAATAAGAAGAATATAAAGAATACAAAGAATAAGAAGATTAAGAAGAATAAAAAAAATAAAAAGAATATGAAGAATAAGAAGTATAAGAAAAATAAAAAAAATAAGAATTATAAAAAATAAAAAAAAATAAGAATTATAAAAAGAATAACAAGAATAATTAGAATTAAAAGAATAAGAAATATTTAAAGAATTAGAATAATAAGAAAGTTAAGAAGAATAAAAAGAATAAGAATAATAAGAATAATAAGAAAATCAAAGGAATAGGAATATAAAGGAATACGAAGAATAGGAAGAAGAAGAATAATAATAAGAAAATAAAGAGCGAAGAATAATAATAAGAATAAGAATAATAAGAAAAATAAAAAGAATTAGAAGAATAAAAAAAATAAGAATAAGAATAAAAATGAGAATACAAAGAATAATATGAATAAGGAAATAAGAAGAATAAAGAAGATTAAAAAGATTAAGAAATATAGAAAATAACAAGAAAAGAAGAATAGAAGACTAATAAGAAGAATAATAAGATAATAAATATAGAAGAATTGAAGAAGGAAAATAATAGAAGAATAAGAAGAATTGGAAGAAGAAAAATAATAAGAAGAATAAGAAGAAAAAGAAAAATAAAAAGAATAAGAAGAATCAGAAAAATTAGAAGAATAAGAAAAAAAACAATAATAAGAAGAATAGGATGAATAAAATGAATAATAAGAATAAGAATAATAACAATAATAACAAGAATAAGAATAATAAGAATAATAAAAATAAGAAGAATAAGAAAAATAAAATGAATAACACCAATAAGAAGAATAAGAATAATAAGATGAATAAAAAGAATAAAAAGAATATAAAAAAAAGAATAATAAGAAGGTTAAGAAGAATAAGAAGAATAAGAAAAATAAAAAGAATAAAAAGAATAAGAAGAAAAAGAAATAGTAAGTAGAATAAATAGAGTAAGAATAAATAAAAAGAATAACAAGAATAAGAATAATAAAAATAAGAAGAATGATAAAATAAAAAATAAGATTAATAAGTAGAATAAAAAGGTTAAAAAAGTGTAGAAGAAGAAAAAGTAAAATAAGAAGAATAAGAAGAAAAAGAAGAAATAGAAGAATTAAAAGAATAATAAATAAGAAGAATAAGAAGAATAAGAAGAATAATAAGAATAAAATGAATATCAAGATTAAAATAAATAAGAAGAATTAGAAGAATAAGAAGAATTATAAAAATTAGAAAAAAGAAGAATAATAAGAATAAAAAAATATGAAATATAAGAAGAATAAGAAGAATAAGAAAATAATAAGAATAGTAAGAATAAGAATAATAAGAAGTATAAGAATAATAAGAAGTATAAGAAAAATAAGATGAATTAGAAGAATAATAAGAATAATAAGAATAATAAGAATACGAAGAATAAGAAGAATAGGAAGAAGAAGAAGAATAAGAAAAATAAAAAGAATTAGAAGAATAAGAATAATAAGAAGAAAAAGAAGAAAAAGGATAATAATAAGAATAATATGAATAAGATGGATAAGAAAAATAAGAAGATTAAGAAGATTAAGAATAATAAAATAAAAAAAGAATAATAAGAATAATAAGAATAAGAAGAATATGAAGAATGTGAAGAATAAGAAGAATAATAAGGATAAAAAGAATAGAAGAAATAAATAATAAGAAGAAAAATAATTAAAAAAGAATAAGAAAAATAAGAAGAATATTAAAAATAGAACAATAATAAGGTTAGAAGAATAAGAAGTATAAGAACAATAAGATGAAAAAATAGAATAAAAAGATATGAATAAAAGAAAAATAAGAAGGTTAAGAAGAATAAAAGAATAAAAAGAATAAAAGAATAAAAGTATAATTTGAACAAAAATAAAATTGTAAGCAGAATGAATAGAATAAGAATAAATAAAAAGAATAACAAGAATAAGAATAATAAAAATAGAAGAATGATAAAATAAAAAATAAGATTAATAAGTAGATTAAAACGGTCAAAAATAAAGTGTAGAAAAAGAAAAAGTAAAATAAGAAATATGAGAAGAAATAGAAGAAAAGGAAAGAAAAAGAAGAAATAGAAAAAATAAAAGATAATAAATAATAAGAATAAGAAGATTAAGAAGAATAAAAATGAATAACTAAATTAAATAAATAAGAAGGAATTAGAAGAATAAAAAGAATAAGAAGAATTATAAAAATTAGGAAAAAGAAGAATAAGAAGAATAAGAAGAATAAAAAAATAAGAAATATAAGAAGAATAATAAGAATAAGAAGAATAATAAGAATATGAATAATAATAATAATAATACTTATAAGGAAAAATAAGATGAATTAGTAGAATAAGAAGAATAAAAGAATAAGAGAATAGAGAGAATAATAGATATATGAAGAATAAGAAGAATATGAAGAATAGGAAGAAATAAGAAGAATAGGAAAGAAGAGAAGAATAAGAAAATAAAAGAATTAGAAGAATAAGAATAATAAGAAAAATAAGAAGAAAAAAGATAATAATAAGAATAATATGAAGAAGATGATAAGAAGAATAAGAAGATTACCAATAATAAGAAAAAAAGAATAATAAGAATAAGAAGGAATATAAAGAATATGAAGAATAAGAAGTATAAAAGAAGAAGAATAATAATAATAATAATAATAATAATAATAAAAAAAAGATTAAGAAAAATAAGAAGAATATAAAAATAAGAACAATAAGAAGTTTAAAGAATAAGAAGAATAAGAAGATAAAAAAAATAGGAATAGTAAGAATTATAAAAATAATAATAATAAGAATAGAAGAATAAGAAGAATAAGAAGAATAAGAAGACTAAGAAGAATAAGAATAATAAGAAGACTAATAAGAATAAGAAGAATAATAATAATAAAATGAATAAAAGAATAAGAAAATAGAATAATAAGAATAAGAAGAAGAAGAATAATAAAAATAAGTCTAATAGTTAGAATTATAAAAATAACATAGTAAGAAGAATAATAAGAATAAAAAGAATAATATAAAAAAATGTGTAAGAAGAAAATGAAGAATAAAATGAATAATAAAAATATGAAAAATAAGAAGAATTAGAAGAATTAGAAGAATACGAAGAATACGAATATAAGATTAATAAGAAATAATAAAAATAAAAAGAAAAATAAAAAGAATAAAAAGAAAGAAAAATAAGAAGAATAAGAAAAATACGAAGAATAATAAGAATAATAAGAATAAGAAGAATATATCGAATAAGAAAAATAAGAAGAATACGAAGAAAAAGAATAATAAGGAGAATATGTAAAATAAAAAAAATATAAAGATTAAGTAGAATATGAAAAATAAGAATAATACGAATAATAAGTAGAATAATTAGAATAAATTGTATAAGAAGAATAATAAGAATAAGATAAGAAGAATAAGAAGAATAAGAAGAAATAGAAGAATAAGAAAAATAAGAAGAATAAAAGAAACAAAGCATAAATAGAATAAGAAAAATAAGAAACATAATCTAGAATAAGAAGAATTATAAGAATTACAGAATATGAAAAAAATAAAGATAAAAAAAAGAAGAATATGAAAAATATGTACAAAAACAATATAAGAAGAAAAAGAAGAATAAGAACAATAAGAATAATAAGAATAATAAGACATAATAAGAGAATAACAACAATAAAAGAATAAAAAGAATTAGAAGAATAATAAGATTAATTAGAATAAGAAGAATTATCATAATTAGAATAATAAAAATGTTAAATAGAAAAAAATAATAAGTTGAATATCAAAAATAGAAAAATAAGAAAAATAAGAAAAATAAGAAAAATAAGAAAATAATATAAATAAGAAAAATAGAAAGAATTAGAAGAAAGTGCAAAAATAAGAAGAATAAGTATAAATAAAAAAATAAAAAGAATAATAAGAAAAGAACAATAAGAAGAATAAAAAGAATAAGAAGAATAAAAAGTATAAGCAGTATAAGAAGAATAAGAAGAATAAGAAGAATAAGAAGAATAAGAAGAATAAGAAGAATAAGAAGAATAAGAACAATAAGATGAATAAAAAGAATAAAAAGAATAATTAGAATAAAAAGGTTAAGAAGAATAAGTAGAATAAGAAAAATAAAAAAAGTAGAAGATTTAGAAGAATAATAAAAATAAGAAGAAAAAGTAGAATTAGAAGAATAACAACAATAAGAAGAATAGTAAAAATAATAAAAATAAAATAATAAGAAGGATAAAAAGAATAAAGAATAAGAAGAATAATAACAAAAAGAATTAAAAGAATAGAAAAAATAAGAATAATTAAATAATTAAAAATAATAATAATAATAATCAGAAAAATAAGAATTAGAATAATTAGAAGAACTAGAAGCGTGAATGGGTAAGTCTAAAAAGAATAAGACGAATCTGAAAAATAAAAAGAATAAAAAAATAATAATAAAGTGACGAAAAAGAAGAATAAAAAGAGTATTGAATAATCGAATAAGAAGAATTACAAGAATAAGAAGAATAAGTAGAATAAGATGGTTAAGAAGAATAAGTAGAAAAAGAAGAATAATAAGAATAAGAAGAATCAGAGGAATTAGACAAATTTGAAGAATAAGAATAATAAGTAAAATAATAATAAAATTAAGAATATGTTTAATAAGATGAATAAGTAGAAAAAGAAGAATAAGAAGTATAAAATTATAGGAATAAAAGGTAGATAAAAAAATAAAATAATAAGAAGATAAAAAGAATAAGTCAGTAAGAAAAATAAATAATAATAAGAATATTAAGAACTAGAAAAATAAAAATCTAAAGTAGAATAATAAGAATAAAAAGAATAAGGAGAATTAAAGTATAAAAGAAAAATAAGAATAAATAGAATAATTAAAATAAATAGAATAATAAAATAAAATTATAAGAATAATAATTAGAATATGATGAATAAGAACAATATGTACAATAAAATGAATAAGATGATTAAGTAGTATAAGAAGAATATGAATAATAATAAGTATTATAAAATAAGTAGAATAAGAAGAATAAGAATAATAAAAAAAATAAAATGAATAAGAAGAATAAAATGAATAAAAAATCAGAAGAATAAGTACAATAATAAGAATAAGAAGAATACAATAATAAGAAAAATAGAAGAATAAGAAAAATAAGAAAAATAAAAAGAATAAGAAGTATAAGAAGAATAAAAAGAATAAGAAGAATAAGAAGAATAAGAATGATAAGTATAATATTAAAAATAATAAGAATAATAAAAAGAATAAGAAGAATAATAAGAATAAAAAAAATAAAAAAATATGAATAATAAAAAGAATAAGAAGAATAAGTAGTATAAGAAGAAGAAAAAATAATAAGAATAAGATGAAAAAGTAGAATAAACAGAATAAGAAGATAAAGAAGAATACGAAGAATAAGAAGAAAAATAATAATAAGAATAAGAATAACAAAATGAAGAATAAGAAGAATAAGAATAATAAGAAGAATAAGAAGAATAAGAAGAATAAGAAGAATAAGAAGAATAAGAAGAATAAGAAGAATAAGAAGAATAGGAAGAAGATGAAGAAAAAGAAGAATAAGAATAAGAATAACAATAACAATAAGAAGAATAAGAAGAATATGAATAATAATAATAATAATATGAAGAATAAAAAAATATGAATAATAAGAAGAATAATAAGAATAAGAAAATTAAAAAAATATTATGAATACGATCAATACTAAAAATAATAATAATATTAAGAATAATAAGAATAAAAAGAATAAGAAGAATAAGAAGAATAAGAAGAATTATAATAATACGAAGAATAGGAATAATTAGAATAATAAGAAGAATAAGAAGTATATAAAATAAGAAGAATAAGACGAAGTAAAATAATAATAAAAATAAGAAAATGAAGAAAAAATGAATACACAAAATTAGATGAATAAAAAAAAGAAAAAAAATGAGAATTAGAATAATAATAAGATTAAGTAGAATAAGAATAAAAAAAGAATATGAAGAATTATAAGAATACAAAGAATTAAATGAATTAGAAGAAAAAAAAGAATAATTAGAATAAGAAGTATAAGAAGAATAAAAAAATAAAAAGAATAAGAAGAATAAGAATAATAAGAAGATTAAGAAGAATAGTAAGAATAAGTAAAACAAGAATAACAAGAAGAATAAGAAGAATAAGAAGAATAAAAAGAATAAAAAGAAGTATAAGAATAAGAAAAATAAAAAGAATGAGAAGTATATGAAGAATAAGAAAAATAATAAGAATAAGAAGAATAAGAAGAATAAGAAGAATAATAAGAAAAATAAGAATTAGAAGAAATAGAAGAAATAGAAGAATAAAAAGAATATGAAGAATAATAAGAATAAGAATAAAAAGAAGAATAATAAAAATAAGAAGAATAAGAAGAATATGAAAAGTAAATTAAGAAAAATAAAAAGAATATGAAAAATAAGAAGAAAATGAATAATAAAAAAAATAATATGAATAAGATCAATAATAAAAATAATAATAATTTTATGAATAATAATAATAATAATAATTAGAATAATTAGAATAATATAAATAATAAGAATAATAATAATAGCAGTAGAATAAGAAGATTAAGTAGAATAAGAATAAAAAGAATAAAATATAGAAAAAAATACAAAGAATTAGTTGAATAAGAAGAAAAAGAAGATTTATAATAATAAGAATATTATGTAGAATAAGAATAAATAGAAGAATTTGAAGAATAATAGAATACAAAGAATTAGATGAATAGAAGAAAAAAAAGAATAATGAGAATAAGAAGAATATAAAGAATAAAAAGAATAAGAAGAATAAGAAGATAAAGAAGAATAATAAGAATAAGAAGAATAATAAGAATAAGAAGAATAATAAGAATAAGAAGAATAACAAGAATATGAAGAATAAAATATTAAAAAGAATAAGAAGAATAAGAAGGTTAAGTAGAATAAGAAGGATAAGTAGAATACGAAAAATATGAAGAATAAGAAGAAGAATAAGAATAAGAAGAATATGAAGAATAAGAAGGTTAAGTAGAATAAGAAGAACAAGAAGAATAAAAAAAATAAGAAGAATAAGAATAATAAGAATAATAAGAATAATAAGAAGAATAACAAGAATAAGAAGAAAAAAAAGTACAAGAAGAATACAAAGAATAGTATGATTAAAAAGAATAATAAAAATAGGAAGAAAAAGAAGAATAAGAAGAATAATAAGAATAAGAAGAATAAGAAGAATAAGAAGAATAAGAATAAGAATAAGAAGAAAAAAAAGAATAAGAATAAGAAGAAGAACAAGGAGAACAAGAAGAACACGAAGAACAAGAAGAACAAGAAGAACAAGAAGAACAAGAAGAACAAGAAGAACCAGAAGAACAAGAAGAACCAGAAGAACAAGAAGAACAAGAAGAACAAGAAGAACAAGAAGAACAAGAAGAACAAGAAGAACAAGAAGAACAAGAAGAACAAGAAAAATAAGAAGAATAAGAAGAACAAGAAGAACAAGAAGAACAAGAAGAACAAAAGAACAAGAAGAATAAGAATAATAATAAGAAAAAGAAGAATAGAAAGAATAAGAAGAAATTAAAGAATAAGAAGAATAAGAATAATAAGAAGAATAAAAAGAATAAGAATAAAAAGAAGAATAACAAGAATAACAAGAATAAGAAGAAAAATAAAATAAGAAGAATAAAAAGAATATGAAAAATAAGAAGAATAAGTAGAATAAGAATAATAAAAAAATATTATGAATAAGATCAATAATAAAAATAATAATCATATTATGAATAATATGAATAGAAAGAATAAAAAGAATTAGAATAATTATAATAATATTAAGAATAAGAAGAATAATAAAATCAGAAGAATAAGAAGATTAAGCATAATAAGAATAAAAAAAAGAAAATATAGAATAAAAAGAATACAAATAATTATTTGAATAAGAAGAAAAAGAAGAATAATGAGAATAAGAATATTAATAGAATAAGAATTAAAAAGAAGAATCTGAAGAATAAAAAGAATACAAAGAATTAGATGAATTAGAAGAAAAAGAAGAATAATGAGTATAAGAAGAATAATAAGAATAAGAAAAATAAAATAATAAAATGAATAAGAAGAATAAGATGGTTTGATAGAATAAGAACTATAAGAAGAATAAGAAAAATATGAAGAATATTAAGAATAAGAAGAATAAGAATAATAAGAAGAATATGAAGAATATGAAGAATAAGAAGAATATGAAGAATATAAAGAATAAGAAGAATAAAAGAATAAGAAGAATAAGAATAATAAGAAGAATAAGAATAATAGAAGAATAAGAATAATAAGAAGAATTAGAAGAATAAGAAGAAAAAGAAATAATTAGAAGAATTAGAAGAATAAGAAAATAAGAAGAATAAGAAGAATAAGAAAAATAAGAAGAATTAGAAGAATAAGAAAAATAAAAAAATAAGAAGAATAAAAAGAAACAAAATAATATGTAGAATAAGAAAAATTACAAGAATAAGAAGATTAAAATAATAATAAAATAAGTAAAATAATATTAATAAGAAGAATAATAATAATTAGAAGATTATGTAGAATTAGAAGAATAAGAAGAATAAGAAATAACAAGATTAAGACGAATAATAAGAATATGAAATCTAAGAAGAATAATAAGAATAAGAAGAATAAGTAGAATAAGAAAAATAATAAGAATAAAAGAATATGAAGAATAAGAAGAAATACAAAATAAGACGAAATAAAAAGTGGCATTCGTAGAGAGGGAAATCTCCATTGTTGAAGATTGCAAGCTTTGGCTATGGATAAAATCTTTAAACTATATTATAAATAATCCTTCTCTTTGGTTCTTAATGAAATCAGACTCTTTTGTTTGGAATTTGATGTGAAGGAGGGTGCCGGCTATTTACTTCCCGAAGGAAGACATGGAGAAGCTTATTGCTTCATTTAAATATACACTAATCGGCAAGTTTTCACATGGCTACCCTGAGTTTATAGACATATATGCATTCATTGAAGCTTTGAAGCTTTGGGACTCAGTTAGACTCACGTGGTATTATGCAAAATACATTATGCTTCAAATTAAGGAGGAAGAAGACTTATTCCGACTATGGCTTCGTGAACAGTGGAGTATTTCAGGGTTGCCAATAAGATTATTCAAATGGTCACCCAAATTCACACCAAAGGAGGAATCCGTGCAAGCCATTGTATGGTTTTCTCTCTTGCAACTCCCATTTCATCTATTCATTATGCATGTTCTATACTCTATTGCACGGTGTATGGGCAAGCCATGGTTAATGTACGAAGCTACGACCTGTATGACCAGAAAAGCTACGTCCTATATTGAAATTAATGTATGCTCTTCTATTCCTAAAAGCATATGGGTGGACAATGATCACAGACATGGCTTCTAGCAGGCCATAGTCCTAGAATACATGCCTAAATATTATTCTAACTATAAAAAATGGGTCATATAAAATTGGAATGCATCACAAAGGTAAGGAGAAGGTCATTAGACATAATAGAAAAGAGAGAGGGAGAAGGTCTGGCTGAAGTTGGTTCATTTGGTGGAGAGTTTGACTAGTAAAGGAGAGAAGGGTAGTTGAAGTAGTGGGAGAGAGGGTTGAGGAAGTAAATGTAGGGAATAAGGAGATGAAATGAGGAGGGGGAGAATAAATGTGAATAATAGTGGGTAGTAGGGGGAAGGTCAGTTAGAAGGGGGTAGAAAGAGAGGAGAGTGAAGGGGGATAGAGGAAGAGCGAGATGGGGAAAATAGGGGGGGGGAGAGAAGATTAGAGATTAAAAAATGATTATAGCAAGGGGCTAGAGCAGCTGAAGAGGTAGGAATAGAGTGGAGGAAGGAGATAAAGGGGTTTGGGGCAAAAGATAGGAGAGAGGAAAGGAGAAGGGAAACATAGCTGGAAAAAGAAATAGCAAGATTTAATGGGGAAGATGATGACCTTTTATCAGAAGGAGAGACTGAGGGAAAAAGCTAATTTATCATTGGCATGCATGAGGAGATGCATATTCTGGAATATGCACTGGCACAAGATGATTCAAGGTTGTGTAAATAGGATTAGCAAGAATGGATTCCGAATAACAGAGAGAGTGTAATGGAAAAAAATAAGATTTATGAGTCTACAGCTAAACAAGCTGAACATAAAAAGAAACAACAAACAGCCACAACCTAATGCAAATAAATCTTCAAGAAATAGAAAAATATACTTAAACATGACCTATGAAACAAGATGTATAACTAGAGCTCAAGCTAGACCTAGTAATGTATAATAGTCTATATTGGAATATAAGACGAGTAGGAAGCTCTCCATCAATAAATTGAATTAAAAAATTAATTAAAATACACAATATTAAAATTGTGATAATAGCTGAACCCATGGTTAATAATGACTCATTAGAGAAGTATAAAAAGAAAATAGGTTGGATAAGGCATTCTCTAATAATAATGGCATGTTATGGTTGCTATGGAAAAATACAATTGATATTGAAATAATTTCAGAGGCAGAGCAGATTATTAGTTTTAAACCAGGAAAAAATTCAGAACCAATTATTTCGGTTGTATATGCCAGCAATGCGAAAGATAAAGGGAAAGAATTGTGGAGTGAAATGAAAGAGATAGATGCCAGGAAATCTCTATAAATTATAGAAGGGGATTTCAATGTGGTAAGGAATGTTAAAGAGAAAATAGGAAGGTCGCCTGACTCGATAGCTATAGCCCAGTTTAATGAGTCAATAGAAAACACAAATATAATGGAAGCTGATTATTTGGGACCTAGTTTTACATGGTGTAATACCTTAAAAAAGTGGGGTGATTTGGTCTAGACTAGATCATATTTGTATAATACCAAATGGATAGATTATTGTGGAGGGGTGAGCATTATGCACTTAAGTAAAACATGCTCAGATCACAGCTCTCTCCTCCTTAAATTCAAAAATAGAGATAGGAACCACAAGATCTTTAAATATCAGAACATTTGGGGAATGCATAAAGACTTCGAGAGAATAGTAAGGATCTCATGGAAAATACCAAAGACCTGGAATGCCATGCAGGTTCTAGCCTTAAAATTACGTAGATTAAGACTAGCACTTAGTCTATGGAATAAAAAGAGATTTGGGAGTATTAACAAGAATATTCAAGATGCTAAATTAAAATTCAGCCCATCAGAAATATAATATGAGGAAACTCAAGATGAATCCTCAAGAAGTAAAATGAACAATGCAAAAGCTAAACTAAAATTAATGTTATATATGGAAGAAGTATATTGGAAACAAAGGGCTAAAATAAAGTGCCTAAAAGAAGGGGATAGAAATACTAAGTTCTTTAATGTAGCCACAAAAATAGTAGCCCAAAAACAAGAAATAAAAGGCATAAAAAGACAATGGCAAATGGGTAGAAGAGAAGGGGGTAATTAAAAATGTAGTGGAAGACTATTTAAAAAGTCACCTTTGTGGCTATAGTCAACAGAGAAATGATACTTTAATAAAACTCATTGAGAGAAGAGTAGCAAGAGATGATAACAAAGCTCTGGAAGAGATTCTTCGAGAGGAAGAGTTAAGGGCAGCGGTCTTTAGTGGAAATAAAGATAATGCAACAGGACCTGATGGGTAGAATAATGGATTTTATCAACATGCCTAGAATATCATAAAAGAAGACTTGGCAACCACCATTGCCTGGATCTTTTCAGGCATAGAAATTACAAAAGCATGGGCTAGCTCATACATTATCTTGAATCCCAAGAAGGACAACCCACAAAAAAGTGAGGATTATAGACCTATAAGTCTATGTAATTCAATTTATAAAATCCTTGCAAAAGTCCTTCAAATAGACTTAATAGGATTATACCCTCCATTATATCGGCTAAACAAGTAGGATTTGTGAAAAATAGATTAATGATGGAAAATATTAATTTAACCTTAGAATTGATGAAGGAAATAGGTGCTAAAGTTAAGGGACATATTGTGATTATGAAGCTAGACTTTTCTAAAGCATTTAACAAAGTAGAATGAGACATCTTATGCTATACAATGAAATAAATGGGATTTTTGGAGTTTTGGATAGACCTAACGTATAGATGCATCTCTAGTGTTTGGGTTAAAATCTTGATTAACTGTGAGGCAGGTGGAGAATTCAAGCCAGTTAGAGGGCTTAGACAGGGGGACCCACTATTCCCTGTATTGTTTAATATATATATAGAAATACTAATCATAAATCTGAAGGAGAGGATGGAGGGCAAGATTCTTAGCTTTATACATCCTAGATAGACGCTTAATATGAGCTGCTTGGCATATGTAGACGATGTGATTATATTTATAAATGCTAGCAGCACATCATTTAGAAATATGATTAGTCTTTTTGATACACTGGAGGAAGAAATGGGTCAATAGCTAAATAAAAATAAATGTCAATTTGTTATAACAAATAAAGCCCCTTAAAAGACAGCTCAAAGGATTAAAAGAATTACAGGCTTTGAACAGAAAAAAGAGGTGCTAATGTATTTGGGATGCTCAATTTATAAAGGAAGATTGAAGGAAGAATATTTAGCATTTATAATGAATAAATTAAGAGGAAAGATAGAAGGAAGGAGGATATGCTGAGTATGTCAGGGTGAATTATATTAATCAAACATGTTTTACAAGGCTTAATAGCCCATATTCTAATGACTTTATAGCCTCCGGAGAAGGTTTTAAGAAATTTAGAGAGAGAGATGGCTAACTTCATATGGGGAAAAAATCAGGAAAAAATAAGTCACATTGGAAAAAATAAGTCACATTGGAAAAAATGGGAAGATTTATGTTGTCCAAAGGAAGAGGCGAGCCTAGGCCTAAACAAGCTTAATGATATGGCAAAAGCTTAGGCATGCAAGAATTGGTGTAGGCTTATACAAAATGATAGTCTATGGGCGAGATACAATAAAGCATGATACGGGGTAGGTAACAATGCATTCAAGAATTCCAAAAAAATCATCTAAAAGCTGGAAAATGATGTTTAAACAGAAAAAATTAGTGGAAAACCATGCACTTTTAATTAACAATTAATGGAGATGGATTTTGAACTCATAGGGGAGGTTCACACTTAAAAGCACAAAATTAATAGTAAGAAAAGAAAATTGCCCTCAAGAAATCATTAAAGGAGCATTGGTGAAAGAGATTCCACAAAAAATCAACGTATTTATGTGGAAGCTTCTATCTAATGCCATTCCAGTAGATATTAATATTCAAAGGAAATGAGTTAAAATAGCCTCTAGGTTTGAATGTTGTTTTGCTAGCTCCGAAAGCACAAATCACTTGTTCTCAACTGAAAAGATAGCGGTGGAAGTCTAGGGCTGTCTAGAAACGGATATAAAAATAAGTAATAAGACAGAGTGTCTCGGGGATAGATTAATGAGATGGAGGGTAAAACAAACAAAGAATAAAATATGTAATTGGCTAAGAAATCATATCCCACTTATTATAGTCTGGTGTTTATGAAAAGCCAAAAATAAAAGTAGGTTTGAGAGTATTAAAATGAATACTAATCATATAATTGAGGAAATTAAAAAAGAATGCTCATAAATTTTAGTAGGGTTCCCTTTAAGACTCAGAAGCACAGAAGTGAAAGACGAAAAAATAAAGGTATGGGGTCGTCATGCAATTAAGGGAAAAACTACTTGTGATAAGGATGGTCAGCTGGAACAAGCCTCCATGGGGAAGGATTGAACTAAACACTGACGGGAGCTTTAATAGAGATATGAGTATGGCAAGAAGAGGGTGAGTGATAAGGAATGAGCAAGAAAAAGTATTAAGAGCATTCACAATGAGGGAAAAAGTGTTTTCAGCACTACATGATGAAACATTAGTCTTACTTAAGGGCCTACAAATATGTAAAGAATATTCACTAACAAATATTCGAGCCCAGGTTGATTCTAACTTACTGGTGAATCTTGCTACAAGAAAATTAGAGATGTGAGATGTGGCAGAATGATGGGTATATTAGTATAATTAAAAGCCTTTTAATAGTGCTAAAAGGGAAAATTGTGCATATGTTTAGGGAAGCAAATGCTCTCGCAGACAAATTAGCTGAGGAAGGCATGAAGAAGGCTTTACAGGTGTTTGATGGGGAGAATATACCAGATAATTACAAAGGTATAATCACACTAGATAGAATAGAATTCCCTTATATTAGAATTCAAAAACTTTAGGAGGCATAGAGGAAAAGAGGAGATAGGGAAGATATATATTGTTTTTTGATTTTTTTTACAGGTATTTATAAGCAAGCTCCAAAGATAGGATCAAAAACAAAAGCTCATACGGTAAAAGGTATAATAATTGCATTGAAATTATATGGATTTTAGAACTAAACTCTATGGTTATAAGTAGTAAACAAAAGATACATAAATTAACATGTGAAAGCGGCAAAGCTCCCTAAAACTTAAGAGTTCCCTGGACCTAAGGGGAGACTACAAAAAATTTAACTAGCATAGGCTGGGGTTATTAAACTGCTATTTTATATTTGCATTTTTGCTTAATTAGTTCTAATAGAGAAATTGAACATCTGCTACAAATGAGGAGCAGGGAAAGTAGCTTGAAGCTTCAATGGCTGAAAGAAGGAGGTAGAGTAAGAATCAAAGAGGAGAACATCATACAACCTTAAGGCATATAATTTAAAACTTGTTTGTGGCATGGTTGTTGTTGTGTAGGTGAGTGTATAATGGATCAATAGAAGCAGCATTACAGTTGATTCTACTTGCACTTTTATTTGGTGGATTGGTTTGTTTTTTATAGATTTAAGCTAAATGATTTATTAAAGTAGTTAACTTTAATAAAATTTAAGATGATTCTGTTTTATTAAGGCAGGAGGATCATCTTAGGACCTTTTATATTAAAGCAGCTAGCTTTTCATTTTTAAGCTTTATACACTTGATTATGCTTGCACTATATTTCTATTTTAATGGTTTGATTGGTGGATTAACTTTACATATTGAAGTTAAATTATAGTTGTTTGTAAGGACAAATATCATTCAGAATAGTTCTAAAGAAGAAAATAGGGGCCTAAACAGAAGGCCTGCTGCAATAGGCTGCTTACACTACAGTTTTATGTTGATAGAAAGGCCTGCTATTTAGCAGGAGGCTGTGCTTGTAGGTTTGTTGGAATGCAAGGTTTGCAGTTGACAAAGAAAATATGGGTCAGCAACATGGAAAAAGTAAGATAAAGCTAAGGGAACACAAGCTGAGCTAGAACCTGACAAGTATGTAGAGAGGCTGCCAAAATTAAGAATCAAGTTAGTGTAGTAGTAGAAAGGCTGGGAGAAAAGCTAGATGTAGCTATGAAAGAAATAAGGAAAGCATATGTAGATTTGCAAAATATAATAGGCATGTAAAAGGCTTAAACGCAAAATCAAGGAGAATAGAAAGTCTCAAATTGGTAGGTAGAAAGAAAGCTCGAAAAGATCTAAATCATGCTATATTTCATGGAAATTTAATCAAGGAGAGCATCAAAGCTGGATCACCATACTTTTCTTATAGTTTTATACAAAATTAGGCTGGTAATTTTAATTTTTTTAAATTTTGCTAAGGGTGTAAAGGGGCAAAGGATAGTATCTTAAATTGTAACAATGGTATTTGTCCGCCAAAAGAGAGGGCTTTTATAATTAATAAAACAAACCTTAAAAAGAAGAATAAGCAGAATAAAAAAAATAAGGAAAAATAAAAAAGAATAAGAAGAATAAGAAAAATAAGAAGAATAAGAAGAATAAGAAAATAAGAAGAATAAGAAGAATAAGAAGAGTACGAAGATTATGAAGAATAAAGAAGAAATAGAAGAATAAGAAGAATAAAAATAAAATAAAAGAATAAGAAGAATAATAAAAATAGGAATAATAAGAATAAAAAAAGAATAAGAAAAAAAGAAAAATAAGAAGAGTAAGTAGAATAAGAAAAAAAAGAATAAGATGAATAAGAAGAATAAGTAGAATAAGAAAAAAAAAGAATAAGATGAATAAGAAGAATAAGAAAAAAAAAGAAGAATAAGAAAAATAAGAAGAAAAAAAAAGAATAAGAAGAATAAGAAGAATAAAAAGAATAAGAAGAATAAGAAGATAAAAAGAAATAAGAAGAATAAGAAGATAGAGAAGAATAAGAATAATTATAATAATAAAAAAATGAAAATAAGAAGAAAAATTACATAAGAAGAATAAAAAGAATTAGAAGAATAAGAAGAATATAAAGATTAAGAAAATAAGTAGAATAATAAGAATAAGAATAATAAGAAGAAAATAGAATAGAAGAATTAGAAGAATAGAAGAATAAGAAGAATAAGAAGAATAAGAAGAATAAGAAGAATAATAAGAAAAGAAATATAAACGAATAAGAAGAATAAAAAGAATAAGAAGAATAAGAGAATAAGAAGAAGAATAAAATTAAGAAATAATTAGAATAATAAGAATAAGAAGAATAAGAAATATAAGAAGAATAAGAAGAATAAAAGAATATAAATAATAAGAAGAATAAAATATAAGATGATATGAAAAATAAAAAGAATAAGAAGAATAATAAGAATAATAAGAATAAAAAGAATAAGAAAAAAAAGAAGAATAAGAATAATAAGAAAAAAAAGAAGAATCAGAAGAGAATATGTAGTATAAAAAAGAATAAAAAGAATAAAAAGAGAAGAAAAAGAACATAAAATAAAAAAAATAAGAAGAATAAAAAGAATAAAAAATAAAAAGAATAAGAAAATAAGAAGAATAAGAAGAATAAAAAGAATAAGAAGAATAATAATAATAATAAAATAAAAAAAAATAAAAAAAATAAGAAGAATAAGAAGAATAAAAATGATAAGAATAAAAAGAATAAGAAGAATAAGTAGATAAAAAAGATAAGAAGATAAGACAATATGTAGAATAATATGAATATGAACAAAAGTATAATAAGAAGAATAAGAAAAATAAGAAGAATAAGAAAAATAAGAAGAATAAGAAAAATAAGAAGAATAAGAAGAATACGAACACAAAAAAATAAGAATAAAAAGAAGAATATGGTGAATAAGAATAATAAGAATAATAAGAAGAATAAGAAGAATATAAAAAATAATATAAAAGAATAATAAGATAAAAGATTAAAAAGAATAGAACAATAGAACCATCAAGATTAATAAAAGAAATAAGAAGAATAATAAGACATAAGAAGAAGAATATATAATAAAATTATTAAAATAAGAAAAAATTAAAGAATAAGAAGAATAAAAAGAATAAAAAGAATGAGAGAATAAAAAGAAGAATAAAAAGAATAAGAAAATAAGAGAATAAGATGAAAAAAAATAATACAAATAATAAGAAAGAATAAAAAGAAAAAAAAAAAAAAAAAAAAAAAAAAAAAAAAAAAAAAGAAAAAAAAAAAAAGAAAAAAAAAAAAAAAAAAAAAAAAAGAAAAAAAAGAAGAATAAGTAGAATAAGAAGAATAAAAAATTAAAATGAATAAGAAGAATACGAAGAATAAAAATAATAAGAAAAATAAGAAGAATAAGAAGAATAAGAAGAATAATAAGAATGAGAAGAATAAATAAGAATGATAAGAAGAATAAGAAGAATAAGATAAAAAGAAGAATAAGAATAATAAGAAGAATAAAAGTAAAGAAGAAAAATAATAATAAAAAGAATAAGATGAATAACAAGAATATTAAGAATATGGAGTAAAAGAAGAATAATAAGAATAAAAACAATATGAAGAATAAGAAGAAAAGAAAAAAAATAAAAAGAATAAAAAGAATAAAAATAATAAAAAGAATAAGAATAAAAAGATTAAGAAGAATAAGTAGAAGAAAAAAATAAGAAGAATAAGAAAAAAAAGAATAAAATGAATAAAAAGAAAAAAAAAGAATATGATGAATAAGAAGAATATGATGAATAAGAAGAATACGATGAATAATAAGAATAAGAATAATAATATGAATAAGAAGAATGACATGAATAAGTGAAAAAAAAATAATTGGTATAATATAAATTATTAGAGAATAAGAAGTATAAAAATCATAAAAAATAACCAGAAAAATATGAAATAATAAAATAAGAAGAATAAGAACAATAAGTAGAAAAGAAGAAAAAAAAATTAGAAGAATAAAAAGAATAGAAAGCAACAAAAGAATAACTAGAATAAAGTGAAAGAGAAGGCGAAGAAGAAAAAAAGGATAAGAAGAATAAGAATAAAAGAAGAATAAAAAGAATAAGTAGAATAAAAAAAAGAAGTATTAGAAGAATAAGAAGAATATAAAGAATAAGAAAGAAAAAGAAAAAAAAAAAGAAGAATGTGGTAAAATAATTATAATAAGAAAAGAAGAATAAAAAAATAAAATGAATAGAAGAATAAGAAGAATAAGAAAAAAATTGAATAAGAAGAATAAGAAGAAGAAAATAAAGAGAAAGAAGAGAAAATAATTAATTATTAATAATTATAAGAATAATAAAAAGAATAAGAAGAATAAGTAAAAAGAAGAATAAAAGAATAAAAAGAATAAGAAGAATAATGAGGGATAATAAGGATAAGAACAATAAAAGAACATGAAGAATAAGAAGAATAATTAAGAAAAAAAGGAAAAAGATGAATATTAAGAATAAAAAGAATACTAAAATAGAAGAATATAAAGAATAAGAAAAATAATAAGAATAAGAAGAATAAGAATAAAAGAATAATAAGAAAAAGATGATAAGAAGAATAAATAATACAAGATTATAATAAAAGAAGATGAAGAATATAATAAGAAAAATTAGAGAATAAAGGGAATGAATAGTCAATAATAAGAAGAAGAATAAGAAGTATAAGTAAAATAAGTAAAAAAATAAAAATATACCGAATAAGAAGAGTAAAACAATAAGAAGAATAAAAGAATTAAAAAATTAAAATATAAGAAGAATAAGAAGAATAAGAAGAATGAGAATACTAAGAAGAATAAGAAGAATATAAGAATAAAAATAATAAGAAGAATAAGAAGAATAAGAGAATTAGAAGAATAAGAAGAATAATGAGAATAAGAATAAAAACAAGTACTAAAAGAATAAAAGAATAATAATAATAATAAGAATAATGAGGATATAAGAAGAAAAATAAGTACTAAAGAATAAGAAGAATAAGAATAATAAGAAGTAAATTAATAATAAAAGATTATGAAGAATAAGAAGAATAATATGCAACAGAGTAAAGTGGCTTAAGGAAGTGGATAGAAACACTAAGTTTTTTAATGCAGTTGTGCAATTAAAAAATCAATGTCAAAAATAAAAGGTATCAAAAATGATATGGGCAAGTGGATAGACTAGGAAAGAGAACTTTAAAAGTTTTGGAAGATTATTTTAAAAGACATCTCTGTAATCACAGCTAACAAAGAAATGACTCCTTAATTCGACAAATAGACAAGAGTAACTAAAGAACAAAATAAACTACTAGATGAGTCCCCTGGTGAGGAGGAGATAATATATGTAGTCTTTAGTGGAAATAAAGATAGTGCAGTGGGTCTAGATGGATGGAATAATGGTTTATACTAGCAAACCTATAATATAATAAATTAAGAACCGACGACCACAATTGCTTGTGTTTTTGTAGGAGAAGAAATCACAAAATCATGAGCTAGCCCATATATTGTACTGATACCCAAGAAAGATAATCCATAAATAATTAAAGATTATAGACCTATAAGTCTATGTAATTTGGTGTATAAAATTTTAACAAAAGTATCACAGAATAGACTAATAGGGTAATTTCCTCCATTATTTCGATAGAACAAGCATGATTCGTTAAAAATAATTTAATGATGGAAAATATTAATTTAACTGTAGAATTGATGAAAGAAATAGGCACCAAAGTTAGGGACCATAATGTGGTTATGAAATTAGATTTATCTAAAATATTTGATAGAGTTGAATGAGACATTTTATGCTACACGATAAGAAAAATGAGATTTCCAGAATTCTATATAGATCTAATGTATAGATGCATCTCTAGCGCATGTGTTAAAATTCTAATTAATGGGGAGGCATGTTGTGAATTCAAGCCAGTTAGGGGACTTAGATAGAGAAATTCTTTATCTCCATTATTATTTAATATATATATATATATATATATATATATATATAATTGTTAATAACAAGTTTAAAAGGAAAAATTAAGGAGGGTAATATTACTAGCTTTAAACAACATAGACATACTCCGAATGTAAGCTGCCTAGGTTATGCGGATGATTTAATTATCTTTATAAATACCGAGAGCAAATCGATGAAGAATATGATGAAGCTATTTGACACAGTAGATGAAGAAATGGGACAACAACTTAATAAAAATAAATGCTAATTTGTGGTTTCAAGGAAAACACCTGAAAGGACAATTAAAAGAGTAAAACGAATTATAGGCTTTGAGTAGAGTACAGGGGTGTTAATGTAGTTGAGTTGTCCTATAAACTAGGGTAGACTGAAAGAAGAATATCTAACATTTTTAATGAATAAATTAAGAGGTAAAATAATGGGATGGAAGGAGAATATGTTAAGTATGGCGGGATGAATCACATTAATTAAACACGTCCTACAAGGGACTATAGCACACATCTTAATGTCCTTACTACCACCAAAGAAGATCTTGAACAGCTTAGAAAAGGAAATGGCTAACTTTCTATGGGTAAAAATCAGAAAAAAATAAGCTATAATGGAAAAAATGAGAAGATATATGTTGTTTAAAGAAGGAAGCGGGTCTAGGCTTGAATAAATTAAATGATTTGGCCAAGGCCTGGGCATGTAAGTACTAGTGGATGCTCAAGTAGAATGATAGACTGTAGGCAGGTTATATGAAAGCTAGATATAGGTCAGGAAATAAAACATGTAAGAATCTTAAAAAAGCATCTAGAAATTGGAACATGATGCTTAAATAAAAAGAATTAGTTGAAAGTAATGCATGCCTAATCAATAATATATGGAGATGAACTCTAAATCCACAAGGGAAGTTCATACTTAAAAGTGCAAAAATTTTAGTAAGAAAAGAAAAAAATTAGTCAAGAAGTTTTTAAGGGAGTTTGGCTGAAAGAGATCCCACAAAAAAATGAATTTATTCATGTGGATGCTCTTATCGAATGTTATTCCCGTGGACTCGAATATTAAGTTGAAGGAAGTAAAATTAGTTTCATGTGTGAATGTTGTTTTTCTAACATAGAAAGCATAAACTATTTATTTTTAACAGGGAAAATAGCGGTGAAAGTCTGGAATTATCTGGGGATAGATGTACAAGTAAGCAACAAGTTAGAAGATATCAAGGAAAGACTAATGAGAAGGAAGATAAGTTTTGCAAAGAATAAAGTATGTAATTGGCTAAGGGGTTACATTCTACACATCACAGTTTGGAATCTGTGGAAATTCAGGAATAGAAGTAGGTTTGAGAATATTAAAATACATGCTAAGCATATAATAGAAGAAATTAAAAAACATTATTCATGGGTATCAGTAGGATTCCCACTAAAACTTAGAAACATGGAAATGAAAGCCGAGAAAAGAAGGATATAAGGATTACATGCAAAAAGAAAAAAATCCATGAGATTAGAATGGTGTGTTGGGAAAAACCTTCATGGGGAAGGCTTGCTTTAATCACAGATGGTAATTTTAATAGGGACATGAGAGAGGCAGGGTGAGAGGGGTGATAAGAAATGAGCATGGTAAAGTTATAAAAGCTTATACAATGAAAGAAAAAGCATCATCAGCCATGCATGCAGAGATTTTAGCCTTACATAAAGGCCATAAAATATGCAAAGGAAACTCTTATATTAACTTATGAGTACAGGTGGATTCTAGTATACTGGTGAATCTAGTTATGAATAAGATAGAAATGTGGCAGTATGAAGAATAGATAGAGACAATTAAGACTCTTTTAACCGACATAAAAGGGAAAATTAAGCATATATATAGGGAAGCTAATGTTGTAAATATAACTTAGCCAATGAGGGCTTTAAGAAGGGATTACAAGAATATGAGGGAGATGATATAATGAAGAAATATAAAGGCTTAATCATATTAGATAAAATAGAATTTCCGTATATTAAAATTCAAAAGCAGTAACTAATCTTTTATCTCCACGGTCCTGTGGGTTAATTATAAATATAGATTGCTCTGCTTTGGTTTTTAGGTATATAGGTATAAGTCAAGATGAAAGGATATGGAAATGGCCTATGGCAGATGGTCTACAATATTAAGCAGTGCATGAAACTATTCTTAATGTATTTTAAAGTCCAGGGACTACAAAGTAATATAAGGCAGAGAATGAGACTGCCAAAATAAAGTAACACCATCAACTAGAAGGCAATTAAATTATATATACCTACTTTCTATGTTTTGACTTGTGGTGCAGGGGAGAAAGTCATATGTATACATGAGGCAAAGAAGGTTAAGCCAAAATGAAGGCAATCAAATTTTATTAAATTCATGAAGATAGATAAAGCTACAACTAGAAAAGTAGTTATAAATGCATGCTTTGCTTATTTTATGTTTAAGGGTGTAAAATGGGTTAAGAGCTGCAACAGAGGCATTATATATTTAGTTAAGCTGATTTAAGTGCAGGGGAATGAGTCAGAGAGGTTCTTAAGCATTAAAACAGTTTACAAGGGTAGTTAATGGATTTGCTGCTAGTAATAGAAGGCAGAGGTAAGATGCATAGATAATAGAAGGCAGAGGAGGAAAGGAAAAATGAACAAAATAGTAGAGAGGCTGCCAAAATTATAATCAAAAGCAGGATGACAACGTGGTTGTAGATGGAAAGGGGCCAACAAAAAGTATAAGGGATAGAGCAATAAAAGATAAACATGTCAAGCTTCAAGTAAAGCAACACAATGTACAGAATCAAAGTGAAGAGATACATTAAGAGATAGGACAAAAACAATCACTTCAAGCAAAATGTGTAATGTTTTATTTATATTATTCAAGGGTGTAAATGGGGAAAAGGGTAGTTCAATATTGTAAAAATGGTATTCCTCCGCCAAAAGGAAATAATTTTGTATTTATAAAACAAACATTCCAAAAAAAAAAGAAGAATAAAAAAAAGAAATAATAGTACAATAAGAATAATAAGATAAATATTAAGAATAAGAATATTGAGTATAATAAGAAGAATAAAAAGAAAAAGAAGAATAAGAAGAATAAGAAGAATAAAAAGAATAAGAAGAATAAGAATAAAAAGAAAAATAAGAAAAATAAGAAGAATAAGAAGAATAAGAAGAATGAGAAGAATGAGAAGAATGAGAAGAAATAGAAGAATACGTTGAATAAGAAGAATACGTTGAATAAGAAGAATAAGAAAAAATTCAAGTTTTGCGCTCATGTTTTTCTCTCAAGTTCTAGAGAGAGAAACAACAATTTTCATTAAAGAAGAAGCCGATTTCATGCTAAATTGGAGCAAGTTGATCTATTAAGTGATAAGAAGTCATTTTCTCATCAAATCAAAAAGACCGCGCCTCACTATTCTGATTTTTCGGAAATTTACGGGGAAAAAAAAGGAGAACCCTCGATAGAGTTCTCCCCCTCCGATATTGCCATGCTTGATGAAGCTCACAAATACACTGTAGTGGGAAAACTTTTCCATGGACGACCTCGCATTGAAGATATCAGGGCATTCTTCGCATCACTAAAGCTTAAAGGTCTATCAAAAACTGGTGTCTTGGATGCTAAACATATTCTCATTCAACTGTCCACAAAGGAGGACTTCCAAAAAGTTTGGCGAAAGGCAGTATGGTATATTTTGGGCTATCCTATGAGAGCCTTCAGATGGATGCCTTCCTTCACAACCAAACAGGAGTCGCCATTACACCTAGTTTGGTTTCTCCTCCCTATGCTGCCTATTCACTTCTTTGATAAGCTCTCCCTCTGTCATATTGCTAGTGCAGTTGGCACCCCTCTTCTCCTTGATGGTGCCACTGCCATGTTATCTCGACCAAGTGTAGCTCGGCTCTACATAGAAGTGAACCTACTGCAGCACATCCCTCACCGTATATGGATTGGCAGTAAAAATGGGGATGGTTTCTGGCAATAATTGATTCCAGAAAACCTCCCAAGCTACTGCTCCTACTGTAATAAACTGGGGCATTCATGTGAACATTGTTTGGTTAAAAAATTTACAGAAGACAAACAGTGGAATGGTCCTAGAACAGAAACAAGAAATGAGAGGAAAGAATATAAAATTAAACCCCCCCCCCAAAATAGTGAACAGAACTGCAATTGAGTTGTTACAGGAATGGAAATAGTGGAATATGTCCCCACTAGGAAAGAAGATTCTGAAGGGGCTAGAAAAACAAATAACTTAGAGGGAAATGCTAAAAACCATGAACTAATCCTAAAAATAGTTGAAATAAATAAAAGATTTAGGAAAGGTAGATTCGAACCCAGAAAAAAGAGTGCATGGAGAAGGAAAGGGGCAGAGGAGTTAGGTAATAACTCAAATGAGGATTTAGAGGTTAGAAGCAATTTCATTTTAAATAAAAATGATGAAGAATCTGATTTTATAAAAGCCACTAAAGATGATTTAGAAATTGATAATTTTACAAATATAATGGGAGATAGAGATTGGGCCATGGAGGAAATAAAACTCATGGCATTACAGCTAGGCATGGAATGGAAAAATGAAAAATTAGGAGGTTTTAGTTCGATTAAAAAATCTAGAAACAGGAAAAAAATACTTAGATAAAACATATGAATCAAAATGCACTACAAGAGCTCAGGATAAATCCACATCTAATGTTTAGATTTCTCTACTGGAATGTGAGGGGTATCACAAACCTCTCCTCAATAAAAAGAGTTAAAAAATTGATTCAATTATATAAAACTCCAATTATTATACTTGCCGAACACATTGTAAATAAGGATAAACTAGAATACTACAAAAAGCTATTAGGGTTTGATTACTCTTTCTCTAATAAAAATAACAAAATCTGGATTTTCTGGAAAAGCTTATTTAATTTAATTATTTTAGAAGATACGAATCAAATTATTAACTTTTCTTTAGATAATGCCCAAGAGGAAATCATTTCAGTAATTTATGCCAAATACACTAAAGAAGGTAGAAAGGAGCTTTGGAATGATATTCTTAAAACTGCTAAAATAAATAAACCATGGATAATAGGAGATTTCAATATTATAAGAAAAGCTAGCGAGAAAAAAGGGGCAACTCCCCCAATAAAAAAGCAATCGCTCACTTTAATGATACGATATTAGAGGCTAGTTTGATGGAAGCTAGCTTTTCAGGCCCCCAATACACTTGGTGCAATAACTAGAAAGTTAAAGGCACCATATGGGCAAGACTAGATAGATTTCTACATAATGTCAAATGGCTAGAAGCTTATGGCTCCACAGCCGTCAGACATTTAAATAGAACCTATTCTGACCACAATCCACTATAAATATCCATAGAAAAAAATAAAATAAAGAATAAGTCGTTTAAATTTCAGAATGTATAGTCCTTACATCATGCTTTCATCAATACAGTTAAAAATTCATGGACGCAAAAAATAACAGGTAACCCAGTTCAAATATGGAATAATAAATTAGAAAGGATAAAAAAACACTTAATAATATGGAATAGAAACTCCTTCAGTAATATTAACAAAAATATTATAGAAGTAGAAAAGAAAGTTGAAAAAAAAAAGAGTTAGAATATGAAACACTTCAAAATTCAGATAGTAGAAAGGAATTAAATAAAACACAGGCTGAGCTAAAATTAAATTTGCTAATGGAGGAAGTATTCTGGAAACAAAAATCTAAAATAAAATGGATTAAAGAAGGAGATAAAAATAACCTAAACAAGATTCAAAATCAAGACTCAATAACAAAGAATAAAAGGTATAAAAAATAACCTAAACAAATGGGTAGACACTAACTTAGAAATTAAAAACCACCTTGACGAATATTTTGAAAACTAATTTAGAGGAATTACAAATTTGAATGGAGATTATCTCCTAAATAAGATAGATCATAAAATTACCAACGAAGAAAATGATGCATTTACCAAATTTCCGGATGAAGAAGAACTGAAGTTTATTGTTTTTAGCATGGGCAAAAATAGTGCCCCGGGTCCTGATGGGTGGAACAATGAGTTCTATCAAAACTGTTGGTCAATCATAAAAAATGACCTCCTAGGGGCTATACATTGGATATTCTATGGAGCAGAAATAGGCAAGAAATGGAGCGGTTCGTACTTGGTTCTTATTCCTAAAATGGAAAACCCCCATAAAGCTGAAGACTTTAGACCTATCAGCCTGTGTAACTCCATATATAAAATCTTGACCAAGCTACTTCAAAATAGATTAGCTGTAGTATTGCCACAAATTATTTCTAAAGAACAATCAGGATTTATGAAAAATAGATTACTAATGAAAAATATTTGTTTAGCTAAAGAAATGATCAGAGAAATATAATCCAAATCTAGAGGTCATAATGTATTGCTAAAACTAGATCTCTCAAAAGCTTTTAATAGAATTGAATGGAAAATTTTATGTTTTGTCATGAGAAAGATGGGTTTTCTGAAACCTGGACTGACTTGATTTATAGATGCATATCAAGTCCTTGGATTAAAATTCTTGTCAATGGAGAACTAGGAAAAGATATCAAGCCGATGAGAGGATTAAGGCAGGGTGATCCCCTTTCTCCCTCCCTCTTTAATTTCTACCTAGAGCTCCTCATTGTTAATGTCAAAAATAAAATTATCTCAGGAAGTATAGGTCGGTTTAGTCAGCCTATTAATACTTCTTTAGTGGGATGCTTGGCTTATGCTGATGATGTGATCATTTTCACAAATGGAAGCTCTGGATCCCTACATAACCTCATGGAGTTGTTAAAAGTCTTAGAAGAAGAAATGGGACAGAAAATTAATAACAAAAAGTGCCAATTCATGATTGCCAAAAAAGCCCCAATAAGTCTAGGTCATATAATTAACAAAATAACAGGTTTCACACAGATAAAAGGTGAACTTCAATATCTTGGATGCCCAATATACAAAGGAAAACTAAAATCAATATACCTAGATTTCCTACTTGAAAAAATTAAAAATAAAATTGATGGCTGGAAAGTGGACACACTTACCATGAGTGGTAGAATTGCTCTGATCACCCATGTGTTACAAAGGGCAGTCATGCAGAATCTGATTATTACTCACCTTCCAGTGTCGGATAAAAAAAGAATAGAGAAGGAATTGGCCCATTTCTTATGGGGATCAAAAAGTGGCAAAAGAAAGTTACATTAGAAAAAATGGAAAGATCTTTGCTACCCCTTACAGGAAACATTCCTCGGCTTTACTGATTTAAACGATCTAGCTAAAGCATGGGCGTGCAAAAGATGGTGGAGGCTCAAAGAAAAAAATAACCTATGGGCTGAATTTATGAGAGCTAAATATTGTATAGAGGATGATATAAATAGGAATAGAAATAAGAACAAAGCATCACAAATCTGGATTCAAATGCTCAATCAAAGGAAATTAGTGGAAAAACATTCTAAACTCACTAAAAATAGTTGGAAATGGACTTTGAGTGCAGACGGAATATTCTCACTTAAAACCATTAAAGAAAAAGTAAGAAGTAGGAAGGAAATGCAACCTTTATTTAAATGTATATGGGATAATGATAATAGTCAAAAAAATAAAAACTAATACATGGAAAGTTCTCTAAAATATCATTCCTATAGATGAAAACATAAAAATAAAAGGCATACAACTTGCCTCGAGATGTGAATGTTGTTTGCAAAAACTAGAATCGCTTGATCATCTGTTTTCCGAACAAAGTTATCAATTGCATTCTAGAAGACTTCGATGCATACTCCCGAACAAAAACAATTTTTCTCAACCTAATAGGCCCTCTTTAATGCATATTTAGATGCATAGACACCATCACCAAGAAAGAAAATACTAGATGATTGGAGTGGGTGTTGTATGTTTAAAGATGCAATTGAACTACATACTGCAACCATGAATAACCAAAATTTTTAAGAAAGAATGTTTTAGAATTGACTATTACTAATTGTAGTAAACGTTCTAGGACTAAAGACAATAGATATAACTCTTAGATGAGTCCATTTTAGTTGTTTACTCTATTTGTGCACAAAGCTGGCTCAACGTAGATGTCTGGTTCTATATGGAAATGGCTTCTGCACAAATAGGATTATCTAGATCTAAAACTATCCTAAGCCCATAGCGGATAGCTTGAGGTTCTGTTCTTCCACACATTAAATAACTTGAGAAGTGTATGTATATGTTAAATGATTCAATCTTAAGCTTTAGTGTTACCTTTTTTTTCTAGTAGGAAAAAATTATTGAGAGCAATTGATGTGAACATTGCTGATGTGAAACAAGATCGGTTATTTGATTGTGAAAATGCATCATCTGCTAGGTTCAACGTGAAAACTAAATCAGAGCTACAACTATTCTCTGATCAAGTTGGTGCTCATCGATTGCAACACACTTTTTTGGCAATGAACTAAAATGTGCATGTCAGTCCTTCCTTATTCTTATGACTTACGGGGGAAATGTTATTATTATGTCATTTTATATTGCATGTAACTTTCTTTAATCAAAATTGGGTCAATCATCCATTTGCAGCACGACAACTAGAAAATGTCTTCATAGCCATCTGAATATTTTTCTCATTACATGAAAATTATTTTAGCAGTGGCATAGCGGCATCTGTGGCATGTAGTGGCAGCACCGACAGCAGGGGTAGTGGGGGTAGTGATGGCAGCGGCAGCAGCAACAACGGTGGCATCGGTGACAACGGCGGTAGTAGAAGCAGCGGCGTCAATGGTGGCATGTGGCTGCAATAGTGGCATTGGTAGTGGCAGCAGCAGCATTAGCAACGAGAGCATCAGCAACAACAACAAATGTGGTATATACGTACAAATAAAGTCAGTATATACGTACATATAATAATGCAATATTTTATGTACATATATACTGAGTATATTTGTACTCAGTATATATGTACACATAATAATATAGTTTTTATGTACATATACTATAGTAATATATGTACGAGTGAAATACTAGTATATTTTTTACATATATACTGCAAGATTATATATTTATCAAAATATAACTTTTTTTTTTATTTTAATTTGACTAAGTAGTTTAAATTTCTTATAGATATGATACCTCATTATTCCTCATACAAAGCTTATATAAGTGATGAGATTTTTCACTAGACATTACGTGCTGTGGCTCGGACAGCTTTGTCAAATTAGAAAAATGGTGATCGAAGGAGTATATGGAAAGAAAGCAACGTCAATGAATGAATATATTATACTTTATGCACTGTTGGTAGATACATTGATGAATAAGATGTAATAAAAGTTTGTTATTTTTTTGTTTTAATTATGTAAAATATTGAATTAGAATAAATAATTAAATGAAGTTATTTTTTGTTTATTATAAATTATTTATAGTTTTATTTTTTATTCAACTTGATATAAAAATATTAAATTATTTAATTAAATAATTTTAAAATATATTAAATTCTGAAAATAGTTTTGAAATTAAAATAGAAAGGGAAAAATCTTTTGCTAAATTAGCTAGGGAAAATTCACAAGCAAATTTAGCAAGGGAAATCTTTATTTTAGCGACGGATTTTTCCGTCTCTAAATTTATTTTGCTAGGGAGTATTTCCGTCGCTAAAATTTAGCAACCAACACTTTAGCTTTGGAATCTTCCGTCGTTATTTTCGTTTAGCGACGAAAAATCTCATTTGGCTTGCTAATTTAGTGAGAGAATGTCTTTTTTTAGCAATGGATTTTTTTCGTCGCTAAATTTTTATCTAGGAACATTTTCCCTCACTATATTTTAACAAGGAGCATTTTAGATAGAAGAACTGATTCATTGGTAATCCGTTGTTATATCCCATTTAGCGATGGAAAATGCACATTTAGCTAGGGAATTGTCGATAGCTATATGAGATTATTCTTGTAGTGCTACACATTGGTATTATAGTGAATGAGACAAATTTCTCTTTCATTTTATACTTCCCTAAGTGTGTGATATTTTATTTTGATGTGTTTTGTCTTTCGATGCTGCACTAGATTTTTAGTTATAGCAATTGTAGATTTCCTATTACAAAAATTGTTGTTGGCCTTATTGAATTTCACCCAAATCAGAGAAAATTCTTCTAATCCATATCGCATGTTTTTTTGCTTCACAAGCAACTATATATTCTGCTTCTGTGATTGAATGAACCATTGTGTCTTGCTTGTGAGATACCATGAAAATATACCATTACCATATAAAAATAAATAATCGGATGTACTTTTCATGTCATCTAGAGAACTAGCCAATCACTGTCAGAGTAACCAACCAACACTTGATTTTTTTGTTGGTTTAAACCAAATTCCAAAATCAACTGTAGCCTTGACGTACCTCAATACTCTTTTGGTAACAACAAGATGAATTTGGATTTTTTTTGCATGTACCTAGATAATAGGCTTGCAACATACATGATGTTAGGTCACATTGTTGTTAAATATAATAGACTATTAATCATGCTATATAGTTATTAGCATAAACATTTGAAATAATTATTTCTTTACCTTTACCTAGACTAAGGTTAATAATTTCATTAGCTTCATTGATAATTGTTATATCCAAGATGCTTTTCCACATAATCCATATCTTACTTGCCTTGTTAGAAAATGCATTATCATAACCTAGCTTATTTTTAAAATTCTTTAGCTGACCAATATCAACTATTGGTTCAGCTATCATTAGTAATGAAATTTGATATAATATTTTGATCTTTTTTAGTCGATTTAAGTATGGGGAGTTAGCTATTCCCTGAATATTCCAAAAAAGATATTTATGCATTATTTGAATATTTTGTTGAGCTCTTGTCATGCACATTGAGTCATATATTTTATTTAAATATTTTTTCGTATTCATAGTTTTTTCGTGGAACTAAAATCTAGAACTTTTTCATTCTTCCATTCTTCCTTGTATATTTACCAAATTATAAGGTTTATGATTTTTAGTTCCTCTATTGCTCATTCTCTATTTCTAATCCCCTCTCTCCCCTTTTCTATTTCAAGATCATCTTTAGATTAATCTCCATTTTTGTTTCTGAATCTTTTTATAATTGAAAAAGATACAACTTCTAGTTGTATCAGAGTCAGAATCAAAATCTGAGTCAGAAATCCAACCTTTAGTTTTATCTTTCCAATGTCTTACATTATTTTATGTTTTCTAGTTATTATTACAAGTTCTTCAAGTCTTCTCATCATGTTTCTGATTTTTTTTTATTCTATTTCATTATTTCTAGGGTAAAAGACTTCATAAAAGATGGTTCAATATTAGGCCTCTATTTCACTTCTTCATTAGAGAGAATTTTTTCTGATATTTTAGAGTAATTTTGGGTCTGTTCTTCATCGTTTCTTCAGTTCTCATTAGCTTCTATCCTTCCCCTTGCTTCCTTAAGCTTACAATTCACTCTTCCATTTTATACCCTCTTTTTTTTTTGCAAGAGTTACAGAAACTAGGATGGGCAGTAGAGAGAGAAGAAGAGGTTTCCCAATGAGATTAGCAATAGAGAAGAGGGATGTTTTATTAAAAAATTCATGGGCAATAGAGGGAGAAAAAACCATACCAAAGTAAGAGGAATTTCTTCTTTTGTATTGAAATTTGCCATCCATTTGAAGGACATCATGGGATAACCCATGATATTCCATCTATCTTTCAACAACAATCGAAGGAAATCTTCTTCTATGAACAGTTGTACAAAAATGTGCTTATTATTGATTACTCCCATTTTGATCAATCCTTTGAGCTTTAGTTAGGAGAAGAGCATTCTTATATCTCAATACGAGTATGACTTTGAGAGAACATTCCAAAGAGAATAAATTTGTGTGATTCAGAGAGTTTTTCAAATTCTTTCAAGCAATGAAAATTGTGGGATCCCCATTTTTTTTCCAAAATCAGCTTATTAGGGGGTGGGGTTATTTGAAGAAAGTTAGAAAATGATTTCATATGAGCAAGATACTTGATTTAATCCAATTTCAGCTTAAAATTAAAACCTCTTCACCCAAAAAATGATAGTTTCTCTTTCTAAAAATAAAATTTTTCTTTCTAGTTCTTCAAGGTTTGCTTTTTTTCATTCTTCATAATTTTTCTAAATCTTCTTATTCTTTTTTTTTCTTATTATTCTTATTCTTCTTATTATTTATTTTTTTTATTCTTCTTAATTTACTTATTCGTCTTATTCTACCTATTCTTCTTATTCTTCTATTTTTCTTATTCTTTTTATTCGTTTTCTTATTCTTATTTTTCTTATTTTTCTTATCCTTAATTATTCTATTATTATTATTATTCTTATTATTTTTTTTTCTTTTTCTTTTTATTCTACTTATTTTTATTTTTCTTTTGATTCTTTAATTTCTTCTTATTCTTCTTATTATTTTTATTTTTTTTATTCTTCTTATTATACCTATTTTATTATTATTATTTTTCTTATTCTACATATTTTGCTTATTCTTCTTAGTCTTCTTATTAATCTTATTCTCCTAATTCTTCTAATTTTTACTATTTTTTATTCTTTTTATTTTTTTATTCTACCTATTATTATTATTATTTTTATACTTCTTATTCAGCATATTCTTCTAATTCTTCTATTTCTTTTTTCTTCTTATTTTTCTTATTTTTCTTATTCTTCTTATTCTTTTTATTCATCGTATTGTTCTTATTGCTCTCATTCATTTATTCTTTTTTTTCTTAAAATTATTGTTTTTCTAATTCTACTTATTCTTTTATTCTATTTATTATTCTTATATTTTTTATTATTCTTATTTTACATATTTTTCTTATTATCTCTTTCTTCTAAATATTCTTATTCTTCTAATTCATTTTATTCTTCTTATTCTTCCTTTTGTTCTTATTCTTATTCTTTTTATTCTATTTATTTTTATTATCCTTCTTATTATTCTGGTTCTTCTGATTCTTATTATTATCTTATTCTTCTTATTACTCTTATTCTTTTTTTTTTTGTTATTCCTTTTAATCTACCTATTCTTCTTATTCTACCTATCCTTATTATTATTATTCTTTTTATTTTCGTATTCTTATTATTCTTCTTATTATTTTTATTATTCTGATTCTTTTTATTCATCTTTTCCTTCTTATTCATTTTATTATACCTATTCTACCTATTATTATTATTATTATTATTATTCTTTTTATTTTTTTTTTATTCTTTTTATTATTCTTATTCTTCTTATTCTTCTTATTCTTCTCATTCTTCTCATTCTTCTTATTCTTCTTATTCTTTTTATTTTTTTATATTACTTATTCTTTTTATTCTTCATATTCCTCTTAATCTTCTTATTATTTTTATTTTTTTTATTCTTTATATCCTTCTTATTAATTTTATTCTTTTTATTCTTCTTACTCTTATTCATCTTTTCTTCTTATTCATCTTATTCTATTTTTCTTCTTATTATTTTTATTCTTCTTATTCTTCTCATTCTTCTCATTCTTCTTATTCTTCTTATTTTTCTTATTTTTCTTATTCTTCTTATTCTTTTTATTATTACTATTCTTCTTATTCTTCTTATTCTTCTTATTCTTCCTATTTTTATCATTATTCTTATTCTCTATATTCTTTTTTATTCTTCATATTCTTCTTATTCTTCTTTTTTAACGTTTGTTTTATTATTATAATAACCCTCTCTTTTGGTGGAGGAATACCATTTTTACAAACTACATACTACTCTTCACCCTCTTATACCACTTTCTTTAAATTACAATACATAAAATATGAATAAAGTAATTCTAGAGTTTCCTTTATTATTTAGCTTTCTATGTTGGCCTTGTGAGCCACCTTTTGTTTTTGAATCTTAACCTTTTGTTAGGTAGTATTTTGATTGTGCAATCCTGCTTGTGATAACATTTATACCCAATTGCTGCTTTTCCAGCTCCGATTATTTGTTTGTTGTTGTCCTCCTAGCTCCCTGTTGCTCATATATTTGCTTGTTTGCCCCTTTACTCTTACTGAGATGCTTTTTTCAGAGGCTCATCATGTCACTCCTCAGATCTAACTAACCTTGCTGACCCATAATAGCCACCTTTACAGACACCACACTTACCAACATTACAGACTCTTGAGCATAACATTAAAACAATACCTATTCTACCATAAAAGGTAGAATCTGATTGACTTTTATGCAGCCTCAACTAACATTACATACACCTAAATAGACACACACCTACTGAAAATAAAATACAGACTCTTGTACATTACATAATCTTGACATATACTGATTGTGTTACAATTATAGTCAACACAGTCAGCTTAACAGACTTGACTGCACCTATTCATCCATAAAGACACTTTAACCCCCCAAACTAACAACCATCCATCTCCACCTTCACTATTTTATCGTCTGACTTAGTTGACATGTACCTACACCAATAAGATGGCCAACCCAAAAAACACAAGCAAACAAAACATGTCCTCCATATCTGGCTAGTTTCTTTCTTTTCTTTATAATCACTCCTCAGGACCAGGGTGACTGTGGATTTTCATTGTGGATGCTTTCTGTGTTGATATTTGGCTCATTCAAACCCTTTTAAAAATGCATTTTATATTATTCTATCATCTGCACCACAACAAGCAATCCATTCTACAAACATATAGACTGTAAATCTCCCTACAATCCCATACCCCCTCTCATTTTTTAGTTCTGCTTTGTACTCGCTACCCCTGCATTTTACTATTATGGCTTAATTTGTATGGTGGTATCCTCTTTGAGGCTTGCCCTACTTTCAACTATCAACCAGTGAGATTGAAAGATGTTGTCCCTGCCCCTCATTTGAATAGATTTTATGTGTTCAAGATCCCTGCTTGTACTAATTAATCTAGCCCATTTCATCATGTATCTTTGTGCTATATCCATACAGTACTAACATGGCAATAACCAAGTATAAATTAAATTTTACCTACCTTGGCTTATTTAGCCTGATATTTAGCAATTGCATTTGAGAGCCTGTATCTAACAGACATGATTGTATAAATTCAATCATTTTACTACATATGAGAATTAGACATCCCTTGTAACTAGATTTTAACTTGTATTTTATCTAGCCTTTCTTTATTCTAATATGCAGAAAAGCCATACTGTATAATTTATATTGCCTATATAACTCACTAAAATTTTATTATTCAAAAAAATTTGTTTGCCTTTTTTATCCATTCTCTAGCTAATTTGTCTGCCAGCTCGTTCACTTCCATATATATATATATATATATGTATTATATATCCTTTTTGAGATCTCATTAGATTGGCTATGTCTTCTAGGTCCTCCTCGTATTTCCACCTCTTTATTTTTTAATTTATTAGATCTACTACTATTTTTGAATCTACTTGAATAACAATGTTTTCAAAACTCCTTTCTTCGCATAGCTTTAGCCCCTGTCTAAGGGAAAGGATCTCTACATGTAGCACAAAGCTTGCTTTATAATTTAATGTAAATGCTAATATCAGCTTTCCCTCTGCATCTCTTATCGCCCCTCCTCCTCATGCTAATCTGATATCCTTATTAAAGCTTCCATCTGTATTTAATACCAATTTTCTTTTGGAGGTTTTTCCCAGTTAATTTTAATTATTCCATCTGTATTTTCTGCAGACTTCCAATACCTACTCCTAGCTGCTCCTTTGGTAGGCACATATCCTCTCTATCTTCCAATGTAAATTTGTTCTTCCCTTATTTATTTTCCCATAAGAAATTCGCTAACTCTCCTTATAGTTTTTAAATATTTTCTTAGGCGATTGAATTATTATAAGGTTGTGCATTGGCGTATTCTATAAAACACGTGTTATTAATGTGGCTCTCCCACTAATGATTAACATTTCTACCTTACAGCCTGCAAATTTCTTTCTTATTTTGTCTAACAGAAAATCTGGATATTCAATTTTTAACCTACCCTCATATATGGGCAGCCCAAGTAAATCATCTCCCCTTTTATGTGTGTAAATATTGTGATATTTCTGATTCTTTGATTAACATTCCTCGGGGCTTTAGCCGTAGTCATGAATATGTATTTTTTTTGTATTGAAAATTTGCTCTATTTATTCCTCTACTATTAGGAAAAGATCCATCATGTTCTTGAGTGATTTGGTTTGGTGTTGGTATTCATGAACATTCATTAACATTATTATATAGTCAGCATATGCCAAACATGCCACGGGGGGGGGGGGGGGGGGGGGGGGGGGGGTTGAGGTTGCCTCATTTGTTTGAATTGTAATATGCTTCCTTTCCTCATTCTCTCCTTGATATTAACTAATACCAATTCTAAATAAATATTGAAAAGAGATGGCGAGAAGGGTCACCCTGTCTTAAACCTCTCAGGTTTAAACTCTCCCCCATCTCTCCATTATGGATATTTTAATCCAGACGTTTGAAATGCACCTGTTATGAGATCTATCCAGGATTCTGAGAAACTCATTTTTCTCATTGTAAAAACACAATACATCCCATTCTACTCTATCAAAGACTTTAGATAGGTTTAGTTTAAATATCACATTATGCCCTCTTGATTTTGTCCTAAATCATTTATCAATTCTTCGGCTAAACTAATATTTTTCATTATTAATCTATCTTTCATAAGTCTGTTTGCACTTTTGAAATAATCTTAGGTAATATTGATACCAGCCTATTTTGTAAGATTTTTGCCATATTTTATAGATTTAATTACATAGACTAATCGGTCTAGTCCTTAACCTTCTGAGGATTCTCCGTTTTTTGTATAAGGATTATGTGTGAATAAACCCATGACTTTCATAACTCTACCCAAAAAATATCCATTCGATGGCTTTCGCGAGATATTTCTTTATGATATCCCAACTTACTTAATAAAAGGCATTATTCCACCCATCTGTACCTAACACACTGTTTCTATTCATGTAAATTATAGCTTGCTTTATCTTTTCCTCCTCAGGAAAAGCATGATCTTTCTATTACCTCTTCTATAATCTTCCTTTCTATATTACTTATCAATTTATTTTCATTTTGAGAGCATTCCTTACCCAGTTGTCCTTTAAAGTATTCTTAAAATGTTTTTTTAAATCTTTGTTAGTCACTAGCCAATCATTATCCTCATTTCTAACTCCTTTAATTCTTTGCTTTAGATGTTTTTTTTCACCATTGTTGAAAAAATTTAGTGTTTTATCTCCCTCCTTTGACCACTTTATTCTGGCTTTCTACTTCTAGTATACTTTCTCTGTGAAGTGCATCTTTCTTTCCCCTCCTCCCTTTTTCTCGTAATTCTTTGTAATTTTCCATTTGATTTCTACTTCATTTATATTTTTATTATAATCATAATCCTTTCTTTATTCCATTTACCAGCCTAATTTTAAACCTTCTCAACTTTTGATTAAACACTTGAATAGGATTACATGTAGTATCTTGTTCCCATTCAATTTTGACTATATCATTATAGTCCTCATGCAGACTCCACATATTCTGGAAGTTGAATCTTCCTTTTATGGAATTTGATTTTCTATTGTAATGAGCAAGGGACTATGGTCATAGCAGGTTCTCTCAAGATTTTTAATGCCTATGATTTCGTATTTCTCTACCCATTTAAAATTATGTAAGACCTATCTAGTCTTGACCATATAGTCTCTTTCTTCCTCCTATTATTACACCAAGTGTATTTCGAGCCTAAATAATCTACTTCCATTAAGTTTGTTTTAGTTATCATCTCATTAAATTGTTTAAGAGCCTTTCTATTAGGAGCCTTCCTCCCTACTTTCCTTGTTATTTCTTATTACGTTGAAGTCTCCTCCAATAATCCATGGTTCTTTTCACTCTCCAGTTCCTCCGTGTCTTTCCAAAGAGACTTCCTTTCTTCCCTTGAGTTTTTCCATATACTACTGAGAGATTTTTTTGTTATTTTTCCGAGACTTATTTATTATTGTTCTACATCATTAAAATAATAATATCAATTTATCTTTACACAACAAACATATTTTCCCATTGCAGTTCAAAAAGCATTAATCAAATCTATAATAGCTTTGTATTTCTCTAACTGCTCTTTTTCAACCAATGGTTTGGCTAGCATTATTAAAGAAATTTTAAATCTATGTTTTAACTTTCTTAATCTTCTTAAGGTGGGTATATTTGCTAGACCTCTCACATTCCAATATAAATATCTAACATGGTGGATGTCCTTGCACTTGCTTTTGTAGTACACTTAGAATCATATTTATTGCCTAAATATTTTTAGGCTTCTTGATTTTTTGCTTGTGCTCGGGCCCTCTATCTTTCCTATACCCCGTTCTTCCTTATAAATTATTTAACTTTAATAGCCATAACTTTATTTATTGTATTGCCCATTCTCTACTTCCCTAACCTTTTCTATTCATTTTTATGTTTATATCCTTGATTGATTTTCTAGTTGTTGTTCATCCTCCTCCTCACTCATGACTAGTGGACAACTTCTAATCTCATCCTCTATTACTCATCTACCCACAATGCTTTGTTCCTACCCTTTTCTCCTCCTTCCCTAGCCTTCTGCCTCACCTTCCTAGCTTCCTACTTACCTTCGTGGTCCTTTTTAGCATTTCCTCTAATTTCTACATCATCTATCTTTTGACCTTCCTCTAGCTGATCCCCTTCCCCCTTTCTCTAATCCCAACCTTTCTTTTCCCCTATTACCCTCTATGCTCTTCTCCTCTTCTCTTCCCTTGTTTCCTTGCTTTTCATAGGTTCCAACCCTACATTTTCCTCCTCTCTCCCAGCCTCTGCCCCTGACTGCCCTCACATTACTTGCACCTATTTCCTCTTGTTCTCTCTCTCTATATACTTCCCATCAAAACCCACCTTCTTCTTCCCCTACCACTAATTGTAGAGACTTTTGCTCTCACTATTCTCTAGTTCATTTTCCTTTCTAACTTCCTATTGACTAATATTTTATTTCCTCTATTTTTCTCCTCCTCTTCCGTGCTAATTTCTGCTCTTCTCTCCTTTTTATACTATACAAGCTTCAGCCCCATACCCAATTTTTTTACAGATGTGACAATACTGAGGCAATTTTCTGGCAGAACTTGCTTCCAGAATCCCAAGTCACCCGCCTCCTATCCACACTCTTTGTGGGATAGGTTTTGCAAGTCTATCTCTATACAGATTCGAGCTATGCTTGATATGATAGAGTGGATGTAGCACCATCAATTAAGAGAGGATTTCCTATTGTTTTTTGCTATAAGGTAGAAATAATGTTTATCGAAAAATGAATAGGCAATAAGGGAAAAGGAACCAACAACTACCTTGGCCGACTCCTCCCATGTTGAAAACTTTGGTGACTATTGAATGATTTCATGGGAAGCCATTTACAAAACAAGTACCTTTCATCCAGATTCTATGCATATCCTCTTCGACAAACTGTTGCACCGGATATGCTATCGCGTTCCAACTTTCACCAAACCTTTAAGCATCAATGAGTTGAATAAGTTTCTTACCTCTTCAACCCAAGACCTCCCATGTGAAAATTTGCCAACAATTGAAGATTTTTAACCTCTGCAAAACTCTTGAAATCTATGGTTGAGAAGAATATGGTAGGTTCACCTTGCTTCTTGTAAATCCTTGTTTTAACATTTGTAATTATATTAAAGTTGAAAGGATTTTTTTTTATTAGCTAAATAATCCATTTTTAATAGAATTGAGCATGAAATAGCAACTTCATCTTAAGATTGAGCTTTCTCTCTCAAGAAACCCACTTTCTCTCTCTAGAATTTTCAAGAATGAGTTTTTTTTCTTCTTTTTTTTCTTGTATTCTTTTTTTTTCTTATTCTTCTTATTCTTGATCTTCTTATTATTCTTAAAATTTCATATTATTCTTTATTCTTCTTAATCACTTATTATTATTATTATATTATTATTATTATTATTATTATTCTTTTTCTTCTTCTTCTCATTGTTATTCTTTTATTCTTATTATTCCATTTATTTTCATTTTTTTTATCTTCTTATTCTTCTTATTTTTTTATTTTTTTATTCTTTTTATTTTTTTTATTTTTTTTATTCTTTTTATTCTTTTTATCTTTTTTTTTCTTTTTATTCTACTTATTCTTCTCATTCCATTTATTCTTCTTATTTTTCTTATTCTTCTGATTATTATTATGATATTATTGTTTTTATTGTACTTCATCTTCTTATTCTTTTATTCCTTTTATTTGTATTATCTTATTATACTTATTCTTATTATTCTTCTTCTTATTGTTTTCTTCTTTTTATTATTCATATTATTATTTTTTTTATTCTTTATATTCTTCTATTCTTTATATTCTATTTATTCTTTTATTCTTCTTATTCTTCTTATCCTTCTTATTTTTTTATTCTATCTTTTATCTTATTATTAATTTTCTCTAATTTTTATTCTTTTATTATTCTTATTTTTCTTACTACTTTTTCTTGTTTTTTCTTTTATCTCTTCTTATAATTCTTATAATTCTTATAATTCTTTTATTCTTTTTATTCTTCTTATTCTTCTTATTCTTCTATTCTTTTATCTTCTTATTCTTTAGATATTTGTTTTTATTATTATTCATCATATATTTTTATTCTTCTTAATTTCTTATTCTTATATTCTTCAAATATTTCTTATCCTTCTAATTATTCTATTCTTATTATTATTGTTTTTTCATGTTATTATCATTTTTCTTATTAATATTCTTATTCTTCTTATTAATCTTATGCTTCTTATTCATCTTTTCTTCTTATTCTATTTATTCTATTATTCTTTTTATTCTTCTTATTCATCTTAATCCTTATCAAGTTATTCTTCTTATTCTACTTATTCTTTTTATTTTTTAATCTTCTTAATTAGTATTCTTCTTATTCTTCTTATTCTATTATCTTTTTATTTTCTTATTCTTCTTATTCTTCTAATACTTCTTATTCTTCTAATACTTCTTATTCTTCTTATTCTTTATATTCTTCATATTTTTTTCATCTTATTCTTCTTATTCTTCGTATTCTTATTATTATTTTATTCTTCGTATTCTTTTATTCTTTTTTCTTTTTATTCTTCTTAATTATCTTATTATTTTTATTCTTTTTAATATTCTTATCATTCTTATAATTCTTATTCTTTTTATTCTTCTTTATTTCGATTTTTATTATTCTTCAATTCTTCTTATTCTTTTATTTGTTCATATTCTTCTATTCTTCTTAAACTTCTTATTCTTCTATTTTTCGTATGCTTATATTCTGTTTATTATTTTTACTCTAATTATTCTTCTTATTCTCTTTATAATATTATTCTTTTTATTTTTATTATTCTTCTTATTATTCATATTCTTTATTCTTCTTAATCTCTTAATCTTTTATTATTCTTATTCTTGTTATTTTCTTATTCTTCTTATCTTCTCATTCTTTTTATTCTTTTTAATCTTTATTTTCTTCTTATTCTTTAAATCTTCTATTCTTTTCTCTTCTTATTCTTCTTATCTTCTTTCTTTTATTCTTCTTATTCTTTATATTCTTCATATTCTTCATATTCACTTATTTTTCTATTTTATTCTTATTCTTCGTATTCTTCTTATTATCTTATTCTTTTTATTTTAATTATTATTCTTAATATTCGTATTCTTTAATAATCTTTTTTATCTTATATTCTTTATATTCTTTGTATTCTTATTATCCTTTTTTTCATTTTCTTCTTATTATTCTTCTGTTAGATTATTATTATTATTCGTATTCTTATAATTACTCTTATTCCTATTATTCTATTTATTACTTATTATTCTTATTCTTTTTATTATTCTTATTCTTCTAATTATTTTTATTTTTCTTTTTCTTCTTTTTCGTCTCTTATTATATTCTTATTCTTCTTTTCTTCTTATTATTCTTATTCTTCTTATTCATAATATCATCATATTATTCTATTCTTTCGATTCTTTTTATTCTTCTTATCCTTCTTTTCATCTTATTATTATTATGATATTTCTCATTTTTCTTATTTTTCTTATTCTTCTTATTTTTCTTAATATTCTTATTCTTCATAATCTCTTATTCTTTCTATTCTCATATTCTATTTATCTTTTTTTTCTTGTTTTCTTCTTCTTATTCTTTTATTCGTCTTATTTTTATTAATCTTTTTATTCTTCTTATTTTTCTATTCTTGTATTCTATTATTTTTATTATTATTCTATTTCTTCTAATTCATCTAAATATTATTATTATTATTATTATTATTCTCTTTCTTCTTCTTTTT
>JAREIK010002381.1:223044-320675 GCA_029783825.1 Sapria himalayana | reverse complement strand
TTCACAAGATTCCAGCCGTCTTCCTTCCTCATATTCACTGTGATCCTGTAACAAAACCAAAGAGAAAACAAAAAAACAACGACCGTGCCTACCAGAACTTGACACCCTACTACCCTTATTCTGATTAAACTTATACAACATAAGACAAGCTCCACAGAATTAACGATTTCTCCCCTTTAACATTCTGCAAGGAAAAGACAGAAACATATTGTCCTGCAAGGAAAATCAAAATAATCTTTTCTAAAGAGGTTATCGAATTCTGCCGAAATGCAAAATTAGCACATATTTTGGGTATGCAAAATTTCTAAATTACATACATATTATTTTGACAACCTTACAGTTTAGCTATGCACCATTCTGCCAAAATGCAGAATTAACATATCCTACAATGGGATCTCCTTCATTATAGCCATATGGCTCAATCTCCATCCTTCCATTCCATTTAATGTGAGACAGAAATCTCTGCAATGATGAATTACCGCACAATCCAGCAAACAGATGAGACTATGTCATATCTTCGTGGTCTGTTTATTTGTTCTAATATAAGGAAAACCCATTTTATCTAAACATGCTATTCCCTTTAGTTTATTTGGCATGAATTTCTCATTATAATCTATATCTCCTCTGGTGTTGCCTATTTTAGATAGACTGTCCGCTAGATTATTAGCTCTCTATATATATGTATTATGAGGCCATCAGTTCGTCCAAAGACTAAAAATAACTTCTAGATCCTCTTCATACCTCCATAATATTTTCTTATTGATTGCGGTAAACTAGTAATTTTGAGTCTACCTGAACTTCAATGTTTTTAAAGTTTAGCTGCTTACATATCTCTAACCCTGATTTTAATGCTCTAATTTCTGATTCTAAGCCGGAGGCTCTACTAGATCTGGTGAATGCTCTCTGTACTGTCCCTGTATGATCTCTTATTACCCCGCCTCCTCCTGCTATTCTAGTGTCCCTGCTAAAATTCCCATCCGTATTAAGTGAGAGTTTGCCAACCGGCGGAGCATTCAACTGTATACATTTAGCCCTTACTGTTTTAACACATTGTATGTGAATCCCATTCTTTCTCAAGCTTCTTTTCTTGTTTCATTTTATATTACTAGCTTTTATTATTGATATATTACATATCTCCTTTCTAATATTTTATAATTTCTATTAAATTCATCCTTATATTTCAAATTTACTTTTGTTTCAGATTTCATATGCACCAAATAATTAGATGCGGCAGTTTCTGATTAAGCCATTTCCTGGTGGGCTTTTCATGTTTACTTTTTCCATTTTTTAACTTTATCTATTAATCCATCATCTATTTTACATATTCTTTTTTCCCCTTCCATCTCTCTCCAATATTTCTAGTGCAATGGGTCCATTAGAAAGCAAATGATCAGTTGTTTCAACCGCTTGTGAACAGCATTCACATCTTGATGCGATGTTTATACCTTTCTTTTGTATATTTCTATCTACCGGTATAGCATTCATTAAAGCCTTCCATGTGAAGGAGCATTTTTTGCGGTATGTTTTCTTGCCATACCCATTTAAATAGAGTTTGAGCCGGTTTTTTCTTTCTGACCAGTCTTTTGCTGACTTGAGGGAAAAATTTCCTTTTGGTGTTACATCCATTTCCAGCCGCTCCTCTTTGTATAGAGTGTGAGTCCACTTTCTTTTGTTTTTCCATTGACTTCCAACAGTTCGAGACTTTCTTAGTGGTCTTATTCTTGTTATCTAAATATCTTACCCATATATTTAGCCCACAGACTATCACTTTCTTTAAGTCTCCACCAGCTTTTACAGTCCCAGGCAGCTGCCGAGTTCTGGAGGATCATTAGACCTAATCCTGCTTCCTCTTTTGGATAACAGATACTTTTCCAGTCCTTCTAGTGTAGTTTATTTCTGCCTTGTTTTTTACCCCATAAGAAGTTTTCCATTTCTGATTCGAGTTTTTTAATAAATTTTTTAGGGGGATGTATCACTGATAATATGTGTGTTAGTGTGCTTTGTAATACATGTGAAAGCAGCGTAATCCTCCCCCCAAATCTCAGGAGCTCTTTCCATCCTGCTATTCTTTCTTAGTTTTTCTTGAAGGTAAGTTAGATATTCTCCTTCAACCTCCCCTCATATATCGGACAACCTAGATACATTAATGCCCCTTTAATTTCTGCAAAACCTGTAATATTTTTATTTATCTACTAACTTTAATTTTGCATTTTTTGCAAGCAAAACTGACATTTACTTTTATAACCATTTGGCCTGTCTCTTTTTCAAATATTTGAAGAAATCCATAAGATTCATTAAAGACTTTATGCTAGCATTAGTAAATATTATAAGGTCATCTGCGTAAGCTAAACAACCAATTTTGGGTCTATTCCTTGGTTGTCTGAATGACATTATTTTACCTTCGGATATTTTCTTATTCAAGTTTCGTATTAATAGTTCTAAATAGATATCAAAAAGAGGGAGGAGATAACGGATCCCCTTGCCTTAAACTTTTATTTGGTTTAAATTCCTCACTTAACTTACCATTTATCAGGACTCTTACCCAAGTGCTTGAAATACATCTATAAATAAATCTATGGTCAGCTCAGAGAAGCTGAATCTTCTTAACTTTCACTCTATCTATCTATCTATCTATCATATATATTCTATCTATCTTTCTATCTATTTATTAGTTTATTTATCTATCTATTTATCTGTCCTTCCATTAGACTTTCTAACTATTAATCTACTATCTATCAGTCTATCAGTATATCTATCTATCATTTGTCTATCTATCTATTTGTCTATCTATCTATCTATTTTTCTATATATCTATCTATTAATTATCTGCGATCTATCTATATATCACTCTGTGTATCAATTATCTATCTCTTTATCTATCATTCTATCTATCAATTTGTCTATCAATCTTTCTATCAATATATCAATCAATCAATCAATCAAACTTTCTATCTATTTATCTATCATTCTATCAATCTATCAATCTATCTATCGATCAATTTGTCTATCTATCTATTTTTATGTATCATTCTATCTATCTATATCTTATGTATCATTCTATCTATCTACCTTTTTGTATACCCATCTATCTATGTGTATGCCTATTTATTTATCTTTCTTTGTGCCAATCTATGTGCTAGAATTTCTATATCTCTATTGGGGTATCTATCTATGTATCTTACTATCTATTTATCTATCTATTTGTTTATATATTTATCTATTTATATATGTCTTTAAGTCTGTCTATCTATCTATGTATCAATCTATCAATCAATCTATCTATCTATCTATTTATCTATTAATCTATCTATATATCTATGTTCTATTGATCTATCTATATTTATCTAACTTTCTATCTATCTATTTATATTATATATATTATATCTTATGTCTATATATCAGTCTGTGTATCTATCTATCTATTATATATCTATATATCTTTATATATCTGTCTATCTTTCTATTTATTTATTTTTCTATATCTATCTGTCTATTTAACTATTTTTCTATCTATCTATATCCGTCCATATTTCTATCTATCTATCTATATATAAATTTGTCTATCTATCTGTCTGTCTGTCTAACTATCTATTGATCTATCTATCTATCTATATGTTTCTCTATTTTCTATCTATTTGTCGATCTATCTAACTAATAATCTATTGATCTATCTGGCTATTTATCTCTATCTATTTATCTATTTATCAATCAATCAATCTTTCTATCAATTTGTCTATCAATCTATCTATTATTTAACATATTATCTGTCTATCAATATTTCTATTAGTCGGTCTATGAATATTTCTATCAATCTGTCTATAAATGTCTCCCTTCAATTTGTCTATTATCTATCTATCTTTCTTTCTTTATTTGACAATCTATTTGTCTATAAATCATTCTATCTATGTGTTTATATATATATATATATATATATATATATATATATATTTCACCTGTTTCTCAAGAATCTATCGAATAAATATTCATCTATTTGTATAATAATCTAACTTCTATCTATCTATTTTATTTATCTGTCTATCTATCTATCTACCTATTTATCTATCTTTCTATCAATCTTTCTATTTATCTATCTATTAATTTTTATGTAATATATTTATCAATAGTTTTATCAATCTATCTATCAATCTACAATCTGGTTATCAATTTGTCTATCAATTTTCTAAAAATCTGTCTATCTATATATCTATCAAATAATATTCTATATGTATATCTATCTGTCTATCTATTTCTCTATTAATTTATATATATATCTATCTATTTATCAGTCTTTCTATCTATCTATCTATCTACTTATATATCTATCTTTATTATCATCTATCTATCTATATTATATTTATCTATCTATCTATCTGTCTATCTATTTGTCTATATATCTATCTTTCTATCTATCTACCTATTTATATGTCTATCTATCTATTGCTATCTGCCTAGTTATCTATCAAGCTATCTATCTATTTGTTTGTCTATCTGTCTATTTATATATCTATCTATCTCTCTATCTCTCTCTCTTTCTATATTGTCTATTTATATATCTATCTATCTTTCTTTCTATATATATATATATATATATCTATATATTATATATAGCTATCTATTTGTCTATCTATCTCTTTATCTAACTGTCTATCTATATATCTATCTATCTATATCTGACTATCTATCTTTCCATCAACATATCTATCTTCTATTTCTCTATCTATCTATCTATCTGTCTATCTAATTGCCTATCTATATGTCAATTTATATATATATATATATATATATATATATATTTATATATATATATATATATCTATATATTCTATCTATCTATCTATCTATCTATTTATCTATATATTGTCTTTCTATCGATCTATCTATTTTTCTATTTATTTGCTAATATATTTTGTATGTCTATATGTTATCTTTCTATCAATCTATTTACCAGTCTATCTTTTTGTTTGTTTATCTGTCTATCTATATGTATATTAATATGTTATTCTATTTATCTAAAATTCTATTTATCTATTTGTCAATCTATCTTTCTATCTATATATCTATCTATCTTTCTTTCTATGTGTCTATTTATCTATCAATTTATCTTTCTATCTATATATTTGTGTATCTATTTGGTGTGTGTGTGTGTATATATATATTATATATATATTTAGCTATCTATCTATCTATCTATATAGCTGTCTATCTATCTATCTATGTATCTGTCTATCTATCTTTCTATTTATATATTTATTTCTCTATCTATTATTCTCTCTATATATATGTCTATCTATTTGACTATCTATCTGTCTATCAAACCATCTATCTATCTATCAAATAATATCTCAATCTATCTGCCTATCAATCTATCTATCTTTTTGTCTATCAAACACTATCTCTCTTTCAATCAGTCTATCAATATGTCTATACATCTATCTTTCAACCTGTCTACCAATCTTTCTATCAATATATATATATGTCTAATTATTTGTTTATCAATCAATCTATTTATACATATATGTATTTTTCTTTCTATCTCCCTATATATTTGTCTATCTATCTATCGATATATTTTTATATTTATCTATCTATTTTCTATCTATCTATTTATACATCTATTTTTATTTATCTATATATCTATTTGTCTATATATCGATTGATTTATCAGTATATATATCTCTATCAATCTTTCTATTTGTCTATCTATCTTACTAGTCTACCTATCTATCTATCTATTTCTCTATCTATTTCTCTATCTATTTCTCTATCTATTAATCTATCTATCTAATTGCACATCAATATGTCATATATCTATCTATCTATCTATCTGTATATCTATTTGTGAATCAATCTATCTAATCTATTATATTTGTCTATCAATTTATATATCTATCTATTTTTTATCTTTTTGTCTATATATCTGTCTATTTATAAGTCTATTGTGTGTTTATCTATCTATCTATATAGCAATCAATCTATATATCTATTTGTCTATCATTCTATCTATATGTATCTTAATTTGTCTCTCTATATATCTAACAATATTTTTATATTCTATTTGTAAATCTTTCTGTCTATCTACATGTATATCTATCTATCTTTCTATCTATGTATCTATCTGTCTATTTATCTTTCTATCTATCTATTTGTGTATATATATGTCAATCAATCAATCAATCAATCTTTCTATCTATCTGTCTATCTATTAATCAATCAATCTTTCTTTCATTCAATCAATCTATCAATCTATTAATCTATCTATCTATATATCTATCTATCTATCTATCGATCTTTTTTCTCTAAATTTATCTGCCTATCAATTTGTCTGTCTGTATAATTATCGGTCAATCTTCTTGGCTATCTATATTTTTGTCAATGTGTTTATCTATATATCTATCTATCTATCTATTTACCTATATATCTTTGTATCTATCTATCTATCTATATCTATGTATATCTATTTATGAATCTATCTATCTGTCAATCAATCAATTAGTCTATAACACTATAAGAAAATATCAATTTAGCTATGGACTTTTAGCTAGGGATCAAACCTAACTAAATTGCAAGGGATTATCTAGGAATAACATGGATTGGATGGTTTTTTGTGAAAAAAATAGCAACGGATTAATGATGGATTATCGATGGAAAATTATTTGAAAATTCCACTAAAGAAAAGTGGAGGATATAGCGACGGATTTAGCGATGAATTAGCGACGGAAAATTTTTGTAAATTCCGATCAAGAAAAGCGAGATTTTAGTGATGAAGTTAGCGATGAGATATCCATTGCTAATAAAACCCTTGATTTAGTGATGGATTTCCTTGCTTATAAAATCCATTATTTAGAGATGGTTTTATCGACGAATATTCCCTCGCTAATAAAATCCTGATTTAGCGCGATTAGCGACTAATTTTCCATTGCTAATAAATCCTTGATTTAGTGACAGATTTAGCGACAAATTTTTCCTTGCTAATAAAATCCTTGATTTAGTGACATATTTTCCATTACTAATAAAATTCTTGATTTAGTGATGGATTTATGTTTTGGTGTTCTCCCCCTGATTATTTTAAAATATGAAACTAATATTTTAACATTTGAAAAAAAGCACCGAACTATAAATAAATTCGAAACCATTGCACTCGAATTCATAAATCCTAAGCAACCCTCGTTCACTCCCATACCCCTCACCATTGTCCTTTCCCCTGCCCCTCACCGTTTTCCTTTTCCCTACCCCTCACCCGTTACCATTTTCTCCTCGTCCTCACCATTGCCCCTCACCTGTCACCTCTTGCCCCTCACCCGTCACCCTTCGCCCCTCTTCTCTCACCTCTCTCCCTTCGCCCCTCTCCCCTCACCCCTCTCCCCTCGCCCCTCTCTACGAACTCTATCAAGATCCATGGTGGAGCTCCGTTGAGCTCCGTCGTGGAGTTCTTGGAGAGTGGCAAGGGGCTAGGAAGGGGGTAAAGGCGAGGGGCAAGGGCGAGGGGTGTGGAGAGGGGTGAGGGTAGTTTATTACTATGAATCCAAGTGTCTGGATTTTTTTATTTTTTATGGTTGGTGTCTTTTTTTGTATATTAAAAGATCAGTTTAAATTTATTAATATTTCAGGGGATACCCCAAAATATAATTCCACCTTAAAATAATAAAATTGGTGAATCTTTAAAATAACATAAACTTATTAATGACTCATCTCTTAACAACATAGTTCACTCGATCATCTTCTAAATCGATTTCATATCATAGGACGTGAATGACTCATTTCAAGGATGAATCTTTAGTTACCCATTTCTTTGATTGAACAAGCATCTCTGCCCAAGTCGCTGCTTATAGAATTCAGTTTGTTCGCGTACTTCGTTATTTATTTTGAGTATTCAAGTTGAAAGGTTTGTTTTTAGTATTCAAGCCGAAAGGTTCATTTTAAGTTTTTAAGTCTAAAGCTTTGTTTTACGTATTCAATTCGAAAGGTTCATTTTTTACTATTCAAGTCCACCAAATCTTACACTCGAGGTGCAGCTTAGCATCTTCTGACATTTAAAATCATTTTGTTCCTTAAATTTCATTATTAATTTCAGTTTTTATTGGGTTATGTTTACCCCATAATTCACAATCCGCACAATTTTTTAAATTGTATCTGTATATGATTGTTTATGAACTGTGATTTTCATTGGATCTTATTTCGTCCCATCTGAAAAACTTGTTATTCCATTTTCTTTGCAATAGAATCTATTAATTCTATGTCACAATTATTTTCATTTAATCTTTGATTGTTAAATGATTTTGTAGAAGTTTGTAATCATTTCAAGAATAGTTGATTGATTTAGTTCTAATGACTGATTTTTTTACTAGTCATCTAGACTTTTCCCTCTTAGATTATGATTAAAGTTATTTATTTATGGAAAATTTGATTTTTGGTGAATTCTATTTGGTTTATTTTCAGTTATATATTTAAATGATTCTGCAAAATAATCAAAATCAAGCTAATTTTTTCTTGTTATTTGTAATTAACTCAATGTTGTTATGGTCATGGTCATTTTCTGTCTTATAGTCTTTTCAACTGATGATAGGTCAGCGGTACAATAGTATGATGGACATGAATGATATTTTAGCCAATCCTGCATCGCCCATGGTTTCAGCAATAAAGATTGTGATTTATGTATGGGGGTATAATCAGAGTTGGCAAACATGAAGAAATGGAAAAGAGTGTCAATTGCGAATACCAAAATCACTTCGTCTAGAGCTCTTTGAATTCCCACCTAGTGACAATGTTCGGTGGTTGGATATATCCTGTGGCAAAGAGCATATTGCAGCCGTGGCTTCTGATGGGTCACTTTTCACATGGGGTTTGCTTTCGTTTTCTTTATTTAGATATTTCTACAAATAATTCATTTTTTTTGTTAGCTAGCAAAACTATGTGGAGGTCGAAAATTTTGTTCATGTTGAATTATTGAACAGAAATGTCCCATATATTTTATTAATCTAAAATGTGAATACATGATACAAAAAAATATATGGAGTGTTTTTATACAAAACATTTTACTAAAATAAAATACAAGCTGAAATGTAAAAACATATTTGAAATTAAATAAAATTAATATGATAATCTAACATATTATTTAAACTAATGCATAAATATCTAAAATACAATACTTGAAAACAAAATAAAAATTATAACTCAATTAGAGTTTTTGTTATATATCTCAAGATTGATTTGTGGTAGGACTATCAGCAATAAGAATTAATTATCATATATATATTTTTAATGCAATGATAATTTACATTTAAGTTCTTTGTATAATCTTGAAAGATTTAAATGGAAGGTATATATTTGGCTTGTTAATTTTCATAGTAAAATATAATAATATGAAATCAGAAAAGTATATTTTTTAAGAAAGTATGTTATCAAAAAAAGTTTACATATAATTTCAAGTATTATCTTATGGTTCATTTATACTTGTATCTAAAAATATTGATATGTTTTTTATTGTCAATAAATAATTGGTTAATTAGAAAATATGATCAACTAGATTCTGGATAAATATGATTAACTAGAATCTCAATAATTAGTCATTTTTATCACTATAATTTTATAATTGTTGGATATTTAAATTTTTTAATTATTCTTTTATATTAGAAGATTCAACAAAAATATCAATGATAGCTTAAAGATTGACCCTTGTTTTAATTAGTGTCTTTGGTAATTACTTTGATGTATACCTTTTATTTAACAATAAAAAATAAATGGGTAGCCTATATCATCAAATAATATAACATTAAATATAATAGTTGAATAAAACTACAAACACATATTTATGATTAGTTTTTCCCACCATCTTACTCAAAATTCTTGGTTTATACATTTAGTAATTGTCAATACTCATGTTTTAAGTGATCACATTCGTTTTTGTTTAGTCTTAAGTCTTTAATATTGTTTTAGGCTTTTAGACAGTGACATTGTTGTATTGACCATGGGGCATGACAATGCTAATGTTGTTCTTTTTTTGTCATGTATTTTTTTGTATATGAGTTTTGTTAGAATGATGAGATGGACCATGAGGTATATTTATGCCTCTACTATCAATAAGAAAAAGTGACATCACATCAAGTAAATAATATTTATTGATTATAAGGTATATCAATGAGAAAAATATACTACAATTTCTTATAATTCACAATATGAGAATGTTAGGAGCAATATATGTCATCTGATTCAGTAAGATATTTATGGGTTTTGTAGGATTATTATACATGATAGTTTGATATATTTTATTATTTTTATTAATAATTATATTAGATATATATTATTTTTTTATCATCTCTTATCATTCTCTCTAAGATTCATCTCATATTTTTCCTCTACTTATATATGTTACTTGGGATTAGAGTAGATAAGATTTTTCCATAACATTAAGAATATAGCGATTGGTAAAGATATCTTGGGGTGTGGTTCCGACATTCCTATCATACTAGATATATATAGTTATTGATTTAAAAACAAGATTTGAAATTTTGTTTATGATTATAAATTTTATGGAAACTAAAAACGTAGTTTGATTGTAACATGAAAATATTAAGATGATTAGAACATTATGTGCGACGTATGAAAAGAACATTATGTGTTAATGTCTGTGTCATTTGTCTTTATGGAAAATGTATGGTGTGTCAGTGTCATTTGTTTCTCTTATTGAACCTATGTGTTTGGATGAATTATAAAAGTTAAAACATCAATTGAATTTTGAGATTGTAGTTGCTAATGCGAAACCATAAAATTTAGTTTATGGGACAAAAATGAGTATCATAATAATGATCATAAATTTGAACCAAATATTATCTCTTTGAGTGGTTTTTGATTTTTTAAACACCCTATTTTCCAACTAATTTAATGGGGGTGTATGAAAAGAACAAGAGGTAATCCTAAAGCAAGTTATAGGTTGCAATAACTCAGTTCTCTTTGTTTAGGCTATAAATTATTAGTGAAGATTTTAATGTTTTAGTAAGAATGAAAGAATAATTAGTGAGGAAGGGTGTTAATCTACGTTCTTCTCTAGAATTTGTAGCTTGTGTAGTAGGATGTGAGTTAGTATATTTGAATGTTTTTGATAATTAATTCACTTTGTATAATTAGAGAGAGGATAGTCACAAGATGTGATTTGACTTGATATAATGCTATGTAATATGTAATGATTAGATAAATAAAGTATTTCACCACTCATTCATCTCAATAGTGCCATTTGAAACTTATTTTAAATGTATAATGTGTTAGTGTCGTTTGTCTTCCTTAGTGAACCTAAATATCTGAATGAATTAGAAAATTTAAAACATAAACTGAATTTTGAGGTTGTTGCTGCTAATGCTAACCATAAAAATTAGTTTATGGTACAAAAAATGAGGAGGATACTGATCTTAAATATAGACATATATTATCTCTTTCGGTAATTTTTGATTTCTTGAACATTCCACCTAATGTCCTCTATGTCTGAACTATAAATTATTAGTAGAGGTTTTAATGTTGTTGCAAGAGTAGAAGAAAAATTAGAGGGTTTTAATTTGCATTTCTCTCTAGAATTTGTGAATTGTATAATAGAATATGAGTTAATATATTGTAAAACTTAATAATAAATGAAAATGGTATAACGAGAGTGTGGATAGTCATCGAATGTGATTCTAATTAGATTTCATAATACATAATATGTAATGGTTATATAAATGAAATATTTTATTAGTTATGCATCTTAGTAGAGTAAATTTGGATATTACACATTTGATCTTTAAAGTAAAGGACTAATAGGGAACATCAACATGAGATGATTTATTTTTTTGAAATGCATAAAATGATTAATTAGATATCATGTGCTAGCACTTATGCAATGAATTAGAAAGCTGAAAGAAAGAAATAATATTTAATTGCAATAATTAAGGCATTTCTATTACATATGAGTGTTCTTAGTTATTTTCGAAAAGAAGTGGTGTCAACAAATAAATTCTTATTCAATTGGATGTTGTTTTTAGTATTCTTAGATTGTAGCTAATATTAATTTTTATATTTAAAAGAGTTTTTTTTATTTTTTTGCTTAAGATTTTTGAGTGTATTTATTTTATTTAAGATTTTTTTAGATAGTGAGAAGATGCCTATTTGTGTTATAAAGTCTACTTTTGTTAAGTACTATAATACTTAGAAAAGATTATATGTTACTTATTAAAGGCCATAGAGATTATTATGAGTGTGAATATAATATTCTTTAATGATAAATTATTTTCAATGACTCTATCTTAGAGTTATTTGGACTCCAGAGTGATAAGATTATTTCATTACAGTGTAACAATTATTTTAACTTCTATCTTTGCGTCTAATACTAATAGCAAAATTAATTTTGAAGAGAGTAGTGATGCTTTCTTTTAGGTAGGAAAAGGAGCATAGTATGAGTGTTCTATTTTGATATAATTATTTATTTGTAGTGTAACAACTAGTTTAACTTCTATCTTAGAGATTTATTATGATGCTTTCTGCTAGGAAAAGGAGCATAGTATGAGTGTCCTATTGAAGAAAAAAATGAGAAATGTTTGAAAACTTGATGATCTCGTACCTAGAGGAATGTACTTGATAGATATATCGATAACCTTTCTCATATTAGACTTGCCCATCATTAGATGATTTAATTTGAAATAGTGAATTGGACCTTCCTATTATACTATAGAAAAAACTAAAGATATGTTCTGTTAGGCACATAGTATTACTTATATTTTCTTATTTTTATTTTGATAATATATATTTTAATTTTTTGTTCTTTCTTAATAATTACATGATCCTTGATATTTTTTTCTTGATTATTAGTCATTAAAGTTGATATATTATGTTGGTTGAACTTAATGCAATGACATCTAATTATACTGATGATTTTATTTTGAAATTTTAGGCTAAGATTGCAATAGAATGTAATTGGGCATTTTCATTGAAGATTGGAATTGAATTGAAGGATTAATTGACTTAATGCTAAGTTGATAGCTAAGAGATATATAAAAAAATAGAATGATTATTGGGATACGTTTTTTGTGACTAAGGTGATTGCTATTAGATTATTATTTTTTATTATTATATGTTTTATGTAGATTGTATATCAGTTAACTATGATGAATATATTTATTCATAATGATTTTAAGGAAGAGGTGCTTATACATCATTCATCAGAATTCACTATTTTATGGAGCATATACATAATTGGTAGACTAGAAAGTTTATTTATTGATTGAAATAATTTTTATAGGGTATAGTTTAATATATTCTCTTTAGCATTCATTACTTTTGATTTTATGAGATATGTGTTAGGTTATTCTTATTTCTATCAAAATAAATCAAGAGGATAAGATGTGAAGTTATTAATGTATGTTGATATTTTGATTATAGATAATTATCATCTGTGGTATATTGAAATTGAAATGGCTGCATATAAGTTGAGTTCTAAATAAAGAATTGAGATATTTTAGATATTTCATGAGTATTGAGATATAATTTCTCCTTTTGAGGAGAACTGCTTTAAATAAATAATTTGATATGATTGAATCAGAGTGTAATTTCTTCTTTAAATATTTCATGAATATTTGATATGATTGAATATAAGTTGAGGAGAATTACTTGTTTCTCTGTTGATTCTATTAGACATAGTATAATTGTATGAAAGTTGAATAACCTGATAATGATTAGAAAGTAATACTCAGATTCACATAGACATACTAATATGTGTATAGTTCTTATGATTTTCATGTTTGTAAAGAGTATTCTAGAATATGAGATATCATTCAGAGATGAGTGATATAGTCGGATAGAGGTTTACAAAAATTCTAGTTGAACTCAAATGATTAAAAAGAAAATATCTATTATATAATTTTATATTTTATTTTATAGAAATTTTATTTCTTAGAAAAGTAAGTGGTATATCATGATTTTTAGATATAATGTAGATATAGACTATGTATTTATGAAATTAATTACTTATGAGATCCAGTGGATCAAACATTTTTTGGAGGAGTTCTGTTTACTAATTTAGATGTTTATAATGCTTTATTATAATAATTAGACAACTTGATATTGATGCTTATTTGATATTCAATGACTAAATAAAATATATTTAGATTGATTGTACTTTAATGAGAGAAATCTAGGATAATTTGAAAGTAATTATATACATACATATCAATGAAAAAATTATAGATATTTCATGAATGTGCTCAAACAATAAGGTTTTTTCTCTTTTTCGAGTTGAAATTGTGACATATACATGCTAGCTTAAAGTTGTTGTGTTTGAGGTATAATTTATGTGAAGCATATCTTTTTATTTATTTTTTTTCTTATAGATTTATATAATGTATAAGAGCACATGACATGTGAGTTATCACAACTATATATATATATATATAATTTTTAAAATAATGAAACAATATATTTATTTTTCATTTTCTCCTTCTCTCCCTGGTTATAACCAAAACTCTTACTAGTTTTTGGCCATAATAGTGATGAATCAAGCATTGTCATTATTGATAGTACCAATTAATGCTAGTCATTGATGGTGTTGGGTAATAATCAATGATTGTTGCTGTATGTTGCTGGTTAATGGTGATTACTCTATGTTGGGCAATTGTGCAGTCCACAGTTATGATTTTAAGATACAGAAGAAGAAAAGAACAACAAAAACAACAAATGATTTATATTCAATACACAATCCAAGCATGAGAGAATAAAAAATAGAATAGGAACCCACAAAAGAAAACACCGAAATAATGTGGTTCACTAGTTGCTCAGTACAACTAGCTACATCCACCAAAAAAATACTTATGCAGTTACAGAAATAACCAATCAGAAGCCTTACAGTATGTGTAGTGCAGAAATAGTCGTGGTAAATTGCGTAGAGAAAGATATAGAGAGAGAAGATGAACAGTTCCAGATCACAAAAATAGTAACCCGAAAAAATAAAATAAAACATTTTATGTTAACATTTTCTCTGTTCAATTAACCGGAGCGGGTTGAATCATCGGACGAGTCAAGCTTTGCTTCAAAAATTTCTTCGACCATGACTGGACAATGGGAACTTCGTTATTGTGCTACTGCTGTATTCCCGGTTTCTTAATATTTACTTTCCTGCATTTACATGAAAGATTAAAACAGAAATATTTGGTTATACAAACAGATTATCAAAACAAACTATACAACACTCTAGGTTGAAGTAAATAGTGAGTTTGGGCCCTGTTATGTTTCATATGTGATATCAATTTGAAATGTTGAATAATATGAATCATTTCATTTTTGTCAAACATAAATATTTAATATAAAAAATTATTTGGAGCTTGAAGTAATTGGTATGCTTCTACTTGTATACATGTTATTTTATGGTAATTAAAATATATGCATGATAACATATGTTTTCTATTTTCTCATTTTATTTCATAGGATTGTATATGATATTTTAGGATATTGATGGGTTGTTCTACAAAATCAAAAATTAATTGGAAAAATAATTGGACAAAATTGTAGTTTATGCTTGTTTCATTTCTCCCTCATAATAGTCAAACAAATACCCCCTTTACTATTTTGTTCTTATTATGTTTAAGTGTTCTCGTTCATAACTTTGCACATAATTAGGCTTTTATATGTTTAGATATTTGATTAGGTAATAATGAATTTGGTCAATTGGGTGATGGCACTGAAGAGGGTAAAATGCACCCATGAAAAGTGAAGCAGTTAGAGGCAGAGTTTGTATAATCTGTGTTATGTGGAGTGCATTGTAGTACTGCAATTGCAGAACCATGTGTAAATGGTGGTACCATCTCGACGAGTAGACTATGGGGTTGGGGTCAAAATCAGGTTAGGGCAGAGTCAGCTCTAGTATGTTCTTTTGTGACCCATGAATGTTCGAGGTCAATTTGCATGCACCTCAACTAATCCTAGGTAAGTATGAGTTGATAGATTTCCCTCAATAAAAGGTAAGATTCAAACCTATGATCTCATGAATATATGGGATTCCTGGAGCTCGTTGCTCACCCTTACCATTTGAACTAACCTGTGATAGCAATTGTAGTACATTAACTATTGAGTATGTGATTCACTTCAATAGTTACTAATTGATATACGAATACACAAATTTGGATTGAAGAATTTTCATGTTCCATGTCCTTGGTATTTAATTCTATTGTTATATCTATTTCCATCTTCATCTCTATCTTGATGAAATTTACATGCAGTAGTAATAGTGACTTGGCGGTAGCGGACAGCAGTGGAAGCGGCGGCATGGTGGCTGGCGGCAACAGTGGGGGATGTAGTGGGGTGGAAGTGGGCGAGAGTGGTAGTGAGAGGTGGGGAACGGTAGGCACGCCAGTGGCGGCAGTGGCAAGCAGCGGCAGTGGCCAATGGCGTTAGCACGACGACGACGGCAACGTGGGCATCTGCGATAATGACAGCAGTAGAGGGCCGTGGTGGCAACGACGAATTGTAGTGGTATTGTCAGTGACAATGGTAATGGAAATAGTGATAGGACGATAGCGAGAGCAGCAGCCTCAGCACGAAATGAGGTAAATAATGTATGAATAAAATCAGTAAATACGTACATATAATACTGTAGTATTTTATGTACATATATACTTAGTATATTTGTAGTCAGTTATATGTACACATAATACTATTGTTTTTATCTACAAATACTATAGTAATATAGGTAAGAGTGAAATACTTGTATAAATTTACATATATACTGCAAGATTATATATGTATCAAAACATAACTTTTTTTTAATTTGATGGAGTAGTTTAAATTTTTGACAGATATGATACCGCATTGTTTCTCATACAAAGCTTTCATAAGTGATGGATTTTTCACTAGACATTACATGTCCGTGTCTCGGACAGCTGTGTCGCAGTAGAAAATAATGATCAGAGGAGCAGGGGGAGAGGAAGCAACATCAATGAATGGATATATTATACTTTATGGACGATCAGTAGATACATTAATGAATAAGATGAAATAAATTTTTTTTATTTTTTTTTTCAATTATGTAAAATATTGAATTAGAATAAGCTATTAAATGATTTTTATTTTTTGTTTATTATAAATTATTTATAGATTCATTTTTTATTCAATTTGTTATCAAATATTAAATTATTTAAATAAAAAATTTTAAATAATTTAAATTCTGAGATTAATTTTGAAATTAAAATAGCCAGGGAAAAATCCCTTGATAATTTAGCTAGTGAATTTTCACTAGCTAATTTAGCTAGAGAAATATTAAAATTAGAGACGGATTTTCCGTCGCTAAATTTATTTAGCTAGGGACTATATCCATCGCTAAAATTTATAGACTAACACTTTAGCTATGGAATCATCCATCGTTATTTTTGTTTAGCAACGAAAAATCTCATTTATCTTACTAATTTAGGTAGGGAATTTCTCTTTTTAGCAAAGGATTTTGCGTCGCTATCTATTTAGCTAGGGACGCTTTCCATTGCTAAATTTTAGCAAGAAGTAGTTTAGATAGGGAACTGATCCATCGGGAATCCATCATTATATCCTATTTAGCAACGAATAATGCTCATTAGATAGGGAACTATCCATGGCTATATGAGATTTTTCTTGTTGTGTTAGTCTATCTATCTTTCTTTCTTTTGTCTGGCAATGTATCTATCTTTCTATGTATTTATTTATATATCTATCAATCTATCTATCTATAAATCTACTTCTCTATTTATTTATCTATCTCTCTCTCTCTCTCTCCATCTATATTTATCTATCTATCGATCTATCTATCTATCTTCTTCTTCTATCTTTCATTCAATCATCAATCAATCAATCTGTATATCAATATGTTTTTTAATCTAACTTATAAATATTTCTAACAATATTTCTATCTATCTATCAAACTATATGACTATCTTTCTATCTTTCTATTTGTATATATATATATATATATATATATATATATATATATCTATCTATCTATTGTCTATGTATCATCAATCTGTCGATTTATCTGTTAAACTATCTGTCTATCTATCTCACTATATATGTATATATTTATTTATCTAACTATCTTTATATCAATATATATATATATGTCGGTCAATTTGTCTATTAATCTATCTATCAATCTAACTATCAATCTGACTATCCATCTGTCGATCTATCTGTCTATCAATCTATATATCTTTCATTCTATTAATAAATTTACCTATGTATCAATCTTTATTTCTTTCTATTGTCTATCAATCTATTTATTTGTTTATTGGTATATCTATATGTCAGTGTTTCTATCTATATATCTATATATCTATATAGATTTCAATGTATCTATTTATTAATCTATCTATTCTATCTGTCTATCTAGGTTTTCTATCAATATATTTAACTATCCATCTCTCTTCTTTATTTAATCTATCTATCTATCTTTTATAATATGTCTTTAATCTGTATATAAATCTATATTTAAGCTATCTATCAATATTATATATCATATATATATATATATATATATATTATATAATATATCTATCTATCTATCTATTTGAGTATCATCTATCTATTTTTATATGTATGTATTTTTCTTTTTATCAATATATCTATTTGTCTATATATCTGTCTAACTATTTGTCTATCTATCTATATATTTCAATATTGTCAATATATGTGTCTATCTATTTGTCTATCTACTTGCCTATCTATCTGTCTATCTATCTACTATCTATATATCATCTATCTTTAAACCTATTTGTCTATATATATGTCCTATCTATCTATTTATCTATATGTCCTAACTTTTTATCTATCTATATGTCTATATATCTGTGTATCTATCCATCATCTATCTATCCTATCTAATAATATGTTGATATATCTATCTATCTATCTATCTTTATATCTATCTATCTGTCAATCAATCAATATATCTATCTTCTATTAATCTATCTATCATATCTGTCTATAAATCTGTATATCAATCTATCTATCAATCATTCTATCAATTTGTCTATTATCTATCTAATATATATATATATATATATATCATCAATCAATCAATCAATGTATTTGTATTTCTCTTTGTCTATCTATTTGCGTATCTATCTATCGATCTATTTCTCTATCAATCTTTCAATCTATCTATCTAGATATTTGTCTATCTATCTGTCTATCTATCTCTCTATTTATCTTTCTGTCTATCTATCTCTATATCTATTTGTCTATCTATCTATCTATATGTCTATCTACCTTTTCTTTTTATTTGTCAAACTTTCTAACTATCTATTAGTCTAATCTATCTATCTATCTATTTATCTAGTCTGTCTATCTATATATCTCTCTATCTATCTATCTTTCTGTCAATCTTTCTATCTATCTATATATCTATTTTCAATATATCTATTTATTTATATTTCTATGTATTTATTAATCCTTCTGTCTATCTTGATGTCTATCTATCTATATTTATTTCTATCTCTCTATCTATTTGTTTATTTATCTATCTATCTATTGGATTTCTATCTGTATATCTATTGGACTTTCTATCTGTCAATCTATTGTCTATCTATTATCTATCTATCTTATCTATCTATTATCTATCTATTTATCTATATTGTCTTTCTATCTGTCTATCTTCTATCTATCTGCTGTCTTTCTATATATATATATATATATATATATATATATATATATATCTATCTATAAATCTATCATGTATGTCTATTTATATATATACCATTTTATCTATCAATTGTCTATATATTTATCTATCATTCTGTCTATCAATCTGTCTATCAATATATCAATCAATCAATCAATCAAACTTTCTATCTACTTATCTATATATTTGTCAATCTATCTTCATATCAATCAATCAATCTATTTATCTATCTATTTATATATCTTTCTATATATCTATTTATCTATCTATCTATGTATATGTCTATCATTTATCTATCTTTCTGTCTATCTATCTGTCAATATAACTATATGTTTATCAGTCTGTCTATCTATATATCTTACTATTTATCTATTTATCTAATTTTTCTATAACTATATATCTATCTAGAATCTATTTGTCTGTCTGTCTATCTATCTATGTATCTAACTATATTTCTATCTATCTTTATACTATCAATCTATATATCCATTTGTCTATTTATCTATCTATATCTATCTAACTCTCTATCTATGTATTTATTTATCTATCTATTTGCCTATTTATATGTCTATCTATCTATCATATGTCTATATATCTGTCTATGTATCTTTCTATCTATCTATTTATATATCTATATATCTATCTATTCAATCTATCTTTCTATTTATCTATTTTTCTATCTATCTATTTGTCTATTTATTTATCTTTCTATCTATTTATATATCTATCGATATTTCTATCTATCTATCAATATATCAATTTGTCTATCTATCTATTTATCTATATATCTATCTATTTATTGTCTATCAACCTATCTTTCTATCTATCTAACTACTTATCTATCAAACAATCTATTAATCTATGTGTCTCTTTATTATCTATCTATCTTTCGATTTATCTAACTAATAATCTCTTTATCTATTTATTTCATTTATCTGTTTATAATTATCTATCTTTTTATCTATGTTTCAATCAATCAATATATTTTTCTATAAATCTGTCTATCAATCAATATAATTTTCAATCTATCTATTTGATTTATCATTATTTATATCAGTCAGTCTATGAATCTTTTCTATTTATATGTATATAAATCTATCTATCAATTTATTTATATATTTGTCTATCAATATGTCTTTATATTTCTCAATCTATTTGTCTATCAATCATTCTATCTATTATATATATATATATATATATATATATATATATATATATATATATCTATATCTATTTCTCAATATATCTAACTAATAATCTTCTATCTGTTTGTCTAATAATCTAATTTATATTTATATCTCTAACTATTATTTGTCTATCTATCTATCTACTAGTTTATATATCTTTCTATCAATCTTTCTATATATCTATCATTAATTTGTATGTCAATTTGTTTAATAATCTATCATTGCATCAATCTATCAGTCAATCTATATATCAAAATGCCTATCAATTTGTCTATCAATCTATCTAAAAATATATCTATATATTTATATATCTAATTATCGATCTATATGTTTATCTATCTGTCAATCTATCTTTCTTTCAATTTAAAGAACTATATATCTATCTATCTATTTATCTATCTATTTATTTGTCTATCTACTTGTATATCTATTTTTTTTTCTATCTATGTATCTATCTATATTTTTATTATCTATCTATCTATGTGTCTATCTATCTATCTATGTGTCTATCTATCTATCTATCTATCTATTATCTATCTATGTATAGATCAATCTATCAATCAATCAATCTATCTATCTAACTATCAATTTATACATCTACCAATCTTTCAACCTATCTTTCTATCTATCTTTCTTTATATATGTTTATCTATTTCTCTATCTATCTGTCTATCTATCCATCTATCAATCTGTCTAAAAATCTGACAATCTATCTAACTCTCAATCTATCTATCTATTTGTCTTTTAATCAAATAAATTATTTGATTTCAATTAGTTTATCATTATGTCTATCAATCAATCTTTCTATCTATCTATCAATATTTCTATCAATCTTTCTCTATATCTGTCTATCTATTTATTTATAAATCTATCTATAAATCTATCTATTTATATTTATATGTATTTTTATTTCTATCTTCCTATATATTTGTCTATTTATCTATTTATCTATATATCTGCATATCTATCTATTTATCTATCTATATATCTAACTTTTTTATCTAACTTTATATCTATTTATCTAACTATCTGTTTATCTATATGTATATATATATATATATATATATATATATATATCTATTTATCTATCTATTTATCTAATATCTTTCTAGCTACATATCTATCTATCTGTCTGTCTCTCTGTCTATTTAATTACCGATCTATTTATCTATTTATCTATTTATCTATTTATCTATTTATCTATTTATCTAATTATCTATCTATATATCAATCTTTATATCAGTATATCTATCTATTTTGCATATCTATCTAACTATATGTATATTAATATGTCTATCTATCTAACTATATGTATATTAATATGTCTATCTATCTATCTATCTCAATTACTATTTATCTATTTATCAATATATCTATCTATCAATTTATCTATCTTTATTTCTTTCTATCTGTCTATTTTTTATATATCTCTCTATATATATGTCTATCTATTTGACTATGTATCTATCTATCCATTCATTAATCTATCTTTCTAATAATATCTCAATCAATCAATCTATCTATCTATCTATCTTTCTGTCAATCAATCAATCAAACAATCTATCTCTCTTTCAATCACCCTATCAATATTTCTATAAATCTATCTTTCAATCTTTCTATAAATCTTTCTATCGATCTTTATATCTATCTGTATATCTATTTGTTTATCAATCAATCTATCAATCTATCTATTAATATCTCTATATATTTTTCATTCTAACTACCTATATATTAGTCTATCTATCTATCTATATATTTTTATATCAATCTATATGCTTTCTATATATCTATCTATCTTTTTTTATCTATATTTATTTGTCTATATATATATGTTATATATATATATATATCTATCTCTATCTACATATCTATATATCTATCTATTTTTCTCATCTATCAATCTGTCTATCTAATTGCCTATCATATGTCAATATATCTATCCATCTATATATCTATATATCAATCTACCAAACTATCTATTGTCTATCTTTCTATCTATATCTATATTTTTTGACTATCAATCAATCAATATTTCTATATTTTGTATATTTCAGTTTATCTATATGTCTATCTATCTATCTTTCTATTCTGCTATATCTATCTATTTATCTTCTATTTATCTATTTATATTCTCTTTGTCAATATATCTATCTATCTATCTTTCTTTCTTTCTATCAATCTATTTATTTATAAGTCTATAAAACTATCTATCAATCTATCTGAATATCAATTTATCGAACAATCTATCTATCAATTTGTATATCTATCTTTTTTATCTATATATCATTCTTACTATCAATAAAACAATCTTTCTGTAAATATATCTATCTCTCTATATAACTTTCTTTCTTTTTGTAAAACTGTCTGCCTATCAATTTGTCTCTCTATATATCTATCGGTGAATCTTCTTATTAGTCTATCTTTCTATCAATTTGTTTATCTATCTATCTATCTATTTGTCTATATATCTTTATATAAATCTCTAGATCTATATTTATATCTATCTATGTATCTATCTATCTATCTATCAATTAATCTATCTATCTATCTATCTATCTATCTGCCTTTCTGTCTATGTATCTATTTTTCTATATGTCTATCTATATATCTACCAATCAATCAATATAATAATTTATAAATCTATCTCTTTATCTATCTATCTAGCTATCTATCTCTATCTATATTTATATCTATTTATCTATCTATCTATCTTTATTTCTTTCTTTATTCACTCAATCAATCATTCAATCTGCCTATCAATCTGTATATCAATATGTTTTTTAATCTAGTCTAGCAATATTTCTTTCTATCTCTCAACAATATGACTATCTTCTATCTTTAAATCTTTATATATATTATATCTATCAGTCTGTTTGTCTATATATTATATAATGTCTATCTATCTCTCTAACTATCTATCTATCTATTTGTCTATCTATTTAGCTATGTATCTTTATATCAATTTGTCTATCTATATATCTGTCAATTGTTTATTAATCTATCTTTCAATCTAACTATATCAATCTTTTTATACATATGTATATGTATCTATCTATTAATCTATCATCTATCAATCTTTCATTTTATAAAACAATTAATCTATCTATCTATCAAACTTTCTTTCTTTAATTCTATTTGTCTTTCTGTCTATCTATTTATTTGTCTATTGGTATATATATTTGTCAGTGTTTCTCTATGTCTATTAATTTGTTTATTTCTCTATCACTCAATTAATCAATCTATCTATCTATATGTCTATCTATCTATATGTCTATCTATCTATTTTTTATCTATTAATATATCTATATATATGTTTATCTATAAATGTATCTATCTATATATTAATCAATCAATTTATCTATCTATATATCTGTATATCTATCTATCTATCTATCTATCTAGATGTCAACGTATCTATCTGTCAATCAATCAATCAATCTGTCTGTCTATCTATCTTTCTATCATTATATTTATCTATCAATCACTCTCTCTTCTTTATTTCAATCGATCGATCTATCTTTCTATAAATATATATGTATATTAATTTGTATATGATCTGTATTTTAACCGGTCTATCAATATTTCTATCAATAATTCTATATATCTATCTATCTATTTGAGTATCAATCTATCTATCAATATGTCTATTTATATATGTATGTATTTTCATTTTATCTATGTATATATTTGTCTAGCTATCTGTCTATGTTTTGTCTATCTATTTATTTATCTATCTATCTATTTATCTAATTGTATTTCTTTCTATCACTCTACCTATTTTTCTATATATTTATCTATCTATCTATCTGTCTATCTATTTATCTATCTTTCTATCTTTTTCACTATCTATCTATCTATCTAACAATATATGAATCAATCAATCAATCAATCTACCTAACAATTTATCTAATAAAATTTCTATAAATCTCATTAACTATCTATCTATATATTTGTCTATCTATATGTAAACCTATCTTTCTATCATTCTAAATATCTATCTATCTATTTGTCTATCTATATGTAAATCTATCTTTTTATCATTCTAAATATCTATCAATGTATCTATCTAATAAATTATCTATCTATTTGTCTGACTGTCTATCTATCTTCTATCTACTTTTCTATCTATCTCTTTTTCTATCTAGTTATCTATCTATATTTTTATCGATCTATTTATCTTTCTATTTATTTATCTATCTATCTATTATCGATTTATATATCTATCTATCTATCTATCGATTTGTCTATCTATCAATCTATCTACTTGCTATCTATCTATCAATGAATGTGTCTATCTATTGTTATATCTATATGTATATATATATGTCTATTATTTGTTTATCTCCTATCTATCTATCCAACTATCTATCTGTCTAATAATCTATCAATCTATCTATCTATAAATCAATTTATCTATCTGTCTGTTTATTAATAAAACAAACTATATGTCTATCAATTTATCTATCAATATGTTTGTTAATCTATTTATCAATCTTTCTATCTATATTTCAATCAATCTATCTGTATATTAATTTATCTATCAATCTATCCATTTATAACTCTATGTATTTCTCTGTCTATCTTTCAATATTTATATATCAATCTATCTATTTATCTATCTATCTACATAACTATCAATTTGTATATCTATCTATCTATCGCTCTATCTATCTCTCTATCTATCTTTCTATCTGTCTACCTGTCTATCTATCTATATATCTATTTGACTATCTATTTGTTAATCTATGTGACTATCTATCTATCTATCTATCTGTATATCTATCTGTCTATATACCTATCTATCTAATTGTCGATCTATTTATTATTTTGTCTATCTAATTGTGTATCTATATATTGATCCATATATATATATATATTTAATATATATATATATATGTCAATTTATTTGGCTTTTGTATCTTTCTATCTATCAGTATTTTATCAGTATCTCTATCCATCTATTTATTTTTATATCAATCTATCTATCTATATATCTTTCATCAATCTATCAATCTATCTATTTGTCTATCTATCTATCTTTCTTTAAGTATAAAAATATATCTATCTATCTTTCTTTCTTTATATCTATCGATCTATCTATCTATATTACTATCTATCTATTTATCTATCTATCTGTCTATTTATCTGTCTATCTATCTGTCTATCTATATGTCATTCTACCTATCTTTTATCTATCTATCTATCTATCTTCTATCTAACTTTCATAATATAAATTTGTATATCTATCTTTTCATCTATTTGATTAATTATCTATCTATCTATCTTTCTATCTATCAATATATCTATCTATAAGTATATCAAATTGACTTCAATATTTCTATAAATAAGTATATCTGTCTATCTATCATTCTTTCAATCAATCAATCTATCTATCTGTGTATAAAACTATGTATGTCTGTCTATTTATCTAGCTGTCTATCTATCTTGTTGTCTATAAATTTGTCTATTTGTATATCTATCTATCAATCTTATTGTCCGTCTATTTGTCTATCTATCTATATGTCTATCTATCTATGTATATATTTGTCTATCAATCTGTCTATCTATCTTTCTATCTATGTATCTATCTATTTATCTATCTATATATCTATTTATCTATCTAACAATGTATTTGCATATCAATCTTTATCTCTATCTATCTATCTATTTATCTATCTTTCTATCAATTAATCAATCTATCTATCTATAAATTTGTCTATTAACCTATATTTAAATATTTCTTTTAATTTGTCTATCAAAATTTCTTTCAAACTTACTATCTATGTGTCTATATATATGTATAACAATCTATCTTTCTATGTGTCTTTATATTTGTCTATCTATCTATCTATCTATTTATCTATTTATCTATTTATCTAACTATTTATATATCAATCTATCTATCTATATATCTTTCAATTTTTATATAAATCTATCAATTTGTTTATCCAACTATCTATATATCTATCAATCTTTCTTTCTTTCTATCAACCAATCAATCTATATATCATTCTTTGTGTTTGTATATCTGTCTATCTATTTATTTATTTGTCTGGATATCTATATGTCATTCTTTATGTCTATCTATATGTCTATCTATCTAACTATTTGTGATTATATCTATATATTTATCTATCTATTTATCTATTTATTTATCTATCTATCTAAGTATATATCTATATATCATTCAATCTTTTAATCAATCGAACTATCTTACTATCTATCTATCTATTGATCTATTTATAAATCTAAATGTCTATCTATCTATCTGTATAACTATATCTATATTTTTATATCTATCTAACTATCTCTCTAGCAATCAATCAATCTAATCTATTTATCAACCAGTCTATTAATCTATATATCAATCTATCTTTTAATTTGTCTGTAAATATTTCTATCATTCTTTCTATTTATCTATCAATCTATCTTTGTATCAATATATCTATCGATCTATATATATATATATGTATATTATGTATGTATGTTTTGGCCTTTTTATCTAGTTTTCAATTTTTCTATCTATATGTCTATCAATTTTTCTTTATATCAAAATGTCTATCTATCTATCTATTTGTCTATCAAACTATGTATCTATTTGTCTATCTATCTATTAACATTTCTATCTAACTATAGGACAATCTATGTGTCATATATATATATATATATATATATATATATATATCTTATTATATTTATCTTATATTCCAATCTATTTGCCTATCTATATGTTTATCTATGTATCTATCTATCAATCTATCTTCTTATATATCTATGTATGTATCTATCTATCTATCTCCTTATATATCTATCTATCTATATATCTATAAAATATCAATATATCTAACTATCGTATATCTATTTATATTTCTTTCTATATATCTATTTGTTTATCTAAATATATATCTATCAATCTTTCTATCTATCTATCTATATCTATTTATATCTAACTATTTGTATATCTATTAGCGTATTATATGTCTATCTATTTGTCTATTTATCTATCTATCTTTCTATCTGTATATCGATGTATCTATGAATCTTTCTATCAGTTTTACTATTTATCTATCAATCTATCTATTAGTATATATATATATATATATATCTATATATCAATATATGTATCTATTTGTCCATTTATCTATCTATCGATCTATCTATATTTATTCTATCTATCATTCGATCTATTTTTCCATCTATCTATCTATCTAACTATCTGTTTATCTATTTTTCTATATGTATATCTTGCTGTTAGTATTTCTATCTATCTATATATCTATATTTCTATCTATCTATTTATCTATCTACCTATTTGCTTGTCTATCTATTTATCTATATATTTAACTATCCATCTATCTATATATATGTCTATATTTCTTAATATCTATCTATCTATATATTTATCTATTTGTCTATCTATCTATCTAGCAATATATATATTTGTCTATCTATCTATCTAGCAATATATCTATTTGTCTATCTATCTCTTTATCAATTTTCATATCTATATGTCAATATATGTATCTATTTATATGTCTATATATCAATCTATCTATCAATCTATATATTTGTCTATGTATTAGTGTATATATCTGTTTGTTTATATGTCTATCTATATTTCTATAAATCTGACTATCTATTTATCTATTTTTCTATCTTGCTATCAATCTATATATCAATCTATGTATATATTTGTCCATATATCTATCTATCGATCTATCTATATTTATTTCATTCAATCAATCGAACTATTTTTCTATCTATTTATCTTTCTTTCAATCTATCTATCTATCTATGTATCTGTTTATCTATTTTTCTATTTGTATATCTAGCTGTTAGTATTTCTGTCTATCTATATATCTGTCTATCTGTCTATCTATCTATCTATTTATTTATCTACCTATTTGCTTGTCTATCTATTTATCTAGCTATTTAACGATCCATCTATCTATATATATGTCTGAAATTTTCAATATCTATCTATATGGCATTCTATCTATATGTTTATCTATCTATCTATCTAGCCATATATATATTTGTCTATCTATCTCTTTATCAATGTTCATATCTATATGTCTCTAATTTATATGTCTATCTATCAATCTATATATTGTCTATGTATCAGTGTATATATCTATTTGTTCAGATGTCTATCTATATTTTTATAAATCTGATTATCTATTTTTCTATCTATCTATCTATCTATCTATATATCAATCTATGTATCTATTTGTCCATTTATCTATCTATCTATTGATCTATCTATATTTATTATATCAATCAATCAATCTATTTTTCTATCTATCTATCTATGCTTTTTTTTGTTTTTTTATATGCATATCTAGCTGTTAGTATTTCAGTCTATCAATATATCTGTCTATCTCTCTATTTATCTATCTAGCTATTTTCTTGTCTATCTATTTATCTATCTATTTAACTATCCAACCATCTATATATATGTCTATATTTCTCAATATCTACCAATCTGTCTGTCTGTATGTCTATCTATCTGTTTATCTATCTATCTATCTAGCCATATATATATTTTTCTATCTATCTCTTTATCAATTTTCATATCTATATGTCAATATATGTCTCTATTTCTATATCTATCTATCAATCTATATATTTTTCTATGTATCAGTGTATATATATGTTTGTTTATATGTCTATCTATATTGCTATAAATCTGACTATCTATCTATCTATATTTCTATTTCTCTATTTGTCTATCTATCAATCTATATTTCGATCTATTTGTCTATCTATATATCTATCTATCTATTTTCTTTCTTTCTTTCTGTCTAACTATTTATCTATCTATTTTTCTATCTATCTATCTATATATCTATCTATATTTCCATCTATCTATCTGTCTGTCTGTCTGTCTATCTATCGATCGATCGATCTATCTATCTATCTATCATTCTGTCTAACTATATGTATTTCAATATGTCTATCAATACATCTATCAATATGTCTATCAATTTTCTATCAATCTATCTATAAATACGTCTATTCAATTGTCTATCTTTCTATATATCAATTTTTTTATTTTTTTCGATTAATCAATCAATATGTCTGTCTATCTATTTGTTTATCTATATATCTCATTATTAGTCTATCTATTTGTCTATTTATCTTTCTATCTATCTATAATCAATTTTTCTATTTGAATGTTTGTCTATCAATTTGTCTATTTATTCATCAATCAATCAATCAATCTATTTGTTTATCTATTTATCTATTTATCTATCTGTATATATATATCTATCTGTCTGTCTATCTATTTATCTATCTATATGTCTATCATTCTGTCTATATATCTATTTGTCTATATATCTATATATCTTTATATCAGCCTATCTGTTAGTCTATCTATCTATCTATCTAGCTATATATCTATCTATTTGTCTACCTAAACTATGTATCTCTCTATTTGAAAATCTATTTATCTATCTACTTAACTATCTTGGTATCTGTCTATCTGTAAATCTATTTATCTATCTATCTATCTATCTATCTAAACACTTGCTATTTAGCTAGCGATTGATCCCCAGCTAAATTTCCCAAGCTAAATCAATATTTTCTTGTTGTGAGCTCTATATTAATCTGTTTATTAATCTTTCTATCAATTTGTCTATCAATATATCTAACATTCTTCCTATTTTTGTATCTATTTAACTGACTATCTTTCAATATATATATAGGTCTTTCAATCTATCTTTCTATGTGTTTATGTATTTATCTATCTATTTGTATATCTCTGTATCTTTCTATATGTCTATCTTTATATCTATCTATTTGTCTATCTTTCTATCTATCTATCTTTCATCTGTCTATATATCTTTCAATATGTCTATTTGTCTATTTATCTGTTTTATCTTTCTATCTGTTTATTTATAATTTGTCTATAAATCTATATATCTATATATTTGTCTATATATCTATCTATTAATATATCAATTTATCAATTTTCCTACATGTGTATCTTTCTATTAGTCTATCTATCTATCTGTCTATATATCTCTGTATCTCTAGTAATCTATTAGCCTATCACTCTAAGTATCTTTCTATCAATTTGGATGTATCTCTATCTGTCTATCTATCTATTTGTTTGTCTGTCTATTTGTATATCTTTCTACATATATATATATATATATAATTATATCTATATTGCTGTCAAAATGTCTACCTATTTGTCTATCTATATGTCTATCAATCACTCAATCTATCTTTCTATTTTTATACCTATGTCTATTTGTCTGTCTATATAATTGTCTATATATTTGTCTATCTATATGTCAATCTATGTATCTATATATCTTCTATCTATCTCTATATCTATCTATCTACCTATCTGTGTGTGTGTGTGTGTGTCTGTCTGTCTATCAATCTGTCTATTTATATATTTATATTTATATTATTATGTCTATCTGTTTGTCTGTCTATCTTTCACTATTTCTATTTGTCTATTTGTCTATCTATGTATCTATAAATCTATCTTCCTATCTATCTATCTATGAATATATATATATATATATATCTATCTATTTGTCTATATATCTTTCTATCAATCTATATATTTTAGTATCTAGTTATCTATCTATTTGTCTAATTATCTATTATACTATTTATCTGTCTTTCTATTTGTCAATCTTTCTATCTAACTATATATCTATCTATCCGTCTATCTATCTATCTATCTAAATATATGTTTATCTTTCTGTCAAACTCTCAATCTATCTATATAATTTCTATTCTATCAATTAATCTATCTTTTATCTATCTATCTATATATTAACCAGTGTATCTAACTTTCTTTCGATCTACCTTCTATATATCTGTATAATTATCTATCTTTCTATGTTTATTTTTCTCTATCTATCTATCTATTTAACTATCTATTTATCTGCTTATCTATTTAATTATCTTTCTATATATCTATCTATCTATCATTCTATATTTATATTTTTATGTGTCTATCTATTAATCTATCAATCTCTATATCTATCTATCTATCTATCTATCTCACTATATAACTGTCTATCTATGTATCTTTCTATCAACTATTTATCTATTTATCTATCAATGTATCTATCTATCTATCTTTAAATCTATCTATCTATCTTTTTCTATATCTATCTTTATATATATTGAACAAACTATCTATCTATATGTCAATTTGTAAATAAGTCTATATGCCTATCTATCTATTTGCCTATTTGTAAATAAGTCTATATGCCTATCTATCTATTTGCCTATGTGTAAATAAGTCTATATGCCTATCTATCTATTTGCATATGCATTTATCTTGCTATGTGACTATCATCAATATGTCTAACTATCTATTTGCCTATTAGCCTATATTCCTATTTATCTATGTATCTATCTATCTATGAATATATCTATCTATGTATATATATTACTATCTATCTATCTGTCTATTTGTCTATCTATCTATTTATCTATATGTCTATCTAATTATCTATCTATTTATCTATTATGTGTCTATGTGTCTATCTATCTATCTTTCTTTCTGTAATTTTATTTATCCAATTATCTATCTATCTATGTGTCTATGTGTCTATCTATCTATTAATCTATCTTTCTATCTTTTAATTTGTCTATCTATCTATATATCTATGTATATATCTATATATCTAACTATATATATATATATATATCTTTTTATTTGTCTATATGTCTATCTATATATCTATTTATTTTATTTCTATTATTATGTATATTTATTTCTTTATCTTTCTCACACTCTTTGTATTTGTCTACTTGTTTATATGACTATCTATGTATCTTTAAATCTATCTATCTCTCTTTCTATTTGTCTATCTTTAAATACATATATATATATATACATCTATCTATCTATATGTCTATATATCTCTCTATCTATCTAACTATCTATAGCTCTATCTATCTAATTCTATATTTGTATATCTATCTATCTTTCTATTAATGTATCTTTATGTCTGGCTATCTATCTATCAGTATATATATATATATATACCTATCTATCTATTTATCTATGTATTTATTTATCAATCTATCTATATATAAATGAATATGTATTTCAATCTCTATATATATTTGTCTATCTATCTATCTATATAACTATCTATTTATTTTTCTAAGTCTAAGTAACTATCTATCTATCTGTATATCTTTTTATATATCTAAATGTTTATCTATTTATTTGTCTATTATCTTTCTATCTATCTCTTTATTTTTCTATCTATTTATATGTCTATTAGTATATATATATATATATCTATCGGTTTATCTTTCCATCTGTCAAATTTTCTATATGTCAATCAATATATCTATCTGTAAATTTATTTATCTGCGTATTTGTCTATCTATCTATTTGTATATCTATCTATCTATTGATATATCTATCTTTCTAGTTTTTTATTAGTTTATCACTCTAACTATTTATCTATCAATTTTGCGATCAATCTATCTAGCTATCTATCTATATATCTATCTATCTGTTATCTATCTATCTGTCTGTCTATCTATCTATCTGTCTGTCTATCTATCTATCTGTCTATATATCTTTCTATCTGTCTATATATATATATATATATATATATGTCTATCTATCTGTCTATATATATATATATATATGACTATCTATCTATGTATATTAGTCTATCTCTCAATTTTGATATTTATATATTTTACTATCTATCTATCAATCAATCTCTTTATTTTCATATCTATATATCTCTAAATCTGTCTATTTGTCTATATCTATTTAAAAATATTTCAACATGTCTATATGTCTCAAGCTATCTGATTTTTATTTTTTCTATTAGTCTATCATTCAATATGTTTATCTATCTATCTATCCATCAAATTATCAAAATACTTATTTGTATATTTTGCTTTTTAAATATCTGTCATTCTATCTATCAATTTATCCGTGTATCAATCTATCTGTATATCTGTCTATCTGTATTTCTATTATTATGTCTATCTTTTGTCTATCTTTCTATCGTTCTATTTGCCTAATTATTTATATGTATATCTATGTATCTGTAAATACATACATACATATATATATATATATATACATATATATCTATATATATTTTTATTTATCTTTTATTTATCTATCTATTTATCTTTCTATCTATCTATGTATCTATCGATCTATCTCTCTATCTGCCTAATTATATATTTATCTATCAATCTTTCTTTCTTTCAATTTTTCAATCTTTCTAACTCACTATGTATCTATATGTCTATCTATATATCAATCAATCTATCAATCAATCAATCTATTTATCTAAATATCAGTATATATATATATTTATTTATCTATCTGTCTATCTATCTATCTATCGATCTATATATCTAACTATCTATTTATATATCTCTTTATCTATCTATCTATTTATCTGTCTGGATATTTCTCTATCTATCTTTATATTTATCTATCTTTATAAGTTTATTTGTATTTATCATTCTATCTATCTCTATAACTTTCTATCTATCAAACTATCTGTCTATCTAACATTCTATCAATTGATATATATATATATATATATATATATATCTTTCTCTCTAACTTTCTATCTATCTTTTTATATTTCTATTTGTCTATCTATCTATATTTCTAACTATTTATATTTGTGTCTATCTATAAATCTATATATCTATTTATCTCTATATCTATATATCTATTTGTCTGTCTATATATCTATCTATCTGTCTGTCTCTCTGTTTGTCTGTCTATCTATGTATCTTTTTATATGTCTATCTATCTATCTTTCTATGTGTCTAACTTTCTATGTATGTATGTATGTATCTATCTATCTATATGTCTATTTGTCAATCAATCTATATATCTATTTGTCTCTCTAGTAATCTATCAATCTATCTATATGTATATCAATATATATATATATATATATATCTAACTATCTAACTATCTATCTATCTATCAATTTGTATATCGATCTATGTCTGTATCATTTATCTATATATCTATCTTTCTATCTATGTATCTAACTATCTTTCTATTTCTATATCTATCTATTTATCTATCAATTATCTATCTAACTTTCTTTCTATATGTATAGGTGTTAATCTATAAATATGTCTATGTGCATATATGTCTATATTTCTATGTCGATATGTCTATCTATCTATTTATCTAAATATCTATCTATTTATTTTTCTATCCATCTATATGGATATCTAACTTTTTGTCTATATGAATAACTATCTATCTATCTAAATAGGTAATTTTCTAAATAGGTATTTTTCTATCTGCTTATTTATCTATGTGCCTATCTATCTATTTGTCTATCTATCTATCTATTTATATCTCTATATATCTATATCTATCTATCTATTTATATCTATATCTATCTATCTATCTATTTATATATCATATGATTTTTCTATATGTCTATTTATCTATCTATCTACTATGTGTGTATGTGTCTATGTATTTATCTCTCGATATATCTATCTATCTTTTTATCTATCTATCTATCTATATATCTATTAATGTATATACCTATTTATCTACCTATTTGTTTATATATCTATCTATCTATATTTCTAGATAGATAGATATGTCTATCTATTAGTCTGTCTATCTCTTTATATTTATATTTATATACTTGTCTATATGTCTCTCTATGTATCTATAAATCTATTTATCTATCTACCTATATCTATATCTATATGTCTATATATATACATATCTATCTATTTATCTTTTTGTTACACTCTCTATCTATCTAATTATCTATTTGTCTATCTATCTATGATTGTATTTATGCATCTTTCTATCTGCCTATCTATCTATCTTTCTTTCTTTATTTCTAGCTATCTATCTATATGCCTATTTATCTCTCGTTCTATGTGTCTAAGTATCTATCTATTTTTCTATGTATCTTTTTATCTATATATCTATCTATATATCTAACTCTCAATCTGTCAATCTATCTAATCTATCTCTCTTTTTCTGTCTATCTATCGATTTTTGTATCTATCTATCAATTTTTGAATCTATCTTCTATCTATCTATCTTTCTATCTATTTGTCTATCTATATATCTACCTTTATATCTATATCTTTAGTTTTCTATTAGTATATCACTATATATATCTATCTATCTATTAGGATATCTATATATCTGTCTATCTATCTATTTACCTATGTATTTATCTATCTGCATCTATATCTATCTAGCTATTAGTCTACCTACCTATTTGTCTATTTAAATATTTCTCTAAAAGTGTTTTTGTATATCTTTCTATTTGTCTATCTATTTATTTCGCTAAATCATTTTGTCTATCTATCTATTTGTATAATTGTCTAACTATCTTTCTATATAATTTAGTAAGTATCTTTCTATCTAATTTAGTAAGTATCCTTCTATATATCAGTCTATTAGTCATTCTATCTATCTATCTAACTATTTACAGTCTATCTATCTACATGATATTTTGTCTATCTGTATATCAATCTATCAGTCTATCAATCTATAAGTCTATTTGTCTATCTATGTTTTTATCTATCTATCTAAATATCCAACTATTTATGTATGTTTCTATCTATTTGCCTATCATCTAATTGTCTATATATATTTCTCTATATATGCTTATCAATCTGTCTATCTATATGTCAATCAATCTATTTATCTATCTATCTTTCTTTCTTTCTTTATAACTATGTCAATTAATTTTGTCTATTTATATCTCTATTAATTTATCGCAATCTATTTCTTTCTAACAGATAGGCTAATTTATCTCTCTGTCTATTTATATGTCTATTAATTTGTCTATCTTTCTATCTATCTATCGATGTATCTTTTTGTCTATCTATCAATCAATCTATATGTTTATTTGTTTGTCTAGTTGTTAATCTATTTGTTTATCTATCTGTCTATCTATCTATCTTTATGTCAATCTATTTATCTATCTAGGTGTCTATCTATCTATTTATCTATTTATATAATTTTTTATCTATCCTACTATTTATTTATCCATCTATCTATATATCTATCTATCTATCTAGGTGTTTGCTTATCCTTCTATCTATCTATTTATTTATATGTCTATCTATACATCAATCTTTCCAACAATCTAACTTTCTATCTATATGTCTATCATTCTATTTAACTAACTATCTATCTTTCTTTCTATTTGTGTATCTATTTTCCTATGTATTCATCTTTCTATATGTTTTTCTATCTATCTTTCTATCTATTTATCTATAAATCAATCAATCAATATGTATATCAATCTATCTATCTATTAGTCATTCTAATTGTCTAATTATTTGTCTATCTAGCTTTCTATCTGTCTATCTTTATATATGTCTATCTTTTTGTCGATCTATCCTTTTATCTATCTCTCTATCTATTTGTCTATCTATCAGTCTATATATTTGTCTTTCTCTCTATATATTTGTTTTGTCTTTTTGTCTATCTATTTATTAGCCTATCTGTCTATATATCTATTTTTCTATCTGGCTATCTAACTAACTACTATCTATCTATCTATCTTTGTCTTTATTTCTCAATCTATCTATCTATTTGTCAGTCAATATATCTATAAATCAATCTATCTATCTATATATCTTTTATTTATATGTCTATTGATCTTTCGATTTATCTATCAACCGATTTGTCTATCAATCTATGTATATATGTTTATATCTATTTATCAAACTATATGTAAATCTATTTGTCTATCTATCTATCAATCTATTTGTCTATCTATCTATCTATAGATCTATCCATCTTTCTATCTATCTATCTATCTAATATTCAACTTTTTGTCAATCAATCAATTAATCAATCAATCTATCTATCTATCTATATGTCCATCATATATATCTATCTGTGTAACTTTCTGTCTATCTATCTTTCTTTATAAATAACTTTTGATCTATCTATCTATCTTTTATCTAACTATATGTCATCTACCTGTCTATCTATCTTTTTAGAATTTAGTTTGTCTCTGTCTATCAATCTCTCTATCAATTTGTCTATCAATCAATACATCAATCTGTGTATTAATCTATCTATCATTATATCTATCACTCTTTCTATCAATCTACATATCAATCTCTCTATCTACCTATCTATCTAACTATCTGCCAATCTATCTCTATATCTATCTATTTGTCTATCTAACTTTTTATCAATCCATCTACCTTTTTGTCTCTCTATCATTCTATCTATCTATTTAACTATCTATCTATCTATACAACTCTCTTTCTTTCTATGTATCTATCTCTTTATATGTCTATCTTTCCATCAATCTATTTGTCTATCTATCTTTCTTTCTATTTGTCTGTCTATTTGTCTGTCGATCCATGTTTCTATATTTCTTTCTATCTATTTGTATATCTTTCGATCTATCTGTCAGTCTATCTGTCTTTTTCTATCTATTTGTCTATCTCTTTGTCTATCAATCTAACTATCTATCTATCTATTTGTTTGTCTATCTATTTATCTAGCTTCCTATCTCTATCTCAATTTATTTGTTTGTCAATATTATGTCTATCTTTTTGTATATCTCTCTGTCTATCTATATATCATTCTATTTATCTATATTTCTTTCTTTCTTTATTTCTTTCGTTCTTTCTTTCTTTCTTTCTTTTTATTTATTTATAAGTCTATTTATCTATCTATCTATCTGCTTATCTATCTATGTATTTATCTATTATCCATCTCTTTATTTACTATCTATCTATATATCTAAATGTATATCTATTTGTCTATCTATCTATCTCATGTCTTTCTATATGTCTATATTTCTATCTATTTTTTATCTATCTATTTGTGTATCAATATATCTATCTATCTATTTATCTATGTGTCTGTCAATATATTTGTCTATCTATCTATTTATCTATCGATCTATTAGTATAGTTATCTATGTTTATATATATCTTACAATCTATCTATCAATCTGTATATCAATTTGTCTATTTATTTATCTATATATCTATCTAATTATAGAACTATTTGTCTATTTATATGACTATCTATCTATCTATTTATTTATCTATCTATCTATCTATTTATTTATCTATCTATCATTTTGTGTATCAATCTATCTCTCTATATGTATATATATGTATATCTATTTTTCTATCAATCTATGCATTTATTTGTCTATATATATATTTATCTAACTATTTATCTATCTATCTATCTATCTATTTGTCTGTCTGTCTATATTTTCTATCTAGTTCTCTATCTATCTATATATCTATGTATAAATCAATCTATCAATCTATCAATCAATCTATCTCTATATATCTATCTATCTATCGATTTGTCTAACAATATATTTATTTATCTAACTATTCTCTATCTATTTTTCTATCTATATATCTATTTGTCTAAATATCTAAAAATCTATTTGTCTATATATATATATATATATATATATATATGTGTGTGTGTCTATCTTTCTATATGTCTATCTATATGTCTATCTATTTGTCTATTTATATGTATATCAATCTATCATTATAGCTATCTATATATCTATTTATTTATTTGTTTATGAATTTATCTATCTATCAATCTATCTGTATATCTATATGTCTATCTATCTATTTATCTATGTATCAATTTTTATGTCTATAGATCAATCAATCAATCTGTCTATATGTCTATCTATCTATCTATCTGTATATTTCACTATCTATCTACCTATCTATTTTTCTATTTATATATCTGTCTATCTATCTATCATTCTAGCTATCCATTTATAAGTTTATCTATTTGTCTATCTATATTTCTATCGATTTATCTATCTATATTTCTTCTTTCTATCTATCTGTCTATAAATCTATCTATTTAACTATCTATATATTTGTCTATCTATTTTTATATATATCTATCTATTTATCAATCTATCTATGTGTCTATCTGTCTATCTATTTATATATTTATATGTTTACCAATCTATCTATCAATAAATCTATCTATTTGTCTATCAATATGTCTATCAATATATCTATATATCTATTATTCAATTTGTCTATGAAAATATCTATCTGTCTAACAATCTATATAACAATCTAATTATCAATGTCTATTAATTTGTCTATCAATCAATAAATCTATCTATCTATATATGTGTTTATCTTTCTATGTAAATGGATATTTATATATCTATATATCTATATATCTATATATTTTTAAATCTATCTATCGATCTATCTCACTATTTGTCTATCTATATGTGTATTTGACAAAATAGTGATAACCATCATAAGGTTTTGCCTAAAATTCATCTATTCCACATAAATAAAACTGCATTTTGAAAAAATAAAATAGTGATGATAGTTGTGTCAGTTGTTTGTTCACGAGATGGTTGCTATTGGAACTAATGGACCAATATGCAAAATATTTGGCTAGATGAAATGCAGTATTTTTTGGGACATACCCTATCGGAAGCCCAATTTAATTCTTCATAACTTAGATGTAACGCATATAAAAAAATGTATTTGACAATATTTTCAACACTATCCTTAATGTAGATAGAAAAATAAAAGACACTTTAAAATTAAGATAAGAGTTGAATGATTACTGTCAGCATCCTGAATTCAAACAAAATGAGGCTACAAAAAATACCCTAAAGCTTGTTACACACTTGATAAGAAGGCAAGACAGACATTGTGTGAATGAGTTAAAAATTTGAAATTCCTTGATGGATATTTGTCAAATATGGGCAGATGTGTGGATATGAAGAATTTTAAGTTATTTGGAATAAAAAGTCATGTCTATCATGTATTTATGCAATGATTAATACCAATTGATTTGTGTGAAATACTTTCTCTAAGTGGTTGGAAGGTCTTTACCGAACTTAGTTTGTTCTTTAAACATCTAACTGCAACCACAATCAAAATAGCTGACATGGTGAGACTGGAGAATGACTTGCCTCTCATTCTTTGTAAGCTTGAATAGATATTCTCACCCAACTTTTATGACTCAATAGAGCATTTATCAATCCATTCGGCAAATGAAGTAAGGATAGTAAGCCTAGTGAAATACAGATGAAAGTATCCTTTTGAGAGGTAATTAAATATAAGTAGCTATGTTTTATTATTTCAAGCATAAATTAATATTGGTATTTGATTAAATTGAAACCTAACATAATGTTTGTAGGTATCTTCATAAATTGAAATTGAATAAAAGAAACAAGGCAAAAGTTGAAGGTTCAATTTGCAATGCATATTTAGTAGAAGCAGCATCATCTTTTTGTTCTTATTATTTTGAGGATCATGTCAATACAAAGAATAGAAATGTGCCTCGGAATGATGAAGGTTGTGTGCTGGTAGAAGATGAATCTGTGGACAATCTATCTATTTTCAAGCACCATAGAAGAGTATTTGGAAGAGCAAAGAAAAGATGTATGATAGATGAAGAGTATAACACAACTTAGAGCTATGTTTTAGATATTTGTGAGGAGGTTGCACCATTTATTGATGTTTATACCAAAAATAGTCGAAGGTTTAATCATAGTTTAATTTTGTCCTAAATATATTTAATTAAAATTTGATATCCATTTTTCTCCCTCCATTTATATTTGTGCAGTGTTTATGTTGAGTATTTAAAACATAGGCAACCAACCATTTCCAGCCATGAGGTCGATTCTATGCTAGAAACAGAATTTGCAAATTGGTTCAAGAACTATGTGAAAATTCTTAAGCTTTAATTTTATGAATTATTTGATTTATTAGTATCTTTTAGTATTTAACATAATTTATTGAATTTATGCAACAGAAAAATGATCCTTCAAATGAGATTCCAACATATTAATACTGAATCTAAGTAAAAGTCTATTTAGATATGTGGCAACCTATCATGTGTATTTTATCAATAAATATAAATTTCACACAATAGGACACAATTCTTCTTAAGTAACTATGATTAGTAGTGTATGCATTAAGGCTCAAGTTATAGTGTAGATGAGATTGATTATAATGGTTAACTCACATAAGTTATTGATTTGGAGTATCCTATACTCGAAAAAAACAAGATTGTATTTTTATGATGTGAGTGGTTTGATCATACACAAAATGGGGGTACAAAGATTAATTCAGATTATAAGCTAGTGGATGTTAACCAAAAACATAGATTTAATCGATATGAACCATTTATTATGGCAGTTCAAGCCACTCAAGTATATTATTGTACATATCCGAGTTTATCTCGTGATAAGAGTAACTGTTGGGCTATTTGCAAAATTAAAGCTTGGTTAAATTTTGAAGCACCAACATCTCAAAAAAGAAGTTCAAAGTTAGCATTTCCAGAAGATGACTTAAATTAATTTGAGCATGTGCATGTAGATGAAGATCTAGAAAACTAATGTGACTGAATTGGTGACCAAATAGAAAATGAAGATGTTCCTTTTTCTATCTGATGATTAGTTGGAACTTCCATCAGAATCAGATGAAATGTCAGAAGATCCATTAGAGAATGATAGTGATGTCAATAATTAAATTGTTATAATTGTATTAGAGTAAATTAGTTTCAAAGACTTTCTATATTTTGTTGAAATCCATTACTGATGTTTATTATATCTCTATTATTTGTTCAATGTTGTACAGTTAGTACCATCTCATACCCACTATATCCAAACTTCAACATCACCATCACCATCACCATCACCATCATTAACACCTTTACTATCACCTTTATCAGATATAAGGTCACCACCCATTGTCCCACTTACACACACTTTTGATCCATCACCATCTTCTACGCCACATTTTATACAAATAGTTCTCCCATTTACAACACCATCGATATCATCAAATACTATGCCTTCCTCTGCATGTAGTGCTATGTTAGTGATAGAGATTGTGTATGGGAGGTATAAGAAATATGTAAATATTACTTAAATTAAAATTATGATGTTCCAGTTAGTGGTTTTGTTTTTATATATAATTATGATTTGCTTGTTTTCAATGTTATTTTTATATTTTTATAGTTTCATTCCATTTACACAAGTATTTGGCTATAATTACAAAGTCTTCCAAGAAAATGGTTGATTCTAAAGCAATAATGGAAGAAAGTTTCTTAATCAACAAGGGAGACTCACTTTAATCACTTTCAGGTAAAAAGAAATAAACAAAAGCATTGAAAATTAATTATCTAATTAGTTAACTATTATGTTGGTTATTATTTAAGTATTAAATAATTATGTCATTATTAATATAGTCATTTATTGAGTTATATATATATAGATATTGAATAAGTGCACATGGTACCCAAATTTAATGGACAAATAAAGTCATTGTTGGAGATCAAAACTACTAAATGGTACTCAGATTTTGTTCAAAAATTAAAGATTCTAAAAGATAGGCCTAATTTTATACCCGAGGATGAGTGGCCCGAGTGGCTTAAGTATTGGCATGAGCTAGTGTCAATAAAAAACAGAGATAGCTATCAAAATTGATGGACTAAGATAGCTGGAATAGGTACAAGAATGTCTCGCAACATATGAGGGTTAAAATCTAGCATTAAGTGCGCTCGAGATTTGGTACAATTTATAAGTTTAAAACATTTATATATTTAATAGTTGGCCTAATGGTCCAAATAAATCAAATCTCTGCATGGTATAATTATTTTAGCTAATATCTTCTAACATTTGTTAATTTTTTACTTAATAAATACATACTTTAGGCTGAAGAATTGTGTCAAGATTCCAATTTTTATGAGATTTTCCTTAAGATGCATGTGAAGAAAGTGGATCGATAGTTTGTTGACAACAAGTCTCAGATGATTACTGTAAGAATCTATTATATTAATAAACTTTTAGAATACTACAGTAAATTTTGAAGGTTGTGTGGTGAAAATATTAGATTTATTTTATGTATATCTAGAATAGTATTTTTTTACAATTTTATCACAAAACTCATGGAGGAATGTGTGATAGCTGCTTCTCAATGAATTGAAAGTTTGATGGATCTTCAACCACTTGACTATGATCATATCTATTTGGAGACCATAAGAGGTCAGAACAAGCACTGAGTATATGGCATCGACTTGAAGGGAGTGACATTTTGTTGTAGGAATCATGCTTCTAATTCCTCTATCACAGTAGTGGTGGATGAGGCGATTGAATAGTAAGTAATGAAAATAAATGAATGTTTTGAAGTTATGGAGATAGAAATGAAATAGAAGGTTGAGCAGATTAAGGAAAACATGCAGGAAATGAAAAAAGAGAAAATAAGCAGATTAATCATTAAAAGAAAGAAACACAGGAAATGAAAGAAGTGAATGATGAGATGAAAGAAAATAAGATTGTTAAGCAGCAACAGATGCCCTATATGCTGTCATAGTTACAGCCTTGATGCAATAGATAGCATTCTGAGTTCCAGTAGTGAAACAATGCAGGAGAGGCTAACACTAATGCACCAGCTAATTATGAGGATGATTTTATTTTAAATGAAGATGAAACAATGATATGTTTTTATTTTAACCATGAAACTTTTGTATAAGAATTATTTTTGAATTGTTTTTGTTTTTGTTTATTAATGAACAAGGAATCAAAGAAAAGAGAAGAAGAAGATGAGACAGGTTAAAGTTTTTCATGGTTAAATATGTCATGGTGAAGTCAATTTGTAATGTGTCTAAATAAATATTATTGCTGCATATCTTCAGATGTAAAAAAAACACAGAGAAAAACAAAAGAAGAAGAAAACTTCTGGATTTTTGGCTACCTGTTTCTCTTTCATACTCTCTCATAAAATTTTTTGGTACAAGTAAAGATACATTATCTCGTTCTAATGTTGTAAAGAAGATGTGAGACTATATAAAAGGAAATAATCTACATGTGTTCCAACATCCATCATCTTCACCTCCCCCCAATGAGAATCCATGGTGTTATTCTTTAATTTCAATTAATCATTAAATATTCTTATTTTTTAAATGATTAATGAGATAGGCGGAAAATAATATGTGATGATATGTTGAAAGATCTACATTAATGCAAGCCTTTCATAAGATTTGCCATCTCAAAGCTCTGATCTCCTCACTTAATTAAAAAGGAATAGTTAGCTAAACAAAAAAAAAATTATTTGGTGGCATTATTGTTCTTGATTCTGGTTTTGTTCTGTGTTGGCTGACTAACCTAACCAATGATTCTTTTCTTTCATTAAAAAAAGTGTGTCGTCTCAAAATTGAGTTGGATGTAAGATTATGTTGATCTTGGATATTATTCAGTCGAGACAGTCTCATTCCTAGTGGCTCTTAAAGTGCACTATCCATAGTTGATCACAATCCTAAGGGGAAATCACAAAATTCAGCATATCATTAAATTTTATGGATTTTATTATGAGTGCCTACAGAAGTATGGCAATGCTAACGTCTGAAAGTTTTTCACCAATCTGTTTGATTATTTTCTCTTGACTTCCTTGGTTGAGATAGAAATTACACCCACATGTGCTTTTCATTCACCTCAACTCTCGCCATCCTTCTTCTATAGAACATCCCTGACCAGTTTAACCAAACAAGCAAACTATAGCTTATTGCTCGAGCTCACCAGCTTGTAATGGATGGCTACAATTGGGGCCATTATCAAAAAGTTTTTGATTTTGATTTTGATTTTGATTTTGCTTTTGTTTTTTAAAATGTTTATGTTGTGAAATGATAGTTTTTGTGGTTGTGTTAATACTGTTTGAGCCTTAAAATTTATGCAGTTTGAGCCTTAAAATTGATGTAGTTTGAGCCTACACCAAGGAGAGGAGAGCCATATGAGACCAGATGAATGCCAAATAACTTTCTTTATTGTGAGCGAACACAAATTGGTGCAGCCCACCTCCTAGTTGTGGTGCTTGTTGCTGGTGTTTGCTTGTTTATTAAGGTGGTCATTTTAATGATGGTGCTGGTTGCTCAACAAAAACAACAAGGGTGCATGATGGATAGGCAAAGCTCCCTTCTTTTTCTTCCATTTTGCTCCAATTATTTTCTCAGCTGATTCTCATTTGATTTTGTTGCTTTCCGTCGTAGTTCACCTTACAATCGGTGTCTATTATTTTCATGTCCTAGTATTCTTGTTTTAAAAAAACAAGTTGATAATCAATATGTGTATCATTTTATGAATCTATTCAATATATGAAATCATCTCGTTTTGCTAGGTTTGAGCTGTTTGATATGGTGATGAAATATTCATCTTCATTATGAAAACATGGGACACACAAGTGTGGTGTCTCTGAATAATAAAATGAGTTAGTTAATGGGGTCGGTGTCGCATGCTTGGAGGCTCCAGCTAGTGTCTTGATCCTTAATACTAAAGGGAAGAAGATGGTGTTGGACTCGTCCTTGGGAATCCATCTCCGGGAAAAATAGCATGATTCGATTTCTCATTGAATACTAGTTCTCATTTTTTTATTTGTTTCTAATAACTTCTTCTGGCTACACTATATTATTTAAATAGTTTTTTGGGTTGTTATTTCTTTTATTAGTTTTCTCTCTTGTTTATTTTTTCATAACTATTTCATATATGCAGCAGCATCCCCTGAAAATAATGAAAAGGTATTAGTAAAGTGCTTGAAATTGGGAAATAAACTTGAGGTAGATGCTTTAGTTGCTGGATCTGGTCATACAGTGCATCTTAAAATTAAGTACTATTTTCCTTCATGTTTGTTTGCTTTTGTTTTGTGTTTAAAGTGTGCCTTTCATTAGTTTATAATATTGTGGCTTAGTTCATGATTTTAGTATTGATAATAATGTTGTCGAGGAAGTTTAAAATAATTTTTCTAAGGAGTATCAGATGGAAAACAACAGCAAGATGTGCTATATGGAATCAGAGTTAGCAGCCTTTACGAGACAGATAGGACACATTGTTCCAATAGAGAAACCATGCAGGAGAGCCTAGCATAAATGCTTTAGCTAATGATGAGGATGATAATTTTGTTTTAAATAATTATATACATATGTTATGTTTTTGTTTTAATTATGTAATAATTGTATCAAAATAATTTCTGAACTACTTTTTTTTGTTAACTATAAAAATTTATTTATAGTATATGTTTTTATTCAATTTAATATAAAAATATAAAAAGATATAATAAATTTTTTGTAAAATAAATTGTGAAAATAGATTGAGAATGAAAATAGCTAGAAAATTTTTAATAGCTAATTTAGGTAGGGAATTATCTATATATATTGAATCAATATATATAAATTACTATTCTTAAGTATGATAAAAATTAGCAAGAATAAAAATAATTAGCTAGGGAATTTCTATCATTAAAAAATTTGTAGAAAATTATTTTTTCTCATTAGTATTTTATGACGAGCACTTTAGCTTGGGATAATTTTCATCATTATTCTAATGTTATTCTATTTTAGCGATGAAAAAATTCTATAGAGATAGAGACTATTCTTTAGCCACCTGGGCTTTTTCTTATAGTTAGATAGTTTAAGAGATAAGTATATAAATAGATATATAGATAAATGTATAAATAAATAAATAATATATATATATATATTTATAGATATATAGATAGATAGTTAGTTAGGTAGTTAGATATACGGATAAATAGAAAGACAAATAGATATATAGATAGATAAATAGAGAGAGAGAAAGATTGAAAGATAAATAGATAGATAGATAGATAAATAAAGAAAAATAAATAAATAATTAGATAGATAGAAAGACATACATGTAGATAGACAAACAAATATATAGATAGACAGACAAATAGATAGATAGATAGATAAACAAATTGGTAGATAGATAGATAGATAAAATAGTAGATAAATAGAAAAATAGATAGATAAATATATATAGATAGATAGATAGATAGATAATATATAGTCAAATAGATAGATATAAAGATATTTAGATAGATAGATAAATAGATATAAAGACAAATAGATAGAAAGATAGTTAAATAGATAGAAAGATAGATAGAAAGGTATATAGATAGATAGAGAAACAACGAGACAGATATAAAGATAAACAAATAGACAGACAGATAGACATAAAGAATGATAGAATGATATATAGTTAGATAGATAAACAGATAGACATATAAACAAATAGAAACATAGATAGATAGATAGATAGAAAGAAAGACAGATAGACAGTTATAATGATATACACATAGAAAAATAGAAAAATATATAGATTGTTAGATAGACAAATAGAAAAATAGATATATTGACACATGGTAAGATAGACAGATGCACAAATAGATAGATAGATAGGCAGATAGATAGATATATATAGATCGATAGATAAATAAATAGTCATATAGATAGATAAATAGATTGAAAGAAAGAAAGATAGATAGATATAAAATTAGATAGATAGATAGATAGAAAGAAATATAGATAGAAAGATATATATATATATATATATATGTGTGTGTGTGAGTGTGTGTGTGTGTGTAGATAGACAGACTAATAGATAGATAGATAGTACCATAATTAGATAGAGAGAAAGATACATATATATATATATATATATATATATATATATATAAACAACTAGATAGAAAGTCATATAAAGATATAGACAGATAGAAATATATATAGATTGATTGCTAGAAAGTGATATAGATACATAGATAGATAGATAGATTGATAGATAAACAAACATACAGATAGATAGATAGATAGACAGATAGATAGATATATAGACAAACAGACAAACTGATATATAGATAGATAGATGAATAATTAGATAGATAAGTAGATAGATATACAGAAACAAAGAAAAGAGATAGATAATTATATATTAGATAAATAAATAGATAGATGTTTAGATATATATTTATATAGATAGATATAAAGATATATAGATATATAGATAGAAAGATAGATATATAGATAGATATATAGATAGATATATAAATAGATAGACATGTAGATAGACCTGCAAATAGACAGATAGATAAAAATATATATGTATACATATTAGATAGACAACTAGATAGATAGACATATAGACAAATAGATAGATAGATAGAAAGATAGGTTGAGAGTTATACAACTATATAAATAAACATATAGATAGATAGATAGCCAGATAGATAAATAGATAGATAGGTAAGTAAGTAGAAATGTAGATAGGTTTATGTATATATAGGTAGATAGATAGATAAATAGATAAGAAGATAGATAGATAGATAGCAAGATAGATAAATAATAGATATGATTGATAGAAAGATATTTAGATAGAGAGATAGAAAGAAGATAGATAGATAGATAGATAGAGAGAAAGATATATATATATATATATATATAGGTAGACATATATATAGATAGATAGATAAGCATACAAAAAGATAGATATGAAGATAGATATATATAAAGAACAAATAAATAGACAAATATTAAGATAGATAGAGAGATAGACACATAGACAGATAGAAAAATAGATAGAATTATAGATAGAAAGATAGGCAGATAGATAGATAGATATAGATAGAAATATAGATATATGTATAGATAGTTATATAGAAATAAACATAGATATATATATAGTAGATAGACAGACATATAGACATACAGATAGATAGATAATTACATATTAGATAGATAGATAGATAGATATATAGTTAGATAAATAGATTTATAGATATATAGATAGATCGATAGATAGATCAATATATAAATAGATAGACAAGTAGATAGACCTACAAATAGACAGATATATATATATATATATATATATTAGATAGACAACTAGATAGCTAGACATATAGACAATTAGACAGATAGACAGATAGATAGGTAGGTAGGTAGAGATTTATAGAACTATATAGATAAACATACATATAGATAGTTAGTTAGTTAGACAGATAGACAGATAGATATATAGAATAGATAGGTATAAATCTAGATTAGTTTATAGATATATAGGTAGATAGATAGATAACTAGATAAGAAGTTAGATAGATATATAGCAAGATAGATAAATAAAGATATTGATTGATAACTAGATAGATTGATAGAAAGATATTTAGAAAGTGAGAGAGATAGATAGATAGAGAAAGAGAGAGAGAGAGAGAGAGAGAGAGATATATATATATATATATATATATATATATATATATATATATATATATATATATAGGTAGACATATATATAGATAGAAAGATACATACAATAGATAGATAGAAACATAGATATATATAAAGAAAGACAAATAAATAGACAAATATATATATAGATAAATAGATAGACATAGACAGATAGATAAATAGATAGATTGATAGATAGGGAGATAGGTAGATAGATAGAAATAGATAGAAAGATAGATATATGTATAAATATTATATATAGAAATATACATAGATATATATATATATAAGATAGATGATAGACAAAGAGATAGATAGATAGATAGATAGACAGATAGATAGTTAGTTAGTTAGTTAGATAGATGGATAAATATATAGATAGATAAATAGATAGCAATATAGGTAGATAGTTAGATAATTAGATAGTTAGATAGATAAATAAAAATGATAGGTAGATAGCTAGATATATAAATAGATAGATAGTTATTTAGTTAGTTAGACAAAGAGATAGATAGATATATTGATAGATAGATAGACATATAGATAAATATATTATTTGATAGATAGATAATTATATAGATAGATAGATAAATAGAAAATTAGAAAGATAAATAGATAGACAGAAATATCGATATATAGATTTATAAATAGGTACATAGATATATAGGTAGCAATATAGATAGATAGATAGATAGATAAATAATAGATTGATAGATAGATAGTTAAAAAATAGAAAGTTAGATAAATATATAAATAGAAATATAGATATAAAGAAAGAAATATGGATATAAAGAATGAACAAAGATAGATAGATAGATAGATAGATACATAGATTGATTAATATATAGATAGATAGACAACTATTTAAATAGACATAGAATATTAGACTGATAGATACATATCCAAATAGATAGGTAGATAGGTTGATAAATAGATAGGTAGATAGATGGATAGACAGACAGACAGATAGACAGATAGATAGATATTAAATAGATAAAAAGTTAGATAGATAGATAGATTGATAGATTAATAGATAGATAGATAGATAGACACATAGATAGATAGATAGAGAGTAGATAGAAAGATAGATAGATAGACAGACAGAAAAATAGTTAGATATATAGATAGATAATTAATAGTTAGTTCTATAGATCGATAGATAAAAATATAATCTGATAGATAAATAGAAAGATTAAATGAAATTTAGATAGATAGATCGATTCATAGGTAGATGAACAATTAGAAAGATAGATAGATTGATTGATCCATAGATAGATAAAAATATAGAAAAAAAGATAGATAGAGGGATCGACATATAGACAAATAGATAATTAAATAGATAGAAGATAGACATAGGTATAATTAGATATATAGATACATAGATATATAATTATATATTTATATATAGATTAATAAACAACTAGATAGCCAGACATATAGTCAGATAATAGATAGACTGATTTAAAGATAGACTGATTTAAAGATAGACAAATAGATAGATAGATATATGATGTATAAATATTTAGAAATATATACAACTTGATAGATCGACATATAAAAATGATAGATATATATACAAATAGAGAGATACATATCTAGATAGATAGATAGATATATATATATATATAGATTGGTAGATAGATAGATACATAGATAGATAGATAGATAGACAAACACAAATATAAATAGATAGATATATAAAAAGATAAATATATATATACATACATAAATATATAATTAGATATATAGATAGATACAGAGATAGATTGATTAATTGATTGATAAATAGATAAATAGATAGAGATATTGATAGACAGATAGTTAGACAAATGAATAGACAAATAGAAAAATAGATTGATAGACAAATAGATTGGTAGTCATAAAGATATATAAATAGAAGAATAGACAAATAGATAGACAGGAAGATAGATAGACATATAGATAGATAGATATCCACATAGATAAATAGATGGATATACAAAAATATATATAAATAGATAGATAGATAAATAAATAAATATATAGACATATAGATAGACAGATAGGTAGATATATAAAGAAATAGATAGTCAGATAGATAGATAGATAGATAGATATACATATAGATAGATAGACAAATAGACATACAAAAAGGCTAATAGAAAAACAAAAAGATAAACATATAGATAGATATATAGATATATAGATAAATAAATAATAAATAGATAAATAGATAAATAGATATATAGACAGATAGATAGATAGACTGGTAGATATACAAATAGATATAAAAATAGATATATATATATATATATATATAGACAAATATATTGACTGATAGAAAGAGATATAGATAAATAGATGGACAAACATTTATATAGATAGATAGATATTTAGATAGAAAGATAATTAGATAGATATATAGACATAAAGATATATAGACAAATAGATAGTCAGATAGATAGACAGATATACAGAAAGATAGATAGATTGTTAGATAGATAGATAAACAGATAGATAGACTAATAGATTGTTCGACATATAGATTGATAGATATATAGATAGAAATACATAATGCTAGACATACTGACTAACTAATAGATATTTAAATAGATAGATAGAAAGATAGATAGATATATATATAGATTGTTAGATAGATAATTAAATAGACATATATACTGATAGATAGATAGATAGATCGACTGATAGATAGATAGATAGACAGATAGATATACAAATAGATATACATATAGATAAGTATATTGATAGACAAATTGATAGAGATATTGATAGACATTTTGATAGATTGATTGATAGAAAGATAGAGAGATAGATATAAAGATACACATATTTATAGATATATTGATAAACGAATAAATAGATAGATTGGTAGAAATATTGATAAATAGTTGATAGATAAATTGACAGACAGATTGATAGATAGATTAATATAGAGATTCATAGATTGATTGATAGGTTGACTAATAAATAGACAGATAGACAAATAGATAGGAAGACAGATAGACAAACAGATAGATAGATAGATTGTTTGATTGATTAATAGATAGATAGATAGATAGAATGTTTGATTCATTAATAGAAAAATAGTGAAATAGATAGATTTATAAATTGATTGATAGCCAGATAGATAGAAAAATAGACTAATAGATAAACTAATATATGGATAGATAAATAGATAGACAAATAGATATAAAGATAAATAGAAAGAAAGAAATAAAGAAATATAGATAGATAGATAGATAAATAGATAGATAGATAGTTAGACAAACATATAGATAGATAAATAAATAGATCAATAGACAAATTGATGGACAAATATAAAGATAGATTAGTATATAGATTGATAGATAGTCAGATTGATAATTAGATTGAAAGATAGATTTAAAGATTAAATGATAGACATATCGATAGTTAGATTGATAGACAAATTGATAAAGAGATTGGTAGACAATTTGAGGGATAGATTGATAAATAGATTTATTGATAGATAGATAGGCATATATATAGTCATTTAGATAGATAGAGAGATTTGCAAATAGATAGAAAATTGAAAGATAGATATATAGATAAATAGACATATAGAGATTCATATAGTTAGATAAATAAAAAGAAAGATTAATTTATTAATAAATAGATAGATATATAGACAAATATATAGATAGATAGATAGACACATAGATAGATAGGCAGATAGATAGACAAATATATAAAAGATAGACAAAGAGATAGATAGACTAATAGATAGATAGACAAATAGATAGACAGATAGAAAGATAGATAAATAGATTGATAGAAAAATAGATAGACAAACATATAGATAACCATATAGATAGTCAATTATACACACAAATAGACAGACAGATAAATAGATAGATAGATAAATAGATAGATAAACAAATAAATAAACTCATAGATATATAGATAGATAGACAGATAGAGAGATAGACAAATAGATATTCAAATATATAAAAAGATAGACAGATAGTTTGATAGATAGATATTTAGATAGACCGATAAATAGATAAATTGATAGATAGCTAGATAGTCAGAGAGAAAGATAGATGAACAGATAGACAAACAAAAAGATAGACTTATAAACAAAAAGATAGACATATAGATAGATAAATAGATAAATAGAAAGATAAACAGGAAGATAGACAGATAGATAGACATTTAGATAGATAGATAGACAAATAGATATATATATATATATATATATATATATATATATATATAAATTCATTGATAGATAGACAGATAGACAAATAGATAGATAGACATATAGATAAACATATATACAAACTTATAGTCAAGCACATAGAAAATAGATATATTGATATTTATATAGAAAAATTGACATATAGATAAATAAATAGTTAGATAGACAAATAAATAGACAAATAGATAGTTAGATTGACAATCAAAGATATATATAGATATATAGATAGATAAACATATAGTTAGATAGATAGATAGACAAATAGATAGGCTGATAGATAGTTTGACAAATAGATTGACAGATAGAAAGATGGATAAATAGACAGACAAACTGATTGATAGACATTCAAATAGACACACAGATTGATTGATTAATTGATAGATAAATAGATAGATCATATAGATAAAAAGATATACATATAGATAGAAAGATTTATAGATAGATTTATAGACATATTGCTCGACCTATTGATAGACATTTTGATAGATAGATTGATAGATAGATTGATAGATTGATTGATAGATTGATTGATCGATAGATAAAGAGAGATAGATAGATATATATATATATATATATATATATAACACACACACACATACACAGATTGATAGATAGATTGGTAGAAAGATTGATAGATAGATTGATATATAGATTCATAGAGAGATTCATAAATTGATTGATAGATTGATTGATAGACAAATTGAAAGACAAATAGATAGATAAATTGATAGACAAATATATAGATAAATAGATAAATAAAATATAGATAGATATATGAATAAACATCTCGATAAATAGATAGATAGATAAATAAACATATAGATAGATATATAGACAGATACATAGACAGATAGTTTGATAAATTATTAGAAAAATAGATAGATAATGGACAGATAGATAGAAATATAAATAGATAGATAGATAGATTAAGATATAGACAAATATATGAACATATTGATTGATTGATTGATTGAGAGAGAGAGAGATAGACAAAAAGATAAATAGATAGATAGACAGATAGTGAGATATGCACACACACAAACATAGATAGATGGATAGATAGAAAGATAGACTTATATATAGATAGAAAGGTAGACTGTTAGATCATTAGATAGAAAGATATACAGATAGATAGACAGATACTCTGATTGATAGATTGATAGTCATATTGATAGACAGATTGAAAGAGAAATAAACAGACATATAGATAGAAAGTTTGATAGAAAGATACATAGATAGATAGATAAACATATAAATAGATAGACAGATATATAGATAGAATATTAGATAGATAGATAGATAGACATAAAGATAGATAGATAGATAAACTGATAGATTGACATATTGATTGTCAAAAATATAGATAGATAGGTAGATAGATATATAAATACATAGATAGACAAATAGATAGATAGATAGATAGATAGATGGATGGATAGATAGACATATATTTGATAGATATATATATAGATAAATAAATAGATAGACAAATAGATAGACAGACTGATTGACAAATAATTAAACAAATAGATAGGCAGATAGATAAATAGATAGATACATATAAAGATTGACTTAAATATAGATAGATAGATATTCAAATAGATAAGACAGATAGATTGACATATAGATTGAAATATAGATTGACATATAGATTGATAGATATATAGACAGATCAAAAAATAGATAGATTGATAGATATACTGATAGATAGATAGTTTGAAAATTAATTATATATATAGATAGATAGATAGACTGATAGATAGACATTTAGAAAGTTAATTATATAGATAGATAGATAGACACATAGATAGATAGAAAGATAGATAAATAGATATACAAATAGATAGATAGAAAGATACATAGATAGACATATAGATAGATATATTGATAGAAATTTAGATAGACAAATATATAAACATAAAGATATATAGATAGAGAGATAGTTAGACAGAAAGATAGACAGATTGATAGACAGACAGATAGACAGATAGATATATAGATAGATAGATAGATAAACAATTAAACAAATAGAAAGACATATAGATAGATAGACAGACATATATATATATATATATAGGAAAGTAGATATATAAATAGATAGATAGATTAATAGACAAATTTATATACAATTAATAATAGAAGATAGATAGATAGATTAAAAGATAGATTGATAAATAGATTAAAAGTAAGATAGATAGACAGATTGATATAAATATTTAGAAAGGTAGAGTGGTTGATAAATAGATAGATAGACAAATTATTAGATAGATAGATTGATTGATAAGCAGATTGATAGATAGGTAGATAGATAAATAGATAGGTAGATATATAGATATACATAATATATATATATACACACACACACACACATAAATAAATAAATAAATAGATAGATATATAGGTATACAGACAGATAGATAGATTAATAGATAGATAGACAGTTATATCAATTTTAAATAGACTTATAGATAGAAAAATATATAGACATATAGATAGATAGATAATTATACACATAAACATACAGATAGATAGGCCAAAAGATTGATAGATATATATAGATAGATAGAGGGATAGATAAATCCACAAATTGATAGACAGATATAGATAGATAGATAGACAGATAGATAGAAAGATAGATAGATATACTTATAGTTAGATGGATAGAGAGTTGGATAGATAGAGAGATAGTCAAATAGATAGATAGATAGATAAGTAGATAGATAGTCAAATAGATTGACAAATAGATAGAGAAATATATATTCAGATAGATTGATTGATTGATAATTAGATTTATTGATTGATTGATTGATAGAAAAATCGAAAGATAGATAGACATATAGGTAGATAGATAGACAAATGGATAGATAGATCAATAGATAGATAGAAAGATAGTTAGACTGAAAGATATACAAATAAAAAGACATATTTATAGATTGATCAATAGACATATATTAAGAATGATAGATAAACTAATAGATAGATAGATAGACAGATAGAAAGAGAGATCGATATATAGTTAGATAATTACATAGATATGAAATAATTAAACATATATATATACAATATATATATATATATATATATATATATATAATCATATTGATATTTCAGATAGATATATAGATTATTAGACATATAGATATACACATTAATAACTACAAAAAATATCTATTTAGCTAAGGAAATTTAACTAGGCATAAATTTCCTAGATAATTAGCTAGGAATTAGCTAAGGTATAATAATGGATTTTTGATTTTACAATAAATTAAAATTTTGTGATGGATTAGTGATGGAAATGTTCGAATGAAAATCTTCCATCGCTAAAATTATCCTCGATATTCGCTCAAATAAAAGATGGAAATTTAGTGACAGAATTAGAGATGGAATATCCCTAGCTAATTAGAACTAGACAAAACCCATCTCTAAATAATTATCTAAATTTATTTTTTTATGATTTTATATATAATTGAAAGCGATTATTCCTTAAATATTTATTTTCTCAAAATATATGCATTTAATTAGGCATTTTTCCCTATCTATTTGGGTTAGTGATAATTTCCATTACTAATCTTTAATGATTTAATTTTTTTAAGCATTATTATTTTAATATTTTATCTATATGTTTATATTAAAGGTATGTCATTGTCTATAAATGAGTGATCCTTGTAAGACACAATCTCTTCATATAATAATAAAAATATATGTTATAAATTAAAAAATTAATAAATATATAAATACAACTAAAAATTTATATTAAATTAGACTAAATAACTATTTTTTTATTATAAATTAATTAAAAATTATACAAAATTTTTTTCTGAAATTTTTAATTATGATATTTAAATATTTGTATTAAAAAACATTATATAATTTATTATATTATTATAATGAATTTTCAAATATTTTAATTAATAGATAAACATAAATAAAAATAATACTAATAAAAAGTTAAAATAAACAATTATTTGATTAAATATAAAAATTTATAGAAATATATGTATTAATGAATAAACAAAAAAATATTTATATTATTAAAGTAAAAAATATATATTTTTATGATTATAAGAATCTTTTAAAAATATAATGACTGACAAAAATTGAAATTTAGAATTATAAAAAAAATTCAAATTTTTCATAAAATAAAAAAAAATAAGTTGATATTTAAAGATTAATACATATAAGTTTTAATTACATCAAAAAAATATTGATGTATTAAAAAATAAATATCTCAGTGTGGTTATTAAATGGACACTTAAATTATTTAAATTTATAATTACTAGAAGATTCAAATATTATGCCTTTATAATTATTACTATTATATTAATAGAAAATAAATTGAATTCTTATAAATTTATAACCATTATATATATATATATATATATATATATATATATATATATATATATATATGAAATACTTTATTATTATATATTATTATTTTATTTATTAATGAAATAATATCATTTATGGTTAAATAAAAATCTATTTCATTTTTTTAAATTATTTATTTTTTATAATGTTAGTTTACTTTTATATTTTTGTATCTATATTTTCTATTTATTTACATCCACTTTTGTATTTATAGTTTCCTTGTCAAAAAATGCTAAGGCATTAAGCACTTATCTTTTTTTCTATCTTTCAACGACGAAGAGAGGAGAAACGAAACGAGACTAAGGGAGCAACCTACAAAATCTATCTCTTCTTGTTACCAAGTAATATTATCATATCTCCTCTCCTTCGGAATGCTATATTCATATCTCTATCTCTATCAATTTAATTACCATTGGTGGAATTTGGTTGTTATAGAATATTCAGGTTTTATTTTTTTTCCCTCAATTTTCCTTCTTTTTTCTTCTATTTTAATATCACTTATATGATTTTTACTCTACACTAGTAATGAAACAAAAAATGGTCAGTCTAAACTTTGTTCTCTTACTATTTAAATTTTTAGGGTTTTATCTATTTCGAATATAATTTGTTTGCATATTATTTTCTGCTTATATAACTTAAAAAAATTATGCTTATTGTTTTTTACTTCTGTAACTTAAGAAAAAACGAACTTAATGTTTATCAGTTCTATTTTTGTTGTCTCGAAAAAAATTATAAACAGATAATATTATATATAAACTTTTATTCTTGTATATAATCGTATGACATTATATATAAATGTCTATACTTTAATATATATAAACGTATTACATTATATATAAACACTGTTTGTTTATTTAAACTTATAATGTTATATATAAATATTTATACATATGTATTAATGTTTATAAATATCTTTACAACATTTACATAAAACTATCCATTTATATAATTTTAAATACAACAATTATATAACATATAAAATGTTTATACATTTTTGTAAATATTTAATAACATATTAATTTTTATATAAATATATAATATTTATAATGTTTATATAAATGTGATATATATATTATATAAAATTTATAAAAGTGTTACATATATATAATTATATATAAATAACCTTTATAAAAATATTTATGAACAAATATTATATTTAAACACTTGTATACTTATATAATGATATGCCATTATATATAAAAGTATTTATATATATATTTATTATTTTGTAAATTAATTTTATAACTATATTATTTACTAGACAAAATGATTTTTTTACTATATAATAATTTATAACTATATGTATAATTCTATATAAATATATTTCTAACAAAATATACTATATGTATAATAATATATAACTATATATAATTGTATATTACTAAATGTATAACTATAAAAATGTTATGTATAATTATATCTTTAACTACATGTACATATATATCTATATGTGAATAACTATATATTAATATTTGTATAACTATGTAACACTCTATATAATTAAATATTACTATATTTGTAACTATGTATACATATATGTATTCATTTAATTAAATCTATATATTTGTTTATAATGTTGTATACATTTATGTATAACTACTTATAACTACTTGTATGAATATATCTATATATAACTATATGTTTAACTATATATAACTCTATTTTTAACTATATATACTATAGGTATAAAAACATATAACTATAAATAATTGTCTTTGACTATATGTATAACTAAAAAAATAGTATACATAACTATATTTAAATATATAAATAAAAACATATATTCAATATACATTTTTATATATTAGTATATAAAAATGTATTTTACTATATTTATACCTATACATAACTATATGTATAAATAAATAAAATTAAAATAAAAAATCTATATACCTACATGTATAAATATAAGTATAACTATATGTGTAAATATATGTAAACCCACATGTAATTATATTTATAATTACATGTATAACAACATACAACATTATGTTTAACTACATGTGTATAACTATATATAAATATATGTATTACTATGTAACACTCTATATAATTAAATATAATTGTATTTGTAACTATGTATACATATATGTAAATCTATATATCTTTTTATAACTTTGTATACATTTATGTATAACTACATATACTACTTGTATGAATATATCTATATATAACTTTATGTTTAACTATATATGACTATTTTTAACTATATATACTATAATTATAATAACATATTATGATAAATAATTGTCTTTGACTACCTGTATAACTATAAAAACATTAAACATAACTATATTTAAATATATAATTAACAACATATATTTAATATACATTTTAATATATTTGTATATAAAAATGTCTTTTACTATATCTATACCTATAGATAACTATATGTGTGTATATATAAATTTATATGAAAAAATATATATACCTACATATATAAATATAAGTATAACTATATGTGTAACTATATGTATAACAACATGTCATTATATTTATAATTACTAAATAACAACATACAACATTATGTTTAACTATATGTGTATACCTATATATAAATATTTGGATAACTATGTAACACTCTATATAATTAAATATAAATATATTTGTAACTATGTATACATATATGTAAATCTATTAATTTGGTTATAACTTTGTATATATTTATGTATAACTACATATAACTACTTGTATGAATATATCTATATATAACTATATGTTTAACTATATCTAACTATTTATAACTACATATACTAGTTATATAATAACATATAATTATAAATGGGATATTACTAATTTGTTGCACTAACTTGAAATTAAATGGCAAAAGATATAATATCAACAATATCTAAGCACATAGCATTGGTTCGATATAGTATACTATTGAAATAAGTGTCGTACTCTTACCTAATCCCATTCCTTGGGCCTCTGGCTCATATATGAACTTATGTCTGATAAAAGATGTAATATATGATAGGTTTGTGTAGAAGAAATATGTTTGTTCTTTTTTGTATTTCCTCATTCTAACACTACATTCTTTATGTATCTCTCTTTCCCTCTATCATTCTTTCTGTGTCACTCTCTCTTCCTCTTTTTCTTTCTATGTCACTCTCACTCTCTCTCTTTCTCTCTCTCTTTTGCTATTTTCTTTCTTGCACTTTTTCTTTTTGTTGTTTATTTGTCTTTCTCCCTCTCCCTCTCTTTATTCTCCCTTCTCTCTCTCTCTCCCTTCTCTCTCTTCCCCCTTTCTCTCTTTCTCTCTCTTCCCCATTTCTCACTCTTTCACTCCCTCCTTTCTCTCTTTCAACAAAGAAGTGCAGACATAACTATTGCACTAGCATTCCAAGAAGATGACATAAATAATATTGAGCATATGCATGTAGATGATGATCTAGTAAATTTATGTGACTCAAATGGTGGCCTAATAGAAATTGATGATGATCAATTTCTATCAGAAGATGAGTTGGAACTTCCATCAAAATTAGACAAAATGTTAGAAGATCAATTAGAGAATGATAATTATGTCGATAATTAAATTGGTATAATTGTATTATAATATTAAACTATCAAAAACTTCCTATATTTTGCTGAAATCTATTGGTGTGTTTTATTATAAAATGCATTGTTGTTAATCATATCTCTATTATTTGTTCTATGTTTTTATTTTTTGTATAATAGATGGAACCTAAAGGATGTGGCCATGGTGGAGGTGGACAAGACGTATAATGGACCATATTTATCTAGCATTTTATACCATGTTGGAAATTTATTACCATCTCATACCCACCATATCCAGACTTAAACATCACAAACATTATCTTCATTTCTATCACCATCACCATCATCAACACCTTTACTATCACCTTTATCAGATATAAGCCCACCACCCATTGTCCTTCCTACAAACACTTTTGATCCAGCACCATCTTCTACACTACATTTTACACCGATAGTTACCCCATTTATAAAATCATCGACATTATCAAATGTTGTGCCTTCTTCTGCATTCAGTGTTAAGTTAGTAATTGAGATTGTGGATGAGTTGTATAAGAAATATTTAAATATTACTAGAATAAAATAATATGATGATCCTGTTAGTAATTTTTTATATATATAGTTATGATTTGCTTTTTTTTCAATGTTATTTATTTATTTGTATAGTTTTATTCTCTCTCATAAGTATTAGGCTATAATTACAAAGTCTTTCAAGAAAATTATTGATTCTAAAGCATTATCATGGAATAAAGTTTCTGAATCGACAAAAGAGTCTAATTTTAATGACTTCAGGTAAATATAATGAAACAAAAGCATTGAAAATTACGTATCTACTTAGTTGACTATTATGTTGGTTTTTATTCAAAAGCAAATAATTATGTCCTTGTTAATAAAATAAATTTTTTTGTGATATTTCTATATATAGAATAAGTGCACATGGGCACTCAAATTTGATGGAAAGTTAAAGTCATAATCAGAGAGCAAAGCTGCTGAATGGTATTCTGATTTTGTCCATAAATTGAAGAATATAAAAGAAATGACTAAATTTATATCTGAGGATGACTAGTCCGAGTGGCTTAAGTATTGGGAGGTGCTAGATGTTAAAAAATCACAGATAACCAGTAAAAATTAATGAACTGAGGTAGCCGGACTAGGTACAGGAATGTCTAGCCACACAGGAGGGTCAAAGTCGAGCATTGAGCATGCTCGAGATTTAGTATAATTTTAAAATTTTTAATATTTATATATTTAGTGTTTGTCCTAATAGTCTAAATAAATTTAATCAGTGCATGGTTTTATTAATTTTGTTAAATTTTTTATCCTTTGTTATTTTATGACTTAATAAATACATACTCTATGCTGGATAATTGGGTTGAGATCCGATTTTTTATGAGATTTTCAAAAAGATGCATGTGAAGAAAGTAGATGGTTAGTTTGTTAACAACAAGTCTCAGATGATTGCTGTAAGAATCTGTTATATTAATAAAATATAATAGTACCACAGTAAATTTTGAAAGTTGTTTGGAATGAAAAATATAAAACAATTTTATTTATATCTATAATAGTATTTTTAACTATTTTATCACAAAAATTAATGGAGGAATATGTGATAACTACTTCTCAACAAGTTGAGATTTATATGGATCTTCAACCATTGACTATGATTATATCTATTTGGACACCATAAGAAGCAGCGAGTGTACCATGTCGTGGCTGGCCCGGTATTTATTGTAAGATTAGGCCCGGCATGGGCCCCCTGGCCCAAAATCCACCGGGTTTGGCCTGGTTCGGGACATGCCAAAATCCTAATTTTTTTAAAAAAGTATGGATTCACAGCATGCCTCAATGCCACTGTCGCCCTTTCATGGCTCGGCTAGCTTTGCCCGTCGGGCCGGTCCAAATCTAAACCAACCCCAAAGGCCTATTACGGGCTTACGGCCAACAGTTAAAATATTTAAAAAAAATTATTTGAAATTTAGCCGTTGGATTTTGCCTCCAACGGCTATGGGGCAGAATCCGACGACCCACATGATTCTGCCCCAAAAAAATTATTAAAAAATTCAAATAAAAATACTTTTTTTAAAAAAAATTCTAAATTTTTTTCTCTAAAAGCTCCCCACCACCTCTCTAATTTTTATGTTTTTCAAAAACATAAAATCTCACATCCTCTCACTCTCTCAAACCTCTCTCCGAAAATTCTCTCTCTCAGGATTTCAGCTCGGCTATTCTAGACTCGCAACTCAGGCTCGTCTTTAGTTGGTGTTTGCATTGGTCTTTAGAAGTTAGATTTTTGGTGCACGTACTTTTCCTTTACATTACTTTATGGGTATTTCTATTTTTTTTCTATCTCTACTCTTTAAGCTATCATCTTGTCTAAAAAAACCAAAAATGACAAATACTAATACTAATAAAATTAATTTCAATTTAGAAAATGAAAATCTTACACAAAAGTCCGAGGTTGCTGAAAATTTGGTTTCTCTGGTTGTCTCAGCCCAAATATCTAAAAAACAAAAAAGAAGAAGGAATTCTATAGTTTGGACTCATATTAATATAATAAAACAAAAAAAAATATTAGGGGTGAGGAAGAAGAAATGACACTGTGCAAATATTGTGAAAAAATTTTAACTTGTAAGAGTGCGTTTGGGACTAGACATCATAAAAGGTATGCCGAATTATGTCCCAAAACACATTGTGCATTAGATCCTAGACAAACCCAACTTAGCTCTATATTTTTTGAGACTGGATCTAGTACAGTCTCAAAGTTTATTTCCTTCATATGTCATAGCGATTTGGGTTGGGAAGGCATGACCAAACTTATCACATTGATTGATCTTCCAATCAGATTTTTGGAAGATCCAAGGATAGTGGGCATCATGCAGACATATTTTGAGCCTGCTTATCATAGGTTTCCTAGGTCCACATCTTGAAATGACAGACTAAAATATTATAAGTTAGAAAAATAATTAATAATTAATTAATTTATTGTATGTAGTAGAGTGGTGTCCGTGACGTCTGATATCTAGACTAGTCACGATGATGCATCTTATGCATGTCTCACCGCCCACTATATAGATTCTAGATGACATGTGAATAAAAAAATTTTAGTATTCTCCGAGATTCTCCATCCTCATGATAGGCCTGCTATTTTTGAGTCTATGATAAAAATCTTTATAGAATATAAAATTCAAAATAAAATTTTTAGTATCACAATCGATAATACATCTAATAATAGAGTAGTGATTAACATGTTTATTAGGAATATTAGAGACGCACCATTAAGAGAGATTTTCCACATCTGATGCATGTGTCACGTGGTTAACATGATTCTACATGTGGGGATGAAGGTGTGTTTCCTCGCTTTGGAAAACATATGTAACTCACTAAAATATATTTGTATGCCTCGCAAACAATTGGAGCTCGGTAGTCTTTGTTTGTCTGTGAATCTTAAGAAGAAGAAATTCTAATCGGATGTGAGAAATTGTTTGAATTATACATACCTAATGTTGGTGTCATGTGTTGGATATAAACACGTGATATCCGACTACGTCAATATTAAGAGTGACGAACTTTTTATTGATGACAGTAACTGGGCTTTAGGAATTTAATTTATGAAAACCCTGAAGATTTTTTATGACATGAACATGTGTTTGTTGGTTTATACTCTCGCGACTTACATTGCACTCAGGTTCATATGCAACATTAGTAGCATGTTTAGGAAGTATCGTGCTAATCTGAAAATTAGCCATATGGTTATAGAGATGGAAACAAAGTATTTAAAGTATTGGATTACCATTCCATCTCTTTATTGTCTTGCTACATGCATGGACCTTAGGGTTAAGGTGGAAGAGGTAGATAATATTTTGACTTACATTTTCTCATGCATGAACCTCGAAGACTTGCCTGAAGGGTTCATTCACGAGAAGTTGATTGACCTTTTTGCATACTATGATACTACGTATGGTGATAATAGTAGTAAGGTTGTAAGTACGAATATTGATACCATATTCGGAGATGATGATTTTTCCATTTAGTTAGCCAGGGAGAAATGACATGGTGGATCGTCGAATAGGAGCGAGCTATCTCGGTACTTAGATACCGATTACTGCTCAATTCTATCACATTCTGATACGAATAATCTTGATATATTATAGTGGTGGAAATCATATAAGTCTTTTCGTGCTATCTTAGATAGCACGAGATCTATTACCTTCTCCGATGTCGAGCATAGCATTGGAGCCTACTTTTTTCTATTGTAGTGAATATGATTTTGGATAGGAGATGTAGATTATGTCAAGATATTGTTGAGGCTTTAGTATGCATGAAGAATTGGAAGGATTCGATGTTTAGCATCAAGGATTGTGCTGGGACTGGGACTGGGACTACAACGAATGCGGGGGAGTTGATTGCTGATGATGATCTATGTGATAGTGATATTGATATTGAGGTTGAGGATGATAATGATATGAGAATGAATGATTGATGAGGTTGCTATTTGATGCTTGATGGTTTATGATTGCCGGATTACGTCATGCCGACAGCTACACTTTTGTAACAGTTATGCTTTTCATTATGAGTTATGCTTGATTCTGATTTTTGATTTCGATGTTTTGTTCTTATTTATAATTACATTGTATTTGGCTTAGTTTGGCCATTTGCCACTTGGCTTTGAGAGTGTGACTTTATTATTTTTGTTAAATAAATTTTGTGTTTGTTTTATTTTTATTTTTAATAATTTCATTAAAAATTCTAAATTATAATTCTAATATATTATAATGTAATTAAAACATAATTAAAACAAAAAACATAAAAAAATAAACTTTATAACTATTCAAATATTTACAATTTACATATTTAAATATTTTTAAACATTATCTAATTTATATTTATAATTACATAAATATTCTAAACAAAAAATAAAAAAAAATAAAAAAAAATAAAAAAAAAATTAAAATTTTTTTAAACTATCTCGTACAAGCCTGACCAAGCACGATGTAAAACTAGTCGTGCCAACTGGGCCATATAGAGCATTGCATGAATAAACCTTGCCTTCCCAAGCACGGCACGATTACTGTAGACATGCTTAGCCCGGCACGGTAGCATGGTTGGGCCTACAAAAACCATGCCGGGCCGGCCCACCACGACCCATTTGACATTTCTACTTTAAATTGGGAAAGGATTCGTTGTTAATCCATCATTATATCCACTTTAGTTATAGAAAAACTCTATTTAGCTAGGAAATTTTTACAAGCTATTTGTGATTTTTATTTTAGTGATCTCTATCCATCTATCTATATATTTGTTTATATCTCTGTGTATGTATTTATCTATCTATCTATCTATATATATATATTAGTCAATCAATCTATCTATCTATCTATATATATATATTAGTCAATCAATCTATCTATCTATTGATCTATCCGAGTCTATCAATCTATCTATAAATCTATCTATCAAACTATCTATCATTCTGTATATCAATCTTTTTATCAATTTCACCATCTATCTGTATATATATCAGTTTATCAATATTTCTATCTATCTATCTATCTATGTATCTATCTATCTATCTATGTCCTATCTATCTATCTACTTATCTGTCTAAAATTTGTTTATCTATTTGTCTATCTATCTACCTATCAATCTGTCAATAAATTTGTCTATCAATCAATCAATCAATCTATCTATCTATCTATCTGTCTGTCTATCTATCTGTCTATCTTTCTGGTCTATCTATTTGTCTATTTATTTGCAATATATCTGTCAGTCTTTATATCTATCTATCTATCATTTTATCTGTCTATCTATCTATCTATTTTTCTATCAATCTATCTATCTGTCAATCTATCTATTTGTCAATCAATCTATCTATCTGTATGTCTGTCTATCTTTCTACCTATTTGTATATCTATCAATCGATCAATCGATCAATCTATCTATTTGTCTATCTATTTGTCTATCTATCTATATATCTATCTATCAGTCTATCTATCTATATATCTATCTATCTATCCATTTGTCTCTCTGTCTGTCTATCTATCAATCTATCTATTTGTCTCGCTATCTGTCTATCGCTCTATCTCTCTATATGTCTATATATCTTTCTATCTATCTGTTTATCTATCTATTTGTCTATAGACCTATCTATCTACCTACCAATCTATTTGTCTATCTATATGTCATCTATTTATCTTTGTTTCTTTCTATATTTTATCTTTTATTTGTCTATCTATCAATCTCAGTATCTATCTGTCTATCTATCTCTTTATTTATTTGTATATTTATCTATTTATCAATGTGTATCTATCTTTTTATTAGTCTATCTATCAACTATATATCTGCCTTTCAATCTGTCTATCAATCTATCTATCAATATGTCTATCTATCAATCTATCTAACTATCAATCATTTTGTCTTCTATCTATTTATCTATCTATCTATCTATCTATCTATATATCTATGTATCTGTCTATCTATCTATATAGCTATATGTCTATCAATATATCTATATATTTGTCTATATCTTTGTTTATCTATCTATCTGTCTAAATAACTAACTAACTATCTGTCTATCTATCTATTTATGTATCTGGCAATCTATCGGTCTATCTATATGTTGATCTATCTAGCTATCTTTCTATGTTTCAATTTGTCTATCTATATATCTTTATATCTGTCTGTCTGTCTATTTCTCTATCTAATATATATTTATATGTCTATTTATATGTTATTCTATCTGTCTACATACCTACCTACCTATCTATCTGTCTATCTATCCATATATCTCTCATCTATTTGTCTATCTATCTATCTTTCTATATATATATATATGACTATCTATCTACCTATTTATCCATCCATCTATCTATCTCTCTATCAATCTATCTATAAATCTATCAATCTTTATATCAATATTCCTATCAATGTGTCTATCTATATATCAATCAAATAATCTATCTATCTTTCTATCTCTATGTCTACCTATCTATCTATGAATATGTCTATCTTTCTATTTATCAATCTAACTTTCAATCTATCTATCTTTCTATCACTCGGTGTATCAATCTGTCTATAAATTTATCTATATGTCTTTCTTTCTTACTCTCTGTCTATCTATCTATCTATGTCTCTATCTATCAATCTATTTGTCTATTTATCTGTCTATTTATATGATTATCTATCTGTCTATCTCTTTGTCTATCTATATGTGTATTTATTTGTCTATCTATCTTTCTATCTAACTATCTACCTAACTATCTATCAATATGTCAATATATCTGTATATCATTTTTTCTATTAATATTTTTATCAATCTACCTCTCAATCAATCAATCAATCTATCTATCTATCTATCAATCTATCCATCTATTTATTTATTTATCTATCTATATATCTATTTGCATCTATCTATCTATCTATCTATCTATATATCTATCTATCTATCTATCTATATGACTATCTATTTGTCTATCTATATATCTATATATCTTTCTATCAATCAATCAATCTATCTATCTATCTATGTAAATATCTTTTGATCTGTCAATCTATCTATATGTGATTTCCCATCGTTAAAACAGAATAACGACAAATTATTGATGAAAATTATCCCAATCTAAAGTGCTCTTCATAAAATATTAATGAGAAAAATCCCTAGCAAATATTTTAATGATGGAAATTCCGTAGCTAATTATAATTTTTCCTTTGCTATTTTTGATTGTAATTAAGAATAGTAATTAATTTTTTTCGATTGAAAATGTACAGAAAATTTTTTAGCTAAATTGGCTATGGAAAATTCCCTTCCAATTTTGATTTCAAAGCTATTTTCACAATTTTATTTTTTTACAAAGTATTTAATTACATATTTTTAAATATTTATATTAAATTGAATAAAAACATATACTATAAACATTATTTAAATTAACAAAAAGAAAAAGTAGTTAATAAACTATTTTGATACAATAGGTACATAGTTAAAACAAAAATATAACATAAGTATATAATTATTTTAAAATAAATCATCATCCTCTTCATATTATGCATTTGTGATAGGTTCTCATGTGTGGATACTCTGCTGGAACTCTGCGTCCTATCTATCTTGTCAAGGCTGCTAACTTTGACTCCATATAGGTCATCTCTTATTGTATTGCATTCTTCATTTTTTCATCTTATCATTCACTTCTTTCATTTTCTACATATACATTAATTTAAACTTAAATGATACGAAGGTTGGAAACTTATTAATTTAAACAAGATTATATATATGACCATCACTTATATAGCATTTACCAATATGCATGAAGAATTCTGATTTAGAGAATTATGTAGTTTTGCAGCACATATATAGTAGTTACCAATCATTGTGCAAGATTTTATCCATAAAACAAATATTGAATTTCCAACAGACTATTTTAGAAAATTGAAGAAATAAAATAATTACCCAATAGCTATTGGAATCATCACCAAGAGATAATCCAGTAACAGATTAAAGACCAATACCGGAGCCATATGGCACATCGTGAGAATGAACCCTGTATTTGGTCTTCATGTACATCAGCTTCAGAAATAACCCATATATAATCTAGATGAAGAAATCAACATTAATCAGATGAAAATATTTTAGTTTATTGAACTTGCACGATACTAGAATCAAACATCATATTTGATACTCATGATGCATTTTAGTTTTGAACAATAAGGATCAGAAAATAGATAAAAAATTCGATTTATATAAAATATAGAGCTCATGAAATATTTTGGCTTCCATTCCGGCAAGGTTTCCCATTACTAATTCCATCAATTAGGTATATCTTAATGAATTCACCTACAGGGCAGGTGGATTCTATGTTTCTAACCTCAATTCCTTCCGAAGAAGTGATTGATGTTGATGCGAAGGATGGCCAATCCATGTCTGAGTTAAGATACAAAAAAATTGAAAACATCAAGAAGATTCTAGAGCTGCAATAGCATAAGCAGTATGATAGTGTCAAAGCAAAAAGATATGGTCATCTCATTATAATGGCAGATCAGGATCATGATGGCTCGCACATTAAACGTTTAGTGATCAATTTCATTCACTATTATTGGCTTATTTGCTTAGGGTTTCATCATTCTTAGTTGATTTTATCACCCTAATCATGAAGACAATGCATATAAGTGGAAGAGTTATACCCTTCTACACAAATTGAGTTTATCACATAATACTTTAACCAACTGAGGAAGATGTTCATCATGCACAACTTAATGAAAAAGTGAACTGCAATAGCTACTAAAAAATGTCATCATATCTGCTACAAATATAGCAATAGAAATAACTTCAAATATTATCACCTAAAGATGGAAAAAAACTATGGATGCCTTCCCTCATAAACACAAACTATGATGCATAGGTGCTGGTAGAATTATAGTGATCAAGAGGGTAGCTGCACTGACTGACTAAGAAGGGAGTCAGTAGCAGAAAGGTGGTAATGGTGACACTAATAGTGGTGGCACAGAAAATAACAGCTAACACTAGGGACTTAGCTGTTATTTTTTCCCACCCCTATGATGGGCCAAAACAACATATTCAAACCTTTCAGTTATGCAAACGATAAGTCTACCTAATAAGGACTCATAATTTAACTAAGAAAACTAAAAAGAAGCAGCATTTTTCATGCATATTTTGCCTAGTCATATTCATGATCACCAAACCAACATAACCCCACCAGATATGAAATGCAAACCCCTACTTAACAAATCTGAAACAAATTACAGTGTGATTTATGCTACACACCGGATACGCATAAAGAAGCAACATGGGGGTGCCTCTTGTTCCACTCAATTGCTTGCACTGCATTAACTGGTAAATCTTATCGTCTAAGATTCCTTTTTCACTTGAACGGAAATAATCAGAGCTCATTTTCTTCCATGCCTTACATTTGACTCTGATATAATGTTGTGTTTAAAATATTTATATAAATGTTACATATATTTAAACACTACAAGAAAATTCGATATGACTAGGAATAATTCCCTAGCTAAATGGGCATTTTCCATCGCCAAACCAAACATAGCGACAGATTAACGACGGAATTGTTCGCAATTTAAAGTGCCCGTCACTAAAATTTAGCGAGGAAAAGTGTCCCTAGTTAATAATTTAGCGATGGAAAAATCCTAGAGCTAAAAAAAATAATTTTCCTAGCTAAATTAGCAAGCTAAATGAGAGTTTCCGTCACTAAACAGATATAATGATGGAAGCTTTCTCTGAATAAAATGCTTGTTGCTAAATATTAGTGACGGAAAAAATCCCTAGCAAAATAAATTTAGTGAAGGTAAAAATCCCTTGCTAAAATAAAGTTAACCCTAACTAAATTAGCTATGAAAAATTCCCAAGCTAATTTAGCAAGAGATTTTTCCCTTGCTAATTAAGGGAATTGTCCCTAGCTATTTTATGTTTAAGACTATTTTTAGAATTTGATTTATTTTAAAATTTTTTAATTAAATAATTTAATATTTTTATATAAAATTGAATAAAAATAGGAAGTATAAATGATAATTTATAATTTTAATAAAAGCATTTAATAACTTATTCTAATATAATATTTTACATAATTAAAACAAAAGAATAACAAAATCTTATTACATCTTATTCATCAATGTATCTACCGACAATGCATAAAGTATAATCTATCCATGCATTGATGTTGCTTTTTCTCCTTATATTCTTTCGATCACCAACTTTCTACTGTGAAAAAGCTGTCCGAGTCAAGGTGCGTCATGTCTAGTAAAAAATCCATTCACTTATACAAGTTTCGTATGTGGAATAATGTACCATATCTATTAAAAATTTAAACCACTTAATCAAAGAAAAATAAATAAATAAAATGCTATGTTTTGATAAATATATAATACTACAGTACATGTGTACATATATACTAGCATTTCATTGGTACATATATTATTGATGTATAGGTACATATAAACTGTAGTATTATGTGTACATATATACTGAGTACATATATACTAAGTGTATATGTACATAAAATACTATAGTATTATACGTACGTATATACTGCATTTGTTGCTATTGCTGCTGCCACCGCTGCCGCTGCCATTGCCACTACCACAACTACTACCGCTGCTACCACCACTGCCGCCAATACCGCTACTACTGCCGCTACACTGCCATTGATGATAATAAAAGTAGGGCGAGTGATGGTGCTCGACTGATGAACTTGAGATTGAGCAAGTTTTTGATGAGGCGGGGTGCTGCTTCTCCCAAAATAGGACCCGATATTCCTCCTGGACCATAATTACATGACACTACATGAGCATCATCATCATCATCATTCTAAGACTTAGTACAATTTGAACTAATTATTGCAGAACCTAGAGCAAACAAACTTATTTACTCATACGTCCACTTTGTACCATGTGATAATTGCATATTAATACAAGTACTAAGATTTTTAAGACCAACTTCTAACTTCCTGGTTAGCCAGGACCAGAAATATCTTCATCTCACATCTTTAGGAAAAGTCTAATATCCATGGCTTTTATTACCAACATCAGTGAGCAATGCACGATGATGACCAGACCAGCTTGAGCAATTATATATCTAAAAGTGTGTTTGTGTGTAAATGGGTGTGTACGTATGACAATATATACATGTCTACAAATACCTATATGCACCCACTTATGTATATACTCGATATATACGTACGTATATACTACAGTATAAAAGTACGTATATACTACAATAAAAAGTATGTATATATAGAGTATATATGTACGTATATACTATTTTATATACGAACATATATACTAAGTATATACATACAAATATACTCAGTATATATGAACATATATACTGAATATATACGTACAAATATACTCAGTATATACAAACATATATACTCGGAATATACATACTTATATACTCAGTATATACATAGATATATACTTAGTATATACATATGTTTATTCCAAGTATATATGTACGTACATACAATAGTATTATATGTACGTATATATAATCACTTAGCCTTAAATGACACACACACTTGTACTTTCATGCAAATACACATACCATCAAAGACAACAGAATAAAATAATATAGGACTTAAAAAACACGCATATAGGTCTCTCAAGCATGGTCATCATTTCTAGTTCTTTTTCCTCCGGTATTCCACGAAAATAGTGAACATTGTTACACCTGCACATGGAGCATAACATATTACATTTACAAACCAATAACCGATAACAAGTAGTCACAGATCAAAACTACGACGACGCATATCTACACAAAATAAGAGTGTCAAGAACAAACCTGCATTTGTGTGGAATTAATTTTTTTGGTCTCAATGATGGTGATAGAAATGAAGATGGTGATTGTGATGTTGAAGTATGGATATGGTGGGAATGAGATGGTACTGATTTTGCAACATGATGTAACATACTAGATGAATTTGGTTTATTTCTCCGTCCACATCCACCTCCACCATGGCCACGTCCTTTAGGAACCATCTACTATACAAAATAAAACATAAAATAAATAATACATATATGATGAACAAGCATGTATTTTAGAATAAAACACATCGATAGATTTCAACAAAATATAGAAAGTCTTTGATTGTTTAATATTATAATAAAAGTTTAACAGTTTAATTATCAGCATCACTGTCATCCTTCATTGGAACTTCTCATATTTCGTCTGATTCCGATAGAAGTTCAAACTCATCTTCAGATATAAATTCATCATCTTCAATTTCTATTAGGCCACCATTTGAGTAACATAAATTTTTTGTATCTTCATCTATATGCATAGGCTCAATATTATTTATGTCATATTTTTGGAATGCCAGTGTAATATTTAAGTTTGCACTTCTTTGTTGAGATGTTGGTACTTCAAAATTTGATCGAGCTTTTTGCAAATCACTCATCAATCACTCTTATCATGAGATAAACTCAGATATGTATAATAATATACTTGAGCTGCTTGAACTGCCATAATAAATAGCTCATATTGATTATATCTGCATTTATGGTTAACATCTACTAGCTTATAATCTGAATGAATCTTTGTGCCCACATTTCGTGTAGGAACAAACCACATGCACTTTAATAATATAATCTTGTTATTTTTGAGTCTAGGATACTACAACTCAATAACTTCTTTGAGTTGGCCATAATAATCAATCTCATGTGCACTATAACATGAGGCTTCAATGCATATACCACTATTCATTGTTGTTTTAGAAGAACCGTGCCCAATTGTATGAAATTTATATCCATTAACAAAATGTCTATGATAGGTTGTCACATATCTACTTGAGCAGTTACTTAGATTCTAAATAAAAATATTTGAATCTCCATTTAAAGGATCAATTGTCTGTGACATAAAGTAAAAAAAAAATATTAACAAATAAAGATACAAATAATTAAAATTAATCAAAAATTTAAAATTTAATAATTCTCACATATTTTTTCAACCAATTCACAAATTCATTTTCTAGCATATAATTAACATCATTGTTGAAAGTTACTGGTTGCCTATATTTTAATTGCTCAACATAAATACTGCACAAATATAAAAAGAGAGAGAATTATGTATATCAATTTTTAATAATACCTATTAAAGATAAAATTAAATTATGATTAAACCTACAACCATTTTTATGTATACATACTCAATATATGATGCAACCTCCTCACAATTAAGTAAAATGTAACTCCATGTTGCTTTGCTCTCTGTATCTGTCATGCATCTTTTCATTGCTCTTCCAAATGCTCTTCCAGGGTGCTTGAAGATAGATAGTTTGTCCATAGAATCATTTTATGCCACATTTGATTCATATAGACTCTGTAATCAAGGAATTATTGGAAAATAATACATCTTCTTAAATGCAACTTTCAATTTTTGTCACGTATCTACAACATGAGGTACCTTCTTAAATCAAAGATGGTCACAAAACTTATAGCTAATTAAATCACTATCACCACCCCAATATAACGTATATTCATTGAAACAACAATCAATTTTTTCACTGGTAGAACCATTCCTCGTAGCAACTTCTTAGTGTTTTAAAAGTTGTTAGTGATCAAATTATTATCTGGAATAATCTCCTTCATCAGTTCTATCTCATGATCAAATAATTTCTCAGACAGAAGATTTTCTGACTTAATGCTCATAAGTCGAACCAAAAGTGATAATTATGTATGTGTTTTACAACCAAGCAACAACTCTTTATTTGCATCTTTAAGCATTTCATAAAATTTCTGAGCTTCAGGATTATGTGGGTCATCCACATAATTCATTTTAAAGTCAGCACCAGCAGCTTCCGTGATCATTCTATAGTATGTGTTTGATGATTCTCCACCACAAGAACATGATTCAATACCCCTATTTTGGTCAATTCTCAGAGCCATTATACTTTCCCCATGATAAATCCATAATTTGGCACAAAGCCATATTTAGCCAAATGGTATCTTATAGTGTTTGCATCATGAAAAGAGGTATTCTGACACTTGTGATGATTACATGGACACTTAATTTTTTCTCCATCCATCTATCTCAATTGACTACATACAAAATTGATGAAAGTTTATAGCCCTCTCAAAAAATCTTTATTCAAAATTCCATTCATAAACCTTCTGTACATCCACTGACGATTTGAACTAATTTTCTCCTATTTTATTTACAAAAAAAATGCTTAATCATTATTTTGATTTAATAATCTTATTACTTCAAAATATACTAATAATTAAATATCGTGAATATTAAGACAATGTGTTTGCAGATTCTACATGAATAAATAAAGTAATTTTTAGCACGATAAAGATTAAAGGATATCATGGTAATACTAGATAAAGGGAGCAAAATATGATAATGCTCAATAAAGGAAAACAAAAAAGAAAGACATTTAGAGTTTAAAGGGGGAAGGGAGAGAGAGAGAGAGAGAGAAGGTGGGGAGAGAGAGAGGGGCAGAGAAATTGAGAGATGGGGAGAGAGAGAGAGAGAGCGATAAAGATAGAGAGAGAAAGGGGAGAGAGAGAGAGAGAGAGAAAGAGAGAGAAAAGGGGGGAGGGGGAAAGAAATGGCGAAAGGGAGAGAGAGAGGGAGAGAGAGAGGGAGAGAGAGAGAGAGGGAGAGAGAGAGGGAGAGAGAGAGAGAGAGAACAAGCAAGAAAGAAGAGCGAGGTAGAAAATAACAAGAGAGAGAGTGTGTGTGTGTGTGACACAGAAAGAAAAAAGGAAGAGAATGACACGAAAAGAATTAGAGGGAGAGAGAGACAAACACAGAGAATGCAGTGTTAGAATGAGAAATTACATTAAAGAAAGAAAAATTTCTTCTGATAAACCTATCAAATATTACAACTTTTGTAATACATAAGTTTATATATGAGCCTAAGGCCCAACGGCTGAGATTATGAAAGGGTATGACCCTTATTTGTATTATACCAGATATGAGCCTGACCAACGGACACTCTCACGTTATGTACTTACATATTGGTGATATAATATCTTTTGTCATTTAATTTCAAGTTAGTGCAATAAATTAGTATTATCCCATTTATAATTATATGTTCGTATACATATAGTAAATGTAGTTATAAATAGTTACATATAGTTAAACATATAGTTATATATAGATATATGCATACAAGTAGTTATAAGTAGATATACATAAGTGTATACAAAGTTATAAACAATTATATAGATTTACATATATCTATACATATATGTATACATAATCAAAAATAAAGTTATATTTATTTATATAGAATTTTTTATAGTTATACAAATATTTATATATAGTTATACAAATATAGTTAAATATTATGTTTAACTATATAAATATAAATATGGTTATATTTATACATATAGTTACATTTGATTATACATATAAATATAAATATAGTTACATTTGATTATACATATAGTTACACGTATAGTTAAACTTATATTTATACATGTATGTATATATATTTTTTCATATAATTTCATATATTTATACATATAGTTATGTATAGGTATAGATATACTAAAATACATTTTTTATATTAAAATATAAAAATGTATATTAAAATTATGTTATTAATTATATTTTTAAATATAGTTATGTATAAAGTTTTTATAGTTATACATATAGTAAGATATAATTAATTATAGTTATATGTTATTATACATATAATATATATAGTTATAAAAAATTATATATCGTTAAACATATAGTTATATATATATATATTCATACGTGTAGTTATATTTAGCTATACATAAAATATACAAAGTTAGAAACAAATATGTAGATTTACATATATGTATACATATGTGTATAAATAGTTAAAAATATAGTTATATTTGATAATATAAAGTTTTATTTAGTTTTATAAATATTTATATATAGTTATACACATATAATTAAACAAAATGTTGTATGTTGTTATACATGTAAATATAAATATAGTTACATGTGGTTATACATATTGTTACACATATGGTTATACTTCAATTTATACATGTAGGTATATATATTTATTCATATAATTTTATATATTTATACATATAGTTATGTATAGGTATAGATATAGTAAAATATATTTTTATAAACTAATATATACAAATGTATATTAAATATAAGTTGTAATTTATATATTTAAATATAGTTATGTATAATGATTTTATAGTTATACATATAATAAGATACAATTATTTATAGTTATATGTTATTATAGATATAGTATATATAGCCATACATATTTTTATAATGTTAAACATAAGGTTATATATAAATATAATCATACAAATAGTTATACATAAATATATAAAGTTATATTTAAATATATAGATTTACATATATGTATACATTGTTACAAATATATTTATATGTAATTAATTTGATTTATATAGTTATTCAAATATTTATATATAGTTATACAAATATTTATATATAATTATACACATATAGTTAAACATAATGTTATATGTTATAATACATGTAATTATAAATATTGTTACAAGTGATTATACATATAGTTACACATATAGTTATACTTATATTTATACATATAGATATATATTTTTTTATAATTTTATATATGTATACATATTTACAAATATACTTATATTTAATTATATAAAGTATTATATAGTTATACAAATATTTATATATATTTATACACATATAGCTAAATATAATGTCGTATGTTATTATAAATGTAATTATAAATATAGTTACATGTGGGTATACATATAGTTACATATATTGTTATACATAGATTTATACATGCAGGTATATATATTTTTTCATATAATTTTATATATTTATACATATAGTTATGTAATGGTTTAGATATAGTAAAATATATTTTTATATACAAATATATACAAATGTATATTAAATATAACTTCTAAATTATATATTTAAATATTGTTATTATAAAGCTTTTATAGTTATACATATAAAAAGATACAATTATTTATAGTTATATGTTATTATACATATAGTATATATAGCTATATTCATACAAATAGTTATACATAAATATATAAAGTAATGAATAAATATATATATTTACATATATGTATACATAGTTACAAATATAGTTATATTTTATTATATAGAGTGTTATATAGTTATAGTTATACGAATATATATATATATAGTTATACACATATAGTTAAACATATTGTTATATGTTATTATACATGTAATTATAAATATAGTTACATGTTGTTAAACATATAGTTACACATAGTTATACTTATTTTTATACATGTAGTTATATATATTTTTTATATAATTTTATATATGTATACATATAGTTATCTATAGGTATATAAATGGTAAAATACATTTTTATATAAAAATGTATATTAAATATATGTTGTTAATAATATTTTAAATTATAGTTATGTATAATATTTTATAGTTATATAAAATAGTTATATTTTAAATTATATAAATATATGTTGTTAATAATTTAAATTATAGTTATATTTTAAATTATAGTCAAAGACAATTATTTATATTTATATGTTCTTATACCTTTGTGATCCAATGACAAAAAGACAAAACAGAAATCAAACAAGTTTGGCTTACAACAAATCAGAACAAAGTAAATGCGGTCTTGTATCTCAGGCATGCAATTTATAAATATAAATACAATTTGAATCCCCCTAGAAACATATGATGACCTCCACATAACAAAACAAAACTCAATCAAAATAGGCAAAGATTAGATCCATATCCAGATATGTTAACAAAGTTTGTCTCATCCTGCTAAAATTGTTTATGATTTATTGGCAATATAATTGGAAAGACAATCTAGACCCTCATAGAGCCCCTCACAAGAGGTAGCACATGTGCTCTGAATGTGCCAATGGTGTTGCCGAACAAAGTGAAGGCCTAGCTTGTCAATAATTTCAGCTGCATTCATCATATTGGGAAGATCCTTCTTATTGGCAAACACCAACAAAACAATATTTCGAAGCTTTTACTCATTTAGCATCCTATGCAACTCATCTCAGGCTTCAACAACTTGATCTCTGTCATTGTTGTCACCACAAATATAAGACCTTGTGTATTTTGGATGTAATACCTTTAGAAAGGCTGAATCTTGTCTTGACCTCCAACATCCCACCGAGTGAAATTGATGTTTTTGTATTCAATAGTCTCTACATTGAAGAAAATAGTAGGAATTGTGGTGAAAATTTGAACAAGCTTCAACTTATATAGAATGGTTGTCTTATCGCCAGGATCAAGACCTAGCATCAAAATCCTCATCTCCTTATTGGCAAATAGCCTGCTAAACAACTTTGTGAACGTAAACCCCATTTCTTCCACTAAATCTAAATCCCTTTGTCGTATGGTAGTAAAGAGATCTAATGAGAAAAAGAAACATAATCAATATACCTCAAAAGATGGTCACCAGAGAGGGAGGTCAACCTCAATATGTTTTTATACCAATAGTATATATAATTAAAAATAGATTTATATATAGTTTACATATAATTATATATAGATATATTCATACATGTAGTTATAAGTAGTTATATATAAATATATACAAAGTTATAAATAAAAATATAGATTTAATTATATGAATACATATATGTATACATAGATACAAATATAGTTATATTTAATTATATTGAGTATTACATAGTTATACAAATATTTATATATAGTTATACACATATAGTTATAAATATATATGTAGTTAAAGATATAGTTATATATAACAGTTTTATAGTTATACATTTAGTAAAATACAATTAAATATAGTTATATATTATTATACATATGATATATTTTGTTACAAAGTTATATAGAATTACTCATATAGTTATCAAATATTATATTTTTAAATAAATAGTTATATATAGTTATTCATATAGTTATAAAAATAGTTTACATAGTTATAAATATAGTTAAATATAAATTATGAAAAGTTTTATATAGTTATACAAATATTTATGAAATAGTTATCATATACTATGATAACAACACACTCTTAAATGGACAATTGAATTACACCACTATAGAGAAAGAACTTGTATCAACAATCTTTTCTTTTGGAAAATTAATATCATATTTATTAGGAACCAAAGTCATAGTATATACTAAATATTCTATAATCAAATATCTCATAGAAAAGAAAGATGTCATCCCCAAATTGATTTGATGGATTTTACTATTACAGTAGTTTGAACTAGAGATATTAGATAGAAAATGTACATATAATCAACATTGAATATAGCTTATCAAGACTAGAAAAATAAGATAGAAGAGTTTTTGAAGAAGATATTAGATAGATTTTTTTATTTGAACAAATTATAATATTGAATAAAAATATAACTTCAGGGTATGTAGTATTGAATGAACCTTATTATTGCAAGTAGTACTCTTATCAAATTTTGATGCAAAGTGTTATAGATGGAAGATTAGTAGTATCTTGTAATAATGTCACTTTTTGCTAATACTCTCATGAATTTGTGGAACATGTTAATATTTATGTGCTCATGTATTTCTCTTCTCAAAATTAATTTTGATATTTACATATATATGCATAAATATATATGTGCATATACACTACCCTACACACACGCACACACACACACACACACACACATTTATACATCCATATACATTACTATACATTATATATCAGCATACACATTTTTATACTTTTTTATATATTTACACATGTATCTACATTTTCAAAGTAGTGTGTATGTACTTGTATGCATGCATATACTACTATACACCCAAACAAACACACACATATACCTATATACATAATGTATTTTTAAAGTTACCCATGAAACTATTATATATGTGTGTGTGTGTGTGTGTGTGTGTAAATGTATTTAAAATTTTTTGATTTTGAAAATTTTATTAAAATAAAATATAATATGTTGAACACAATTTATAAAAAATTGTAAATTCTTTATAATTAAAACAAATATTTGTGTGTGTGTGTGTGTGTGTGAAGCATATTAATGCATAAAATGAATTTATGAATTATATATATGAGCTTCTATTTTATTCAAATAGTTGTTTTTTTAATATTTATATTAAAATAACTATCATTATACTCATATAAATAAATGAAGTTGGCATATTTGTAAATTAGTTTATTTTTACAATTATGTTATTAATGAAAATATAGTTCATAAATAAATAATTTTGTTTTTGTATTTCTATATAATTTTTTTCTATATAATTTTTAGAAACTTTAAAATTCAAACAAATATAATGTAGTGCATATAAATACATGCCTTTAATGTTTTGTAAAAAATCAATTATTTCTTTAATTTTGTTCAAACAAAATAGATTACCATATAAATACATGAGTATATTTTTCTACAAGTAATTATTTTTTTATTTTATTCAAAATATATAAATGACCATATAAATATATGAATTTGTTTTTTTAAATAATTATTTTTAAGTTTTATTTTAAATTTTATTTTGAAATTAATACATTACAATGTTTTTTTTGTAATTAATAAATACATTTCAAACATTGTGAATTTTATAAAAAATATTACATATTGCATATTATGAGGTGCAATTTTTATTTTGTAAATAAATTTTAATTTTAAAGTTTTATCATCGTAAATTGAAACTACATCACATATATATTTTAGAATTTTTTTTATAATATTAATTACACTAACATATTGTTATTTGTTTTGAAATTTACAACTTGAATTTTAACAAATGAACATTTTATTAGAAATAAATTTTAATTAAATGATATTATGTGAAACAAAAATACAAACCCTAAACATATTAAATCATAATGAATATACAAACATACAAAAAAATAATAAAATTACATTTAAGGTTAAAAAAATTATATTTAAGTTCCTAAAATATATGGAAAAATGATAAAGATTTATACAATATCCAAAAAAAATATGTATGAATGAGATGAATGATATGAATGGATATTAAGTTTCTGAAGGATGTAGTTATACATGTTGTAGATGTAGTTATATAGAGTTTTTCATGTAATTATATATAATTAGACATATGGCTATGTATAGGTTTTGATGTAGATAAATACATTTATATATAGTAATATGTTGATATACATATTGTTAAATACATTTATATTAGTTATATACATATATATATATATATATATATATATATATATATATATATATATGTTTATGTATACTATTTTTATAGTTATAGATAAATACACTTATATAAGAATTTCGAATTATATCACACATGCATATTGATATATAGTTATGTTTAAATACACTTATATAAAATAGACTTATGTTTATGTATGTTGTTTATGTATACTGTTTATATATAGTTATGTATATTGATGTAGATATCAAGTCGGCATTCCTTATACTATTTATGGTTACTGTTTATATATAGTTATGTATATTAATTTATATAAATACACACACACACACACATATATATATATATATATAGTAATATGTTGATATACATATAATTAAATACACACACACACACACACACACATATATATATATATATATATATGTATGTATATGTATATTAAATATACGTTGTTAAATTTATATATAGTTATGTTTATGTATACTATTTTTATAGTTATAGATATAGTAAAATACACTTATATAAGAAATTTGAATTATATCACACATGCATATTTATGCAGCGTTATGTTTAAATACACATATATAAAATACACTTATATTTATGTATACTGTTTATGTATATTATTTATATATAATTATGTATTTTCTGTATAAAATACACTTATATAATTATGTATACTGTTTATGTATAAATACACTTATATTTATGCATACCTACTGTGCACCATCAACATCTACACAATGAGAATGCATTATATCACAAATACATGAAGTATATATACGAATAAGTTTATATAAGTAATCCAAGCTTACCATGGTGATTAATGAAAAATAATTTCAGAATAAAAAATAACAGAATCAAAACACACACTCTTGCATTAAGATAATTGATGAAGAAATAGGGTAGAAAACATACCTTAAATCAATAAGAAATCTCGCTTATATTACCCTTTGCTTAGGTTTTGATGCGTCGGTGTTGAGTGATAGAGGTGTATTGCTGGGGACATAGCCGCTTCGCTTGTTAAAGTTTTCTCTCACGTCTCGATAACATGTGATTATATATATTACCAAAAAATTAAAATTGTTAATTATAAAAACATTAAATAAACAATATATATATATATATATAATACAAAAAGGCTAGTTTTTTTTATTTATTATCAAAATTTTTTCAACAAAATTCATGTGCGTGTAGCAAGGTACACATGAAAAATATACACCTTATAATTTTTTATTATAAAATTAATTAAATAATAAATATATAAACAATTTTAAAAAATATATATTTAGCCTTATAAACAAAATATCAAATAGCTATAAAATTTACAAACTTTATATAATAAGACATATATGAAATGATTATTTGTCTTCTAGCCTCTCTCCTATGAGTTATAAAATACTGTTAATGTTAAAAAATATATAATTATATATATTTTATGGTTATAAATTTTTAAAAATTCATATTAATTTTTATGAAGATAATATCAAATAATTTTACAGGCATAAAATTTCATATTATTTGATATCATTAATAATTTTTAAAAATCAAAAAATTACTTTAAGTGAAAAGATAATTTAAAAAAGTTATATTTATTATTTTAATAAATACTGAATATTAAAAGTTAATAGCAAAAATATTACTCAATAGTTTAAATTATTATAAAATTTAGTAGGGGCAAACATCTAATATTTATTCAAATTTTGTATTAATTATTTTTTTTAAAGTTTTTTATAATCATAAAAATTTTATTTACTTATAATAATTTTAATATTTACTTGTTTATTCGTCAATTCAAATATTTTTGAAAATATTTTCTATTTAATCATACAAAGACTAATTTTATATTTATATTAGTATAAATTTTAATGTATGTTATTTTAATTTTTAAAATATCATAAAAAATTATTATACGTATAAAATTAATTATTTAATGTTACTTTAATAAAAATGTTTAAGTTTCTAAATTAAAAATTTTAGAAAATTTTTTAGTATAATTTTTTTTTAAATTATGCATCATAAAAATAGTTATTTTAGTCCTTGTTAATATAATTTTTTTTTGTAATTTTATATTTTTTAAATTATTTATTTATAATATTCTTTTTTTATAATTTTACGAGGAGTTTTTTTTTAAAGGTTTGTTTATTAATTTTAGCCCTCTCTTTTGGCGGAGGAATACCGTTTATACAAACTACTTCTACCCTTTTCCCTCTTACATCCATATCCCATTTCTAATTACTAGCAATAATGAAATTTTCCTAGTGCTAACTAGGAGCTTTCCAAAAGTAAAAACTATACGAGTCTTCAATCTTTACTTTACTCAAGGCTTCTTCCATCTTTTATTTTCCTAGCACTCCATAGATCATCGCTTCTCTTTTCCAAATTTATGCTTTCTCTATGCTTTATATGCCCTATTTCCTTGCAAGAAAATGGCAAAAATATTTCCCACTTTCAAATTACCTTATCACTATGCTGCACAAGTTTCTGCCGAGCCTTTTCTCTGCATGCTGTCTGTCCCTTTCCTTGCCTTTCTTTATTCTCCGATATAGCTTTAAACTTTCTTCTTAAGAGCTGTTTCAAGTCTGCTTAGCCGCATCTTGGTCCTTGCCAAACACCTAAACTAGACACTTACCTTTCCTAGATCCTTATATTTAAAACATAGCACATGAATTCTGAAAATTACAGACTTCTTATCTCCCTTTGTACACCTAACGCATGACTTTAGAGCTGTTTGAAATACATAACACATGACTCGAAAAAAAACTATTGCAGACTTTGCTAATTCTAGATTACTTTTAGTTCAAAAGAGCATGGATTAGTGGCCCGTTTAATGCTATCCTGAAAATCAAAGTAACCAGAAACAAACAAAAAAAAGAGTAGAAAATTGCTGCCATTACCTTTACATTTCATCTTTTTTGTGGCTTGTGAAATGGTGCCTTGCAAGGTCATAAATTCACCTTACATAGAGGTGTTTATAGACCCTTATAGACCCTTACAGTCCCTTATACCAGCTAACTCCCTTATAGTAGTTTTACTTTCTTCACTGCTCCTTAAGCCTTTAACCTATATCTGAAAACAAAACCAAAAAACACAACCAAGCAAAACAAATATCCAAGATCCCAAGCTTAACAGTTTTTTTTGGCCTATCTTTTATTGCCATCCCCACAGGACTGGGGTGGCTCTTCATTTGTTTCATGACCTCCTCCTGTAAAAGCGTTTATATCTGCAAAACAGTCAAGTAATCTTTTTTTTTTTAAAATATCAAATTTTAAAAATCTAAGTTTTAATTTTTGTTTTTTTGAATTCTTATATATGGGAAACCTATTTTATCTAAACTTATTAAACCTTTATATTTGTCAGGGATATCTTTCCCTTCAAATTCTTGAAAACTTCTCTTTGTACCCTCTTCGGCTAATTTATCTGCCAAAGCATTCGCTTCTTTGAATATATGTATAATTTCCCCTTTAAGTTCTATTAGTAGTGTTTTAATTTTATGAATATCTTCTTCTATTTTCCATAGTTCTATTTTTCCTATTACCAAATCTACTAATAAACTCGAATCAACCTGCACTTGAATATTCTTAAAATTATTATATTTACATATTTGTAAACCTTTATGCAAAGCCATAACCTCTGCATCCAAGGCATAGGAGGCTAAACCATTCATTGTGAATGCTCTTATCACTTTGCCTTCCTCGTTTCTTATGACTCCCCCTCCACCTGCAGCTCCCATATCCCTTTTAAAGCTCCCATTCATATTTAATACTAGGCCATTATGTTGGGACTTTTTCCATCTGATAATTTTAATTTCAGGTCTTTTCTTTGTCCTTGTAATTAGACCCCAGCTTCTTTCCTATTTTCATCTATTCCTACACTTCCAAGCTTAATAGGGCTACAGGCTGAGATAAATGTACATTCTTTTTTAATTTCCTCTAGAATATTTACAGCATTCATTGGAATGCCGTCAATTCTGCTTTTATTTCTTGCTTTCCAGAGACGCCATACAACAATGTGAGGTAAGTATATCCTTAGCTATTTAATGATCTTGTTCTTTGTTTTACTTTCCTTCCATTTTTTATTCTTTCTATCAATACATCCGAGCCTTTTTCTAACTCAACTTCCATTTCTAGTTTATTCCATATGTTTTTAGCTATCTTCCTTGTTGAAAACAGATGATCCATACTTCTATTTCTTGGTTACAACATTCGCATATAGATGCTAATCTTATACCTTTCTTTTGAATGTGCTCATCAATCGGGATGGCTTTTGAGAGAAGTTTCCACATAAAATTGTTTATTTTTTGTGGAAGTTCCTTTTTCCATGCTTCTTCAAAAATCAATTGTGGAATTTTTTTAGTTCTCACCAGCTCTTTTACACTTTTTAAAGTAAATTTTCTCAGTGCATCTAAGGACCATTTCCATCCACTTTTAGTTAATATGGAATGATTTTGCACCATATTTCACTGCTTGTAAATTAAATTCTAGCTTTTTGATGCTCTTTTTGTATTATTAAAAGCATTACTACCTAGTCCGTATCTAGCTTTTATATATGGCACCCAGAGACTATCATTTTTATTATTTTTAATTCTCCACCAGTTCTTGTAGGCCCAAGCTTTTGCTATATCGTTAAGATCTGAGAAGCCCAAGCCAGCTTCCTTTAATGGAAAGCATAGGTCTTCCCATTTTTTCCAATGCAGCTTATTTTTACTTCCATTTTTTCCACATAGAAAGTTTGACATTTCTCTTTCTAGTTTTCGTATGATAGTTTTCGGTGTATGTAAAGACTTTAGAGTATGTGTCAGTGACCCATGCAATACATGTGAGATTAGAGTAACTCTTCCTGCCATACTTAGCAGATTTTCTTTCCAACTTGTGATCTTTTGCCTTAATTTTTCAACCAGGAATACTAGGTATTCCCCCTTTAGCCTTCCCTCATAGATCGGGCACCCAAGATACATTAGCGCACCCTTTTTATGTGTGAATCCGGTGATATTTTTTATCTTTTGAGCTATATTTTCAAAAGATTTTTCTGCTATCATAAATTGACATTTATTCTTATTCAGCATCTGCCCAGTTTCTTCTTCCATTGTATTTAGTAATTTCATCATATGCCTTATGGATCGGTTACTGGCATTTGAGAAAATTATAATATCATCTGCGTATGACAAGCAGCACACCGTCGGTGTGTTTCTTGATTGCTTATATCTAACAATTTTCCCCTCACTCATTTCCTTTTTCAAATTTACAATAAAGAGTTCTAGATAGATATTGAAAAGGGAGGGAGAAAGAGGGTCCCCTTGTCTAAGTCCTCTTGAAGTTTTAAATTATTTACATGCTTGTCCATTTATAAGTATTTTAACCCATATGCCTGATAGACATCTATGTATTAAATCTATCCAAAATTCCTAGAAACCCATTTTTCTCATTAAATAACATAATATTTCACATTGCACCCTGTTAAATACTTTAGAAAGATCTAGTTTCAATATTATATTACATCCTCTCAACTTAGCTCCTATCTCTCTAATCAATTCTGAGGCTAGATTGATGTTTTCCATCATCAATCTGTCTTTAACAAAATATGTTTGTTCTATCGATATAATAGATGGGAGGATCTTACTGAGTCTACTCTGAATCACCTTAGCTAATATCTTGTAGATTGTATTACATAAACTAATTGGCCTGTAGTCTTCTCCTGTATGCTGGTTAGATTTCTTAGGGACCAAAATGATATAAGAATTAGTACATGCCTTTGTAAGTTCTACGCCTGCAAAAATCCAAACAATGGCTGTGACTAGCTCTTTTTTAATGATGTTCCAGCTGTGCTGAAAAACCCATTGTTCCATCCATTAGGACCTGCAGTGCTATCTTTATTTGCATTAAAAACTGCCTCTTTGACTTCTTCTTCTGTTGGGAATTCTTCTAAAATTTTATTATCATTTCCTGAGACTTTTCTCTCAATATTTTGAATTAATGTGTCTTTTCTCAGGAGTAATTAGCTTGCATAATAAATTTTTGAAATATTCTTCTAATTTATTTTTTATATCCTCTTCTTTATCTAGTCATTTCCATTAGATGCTTTTAACCCTTTTATTTTTTGTTTTTGTAATCTTATTCTGGCCATTACATTAAAAAATTTTGTATTTTTGTCTCCATCTTTTAACCACTTGATTCTCACCATTTGCTTCAAAAAAACTTCTTCCATATGCATTATAAGTCTTAATTCAGCTTTGGCCTAGCTCAGCTGGATACTTGAGCTATCGTTTTTTGATCAAACTCCATTTCCAGGGTAGTCACTTTTTGTTCCTTTTCCTGAATATTTTTATTGATTTTTCCAAAACCCTCCTTATTCCATTTGCTTAATGCATGACTTAAATTACGTAATTTCTTCGCTAAAATTTGCATAGGATTACCTGAAATAGGTTTTTCCCATGATTCCTTTACTATGCCATCATACCCTTTATGCTTTCCCCACATATTTTGAAACATAAATTCTTTATGTTTTCCTTCGCTATTTTCAAATGTTATTAGCAAAGGGTTATGATCTGAGCATGTTCTTGAGATGCCTGACCTTTATCCCGCCAATCTTGTCCACCCATTTAGTGTTAAGTAGGACTCGATCGAGCCTGGACCATATCACTTTCTTCCTCTTCCAGTTGTTACACCATGTAAAGTTAGAGCCTAGGAAGTCTGCTTCCATTAGATTTGCTCTTGAAATTGCCTCATTAAAATGAGCTAATGACATTTGGTCAGGAAGTCTTCCTCCCCTTTTTTCGTTAGCATTTCTAATTACATTGAAGTCTCCTCCAATAATCCATGGAGAATTTAATGCTGCTATTTTTTCCATCTCCTTCCATATAGCTTTTCTTTCTTCCTTAGCATTGCTTGCATACACCACAGATATAATTGGGTTTTGAATGCTTCCTAATTTAAAGCTTATAATCTGCTCAGCTTCTGCTATAATTTCAATATCCATCGATCTTTTCCACAAAATCCATAATTTACTATTTACGTTTGAAAAGGCCTTTTCAAGACCAAGAACATTCCTATATTTATCTAGCTTATCTTTATTTACCATTGGTTCAGCTAGAATGACTATCTTAATTTTATATATTTTAGTTAATTTTCTTAGTCTATTTAAAGTAGGAGAGTTCTCCACTCCTCTTAAGTTCCAATATAAGCTATTAAACATTTCAAGTGAATGAGTATCTATCTGTCTATTTATATATTTGTCTATCTATCAATTTGTATAACTTTCTATATGTCTATTTCATTATCTATATATCTATATATATGACTTAACTTTCTATTTGTATTTTTTGTCTACCTGTCTATGTATATATTTGTCTATGTATCAATCTATTAATTTATCAATCTTTCTATTTGTTTATAATTCCATCTATCTAATTTACTAACTAACTAAAGATATATCTATCTATATATTGGTCTATCTCTCTATATCTGTCTGCCTATCTATCTATATTTTTATCTATCTGTCTATCTATCTATATTTTTATCTGACTATCTATCTATTAATCTATTTATTTATCTATTTGTTTATCTGTCAATCTATCTATATGTATATAGATATCTCTAACTAAATATATATCTATTTTCATATCTTTCTTTCTATTGATCTATATTTCTATATTTCTACCTATCTATCTATCTATTTTTATATATGTCTAAGTTTAAATCTATATATCTATGTAACTATCTATTTTTCTATCAATTTTATGTCAAACAATCTAACTATCTTTATGTCTATGAGTCTATCAATCAATAATTCAATCAATCATTCTATCTATCTATCTATCTATCTATCTGTCTGTCTAACTATCTATTTCTATATAAATCTTTCTATTTATATGTCTACATATACAACTATTTATTAGTCTATTAGTCTATTAGTCTATTAGTTTATAAGTCTAAATGTCTCTTTATTTATATACCTATTTTTCTATCTGTCTATCTATCTATCTATTTATCTGTCTGTCAATTTACTAATCTGTTTATCTATTAATCTATCTATTTAACATTTCATCAATCAATCTATCTAACTATTTATCTATCTTTCTATAGGTATATCTATCTTTCTTTCTATATTTCAATTTGTCTATCTATATATCTTTTTATGTGTCTATCTATCTAATTCTCTAACTAACTAACTATTTTTCTGACTATTTATTTATCTGTCTAACTATCTAACTATCTATTTTCTAGTAGTCTATAAGTATATCTATTTATCTGATTATCTTTATATGTGTTTATATGTCTATCTATCTATTTTTTTATATATCTATTTATATATCTTAATATCTATCTTTATATCTCTCTATCTATCTATCTTTTTATCTATCTATATTGTATTATCTATATATCTATCTATCACTCTATTTGAATATATGACTATCTCTTTATTTCTTTATATGCCTTTATGTTTATAATTCTATAAGTCTGTGTGTTTTCTATCTATATATCAATTTATCTAATCGTCTATATTTCTATATGTCTATATGTATATCTTTTTTTCTACATATATATATATATATCTATTTGTTTATCTATCTATCAATATATCTATTTGTATATATATCCATCAAACTATCTAGCTATATGACTATCTATCTATCTATTTGTTTATATCTCTATATGTTAATCTATTAATATATGTAACTATCTAAGTATCTATCTTTCTATCTGTCTATCTATCTAAATGTCTAACTTTCTTTCTATCTATTAGTCTATAAGTCAATATATCTATCTATCTATATATATATAAAGATTATATCCATCAATATGTATATCTTTTTATTTATATGTCTCTATCAATATATCTATCCATATGTCTAACTTTCTATTTGTTTATATGTCTATATATATATTTGTCTATTTATTAATTTGTCAATCTTTCAATTTATCTGTTTGTTTATCTTTCTATCTATCTATTTCACTAACTACCTAACAATATATCTGTCTATATGTTTATCTATCTTTTTGTCTATTTGTCTAACTATTTAATTATCATTGTGTCTATTAGTCTATTAGTTTATCTATCTTTTGTCAATCTCTCTAACTACATATGTGTATGTTAAGCTAACTGTTTATTTATCTATCTATTTGTTTATTTGTCTATATGTCTATATATCTATCTGTCTATCTATTTATGTCTCTTTGTTTCTATGTGTATATATATTTATCTATCTATTTGTATATATATCTATCTATCTTATGTTTTTGTATCTATATATCTATCTATTATATATATATATATATATATATATCAATATGTGTATTTCATCTGGTTGTCTATCTATCTCTTTGCTATCATCTATGTTTATATGTGTATATCTATTTATCTCTCTATCTATTAATCTATCTTTTCCACTTATCTATCTATTTGTCCATATTTGTATATATCAATCTTTTTTTCTATCTATCTCTTTTTCTATCTATCTGCCTATATCTATCTATTTATTTGTATATCTATCAATCAATATATATATCTATCTGTAAATCTGTTTAACTATCTATCTATATATTTGTCTATCAATTTATCTATTGATATATCTATCTATATGTTTATATGTCTATCTATCAATCAATTTTTTTTCTATTTAACTATATATTTGTTTATCTATCTATCTATCTAAATATTTTTATGTTTATCTATTTATTTCTATATATGTGTGTGTGTGTGTGCGTGTATGTATGTATGTATATATCTACCTATTTTCCAATCTTGCCTTTTTTATATCTATCAATCTATCTATCAGTCTATCTGACTATCTATCTATTAATCTATTTTAATATCTATCTATTAGTCTATTTGTGTATTTATTTATGTATCTATATGTTTATCTTACCATCTATCTATCTATATATTTTACTATCTATCTATTTGTCCATGTATCATTTTGTATATATGTCTATGTGTCAATCTATATATTTATGTAACTATCTATCTTTCAATCTAACTATCTAACTAACTATCTAACTATCTTTATATCTATTAGACTATCATTCTATATTTCAATCTATTTATCTATATATCTATTTATATATCTATCTATCTAACTTTCTATTTGTATATCGATATATCTATTTATCTATCTATCTAACTATCTATTAGTCTGTTAGTAAATCAGTTTATATGTCAATCTATCTATTTATTTATCTATCTATATTTCTATTTTTCTATCTATGTATATATCTATCTATTTATATATCTCTCTATCTACCTATTTACCTATCGCTCTACATAACTATTTGTACCTTAGTCTATCTGACGATTTGGCTATCTTTATATATGTATTTTTTTCTATCTTTCTATATGTCAATTTTTGTATCTATCTATCTATAGATCTATGTATTTATCTAATTATCTATGTATCAATCTATCTATGTATCATTCTATATAACTATCTATTTTTTGATCAGTCTATTAGTCTATCTTTCTATCTGACTATCTATAAATATGTTTTTGTGTCTATTTATCTAATTGTCTATATATCTATTTGTCTATCTATCTATCTATCTAATTATATCTATCTGTCTACCTGTCTATCATTCCTCTATCTTTTTGTCTACCTGTCTATCATCCTTCTATCTATCTATCTACCTGTCTATCATCCCTCTATCTATTTGTCTATATGACTATCTTTATCTCTCTATCTACCTTTGAGTTTATCAATCAATAAATCTATTTATCTTTCTATAAATATACAAAATTGTGTATATGTCTTTTTGTCTATATGTTTATCTTTCTATTTGTCTATCAATCTTCTTTATATCTATATATTGTGAATCTATCTAGATATCTATATATCAACCAATCTATTTGTCTATATGTCTATATGTCTAACTTTCAATCTATGTATATACCTATCTATGTACCTGTCTAACTATTTAACTATTTTTATGTTAATCTGCCTATCAATAAATCTATATATATATATATATATATATATATATATATATATATATATATATATATATATCCATCTATCAATCTGTATATCTCTCTATTTGTATGTATATCTATCCATTTATCTATATATCTATCTATCCATCTGTCTATCTTTCTATATATCTGTCTAATTATCTATCTATATATCTATATGTCTATCTATCTCATTATCTATTTATCTATCTATCTATCTATCTGACTATCTATCTATTTGTCTATCTATCTGTCTATCTATCTATCTATCTATCCGTATGTCTGTCTGTCTATTAGGCTATAAATCTATAAGTCTATGTGTCTATCCATTGATCTGTCTATCTATCTATCTATCTATCTATATATCTATCTATATATTTGTCTAACTATGTATGTGTTTATCTCTTTATTTGTATATCTATCTAATTGTCTATCTTTCTATTTTAATATGTATCTATATGTCTAACTTTCTATTTATTTATTTATTTAACTTTCTATGTATCTATTTGTCTATCTATCCATCTATCAATCTATCAATCTATCTATCTGTTTATCTTTATATCTTTCTAATTCACTAAATACTAAAAATCTATTAGTCTATCTATGTATTTTTCTATCTATCTAACTATTTAACTATATTTATATGTATTAGTATATCTATTTATCTATCTATCTATTTATCTATCAATCTATCTATATGTTTATGTCTATCATCAAATTGTCTGTCTATCTATCTATTTATCTATCTGTATATCTATGTATTTTATCATCTATCTTTTTGTCTATCTATCTATATATCTGTCTATGTAACTATCAATCAATCTATTAATCTATTTATATGTTTATATCTCTTCAGACTATCTATCTAATTGTCTAACTATCTAATTGTCTATCTATCTATTTATCTATCCAGATATCTTTCAAACTATCTAATTGTATATTAGTCTATCACTATAATTGTCTATTTGTCTATATGTCTATCTATTTTTTTCTCTATGTGTCTATCTATATATCTATCTATTTGCCTATCAATTTATATTTATCACATTTTATTTTTCTATCTATAAATATGGTATATGTCTTCTGTTTATATGTGTCTATCTCTCTATATTGCAATGTGTCTATCATCTGATCGGTCTATCGATCTATCGGTCTATCTATATACGGTCAAAAAATTTATTGGGCTATATACCTATCTATTTATCTATCTATCTCACTGTCTATATATCTATCTATTTGTATATTTATCTATCTATCTATATATCAGCTGTCTATATATCTATGTATCTATCTATCTATCGATCTATCTTTCTATCAATCTATCAGTCTATATGTTATCTATCTATATGTGTATATCTTTCTATCTTCTATTTTTGTTAATTTATCTATCTCCATATCTATCATATATCTAACTATTTATCATATATCAAAATATTTAGCTGTCTATGTATTTATCTATGCATTTTTGTAAATATCTATATATCTACCTATATTCTTATTTGGCTATCTATCTATTTGTCTTTCTAACTATATGCTTATCTGACTATCTATCTATCTTTCTATCTATCTCTCTACCTATCTATATTTCAATCTATCTATCTGCATATATATTTATTTGTCTATCTAACTATCTATATCTATCTATCTATATAGCTATCTCTATATCTCCCCATCTATCAATTTGGAATATCAATATAATATCTATCTATTGATTTGTCTATCTAATATCTATCTATCTGTTTATTTATATCTTTTTATCAAAATATATCTATAATTCTTTCCATCTATCTATATGTCTATTTGTTTATTGTCTAATAGTATATTAGTATCTATTAATATGTTTTCTATCTATCTAGCTATCATTCTATCTATCTATCTATTTTTCAGTCTGTCTATTTGTCTATCTAACTATATGTCTATCTATGTATCTTTCTCTCTATCTATATATCTGCATATTGTATATCTATCTATCTATTTATATTTTACATATGTGTCCGATCTATCTATCTACTTATCTATCTATATATATTAGTATATAGCTATCCATTTGTCTATCTATTTATTTTCCTATCTGCATATCAATCTATCAATCTATCTTTCAATAATTCTATCTATCTATCTATCTATATTTTGTCTCTATTTCTTTATGGCTATTTGACTATCTGGCTGTCTATCTATCTATTTTTATATCTATTATCTCATTATTCATCGATATATCTATATATAAATCTATATATCTATTTATCTATCTATATGTCTATCTATCACTCAATCTCTTTATATGTCTATTTGTCGATCCATTTATATACAATCTTTTATATAATATCTATCTTTCTATCTATCTATATATCTATATCTGTCTGTCTATCTATCTATCTATGTATCTTTTTATCTATCTATTGCATGTATCTATCTATTTATCTATCAACCTGTCTATAATTCTAGCAATCTATCTTTCTACTTTCTATTTTTCTATTTCTTTATTTTTTTTTATTTTTTATTATTTATCTTATTATCTATCCATTTATTTGATAACATTCTATGTGCCTATCTATCTTTTTAACTAATGATCTATTTTCCTTTTTGTGTATTAGTCTATAATTGTATTTATTTATCTCTGAATCTATCTATATATAACTATATATTTGTCTGTCTATCTATCTGAGTATTTCTTATATTTTGATTTTATATCTCTATCTAACTATCTGTCCATCTCTTTATGTGTTCTCTATCGATCTATTTATCTATTTTTTTATGCTGTTATATGTTTATCTATCTATCAATTTGTCTATATATCTATCTATCTAAGTATCTATTTCTATCTATCAATCTATATATCTACTTATCTATATGGCTATTTGTCTATCTATCTATCTCTATCTATCTATTTAATCTATCAATCAATCTATCATCTATCCATCTAACTAACTATCTATCTGTTTATCTTTCTATTAGTCAAACTTTTTACCTATCTATCTATAATCTTCTATTTATCTAACTACCTTTCTATATATCTACTATCTATTTATCAATTTGTTCATTTTTTTATCTGTCTATGTGTTTATTTATCTATTTGTATATCATCTATTTATCTATTTGCCTATCTATCTATGTGT